>CM075670.1:234896241-235306241 GCA_037962975.1 Clitoria ternatea
AATGTATAATTCCAAATGGCATAAAGTATTTTACAAATGGGGAAAGATATAAAGGGAGAAAATATCATGCTAGAATCATTATGCTTGCTTACACTACCACTATGATCTAAAATTGGATAAACTACTTTATGGTATCTATTGTATGATTAAGGAAGAGATATTATCTTGCATGATACATTATGATCTTTTAACAAATTGGTATATCTTTCAACAATTGGTATCAAATTATATGTGTTAGGGGGAGTTGTTTATGAATTTGAACTATTATGAGACTAACACCCCGAGAGATGAACATTTATTGTCATTATCAAAAAGGGGGAGAATGTATTTTTATATTGATGTAGGTTTTGATAATGACACAACAAATGAAGAATCAAGATCAAACATATATAATTATGGATAAAATAATTATGTTTGATGATGGAAAATTAATGAATTCCAAAGAAATAATTCAAGGCATTTATAAAGGTCTTAAACAAGTGAAAAATGATCAACAAAGTGCCTAAGGACCAAAAGAACAAAGCCATATGCAATTACATGTCAAAAGGATGAAACAAATATACAATAAACGGAGGATCAACATGATGAATCGATTCAGCAAGAACCATGAATCAAGTCATGCATTCAGAATGCCCCAGGATGTGAAAATTAAAGAGATGAATCGATTTCCTCCTTTATTGAATCGATTTAGGCGTTATAAACCATGCAGGATATGCCTTTTTAATTACATGAATCGATTCAGAGCAACAAGGAATTGATTCACGCGTGTTGACTTGCCAAGGAACTTATTTTAGATGACATGAATCGATTCACACCTTATAGGAATCGATTCATACGTTGCATTTGGCCCAGGAACTTCAAACATGAACCGATTCACTCAATTTAAATTCAAATAAAACAGCCTGGAATCGCACTACGCAAATTATGAAACGCACTACGCAGACACAAGCTCCATGTTCCATGCTCTACTGCATCGAGGAAATTAATTTATTGTCCAGCCAATGAAATTAGGAATTTATTATGCATTTGATGGTAATGGAACCATGACCAGGAGCGCCTATAAATAGAGAAGGAGAAGGAGCTTGCAAAATGTACCATTTCAACAGAGAAGCATTTCCTCTGATTCTTCTTCCTCCCTCACGTTGCATTTCTCTCTTTATTCCTTAATTTGCATAATTTCTTTTAAGAGTTATTTGAAAGTTAGAGAGAAAATTATTTTGAGTGAGCTAAATTTGTATATCCTCTCTGTGAGAGTCATCATTATTTTGTGAGAGCTTCAAGTTGTATATCTACTCTAGTGAGAGAGAAAATTCTTGTAAACCAAACACCAACAACACCAAGGTATTCACTCTAGGTTGAGTGGTCACAAAGGTTGGGGTTCAACCTTTAGGTATTGAGAGATTGTGAGATTGGGTGGGTTGCCCGTTGCTTGTGAGGATTGGGTTCTTGAGTGTGGGACACTAGGAGACAATTGCTCAAAGCTTGTAATCTCAAATTCTCAATAGTAGAAATCCTTCAAGTGGGTTGCTTGAAGGTGAGACGTACACCAGGGTGGTGGAACTCGTTATATCTTTTTGTAAATTCTCTCTTCCCTTAAACTCCTTTATCATTATGAATTTAATTTTGCATGCCAAAATATTTATGTTTAATTTATTTGGTAAATTGCTAAAATTAAATCCTTGAATTAATTGACTTAAATATTATTAGATTTAATTATTGTATAAGGGAGTTGAATAATATTGTTAATAACTTGGTAAATTATTCATGCATAATTAATTAGAAATTGGTTAAGTTAAACTTTTATTGAATTAATTATTGCATGCTAAGTACTTCAAGAATTGCTCGAACTAATAACTTAACTTATTTATCAAAAACAATTCTTGAACATTGTATCTTCAACTCAAATTATCTTAGTATGATATGTGTTTCATAATTATCTCTTTTACTTTGCATCATTTGTGTACTACTAACTGTTTTGAAAGGGATTCCGCGTGAAAATTTGAAATACTCAATTCACCCCCTTCTTGAGTATCGAGGCCTTGCCTAACAACAACTACTCTCTGCAGTAGGGAGAGATCCAAATGACCAGATGCTTCCTATAGCCATTGGTGTGGTCGAATGTGAAAATACTGATGCATGACGGTGGTTCCTGGACTTGCTGGTGGAAGATCTGGGTGGAACACAGGCCTGCAAAGAGGTTACTTTCATATCATACCAGCAAAAGGTAAATCAGATAAATGTTTCAAAGTAGTCCTTTATTTACAATTAGTTGTTTCAATTTGGTCCTCGTCGTCTTTTATTATTTCAAGTTGGTCCCTAGACTTGTTAACTGATATTGTCTATTAAACCTGCAATGAGTAGGGTCTGCAGCAGGCATTGGAGGAAGTTGTGCCTAGTGTTGAGCAAAGGTTCTGTGTAAGGCACCTGTACAATAGTTTTAGGAAAAGGCACCCAGGAAAACAACTCAAGGACCTCATGTAGAAGGCTGCAAAATGTACATACACTCAGGCATGGGAAAAACAAATGCTGGAGTTAAGGGTTGTGAATGAGGATGCCCACAAGGAACTGATCAAGCTGCCACCTAGACATTGGAGCAAGTCCAGATTTAGTTTTTCTGCGAAGTCTGACATATTGGTCAATAACATGTCAGAGACTCTTAATGTTGTCATACTGGGTTCAAGAGGGAAGCCAATAATCACCATGGTTGAGGAGATAAAGACCTACATGATGGAGAGATAGGCTAAGAACAGAACAAAAAACCTGGGGAAAGGCAGAATATGTCCTCGGATAATGAAGAAGCTTGAAAAGGCAAAACAGTTCACTAATGTGTGGCTGGTGAAGTAAGTGTTTATGCTAATTTACTTTTGCAATTGAATTTATGGTTATTGAATTTGATGTGGTATTCTTATAGGTGGTCTGGGGACAAAATATATAAGGTCAAGCATCTAGAAAGAGGAGGGGATAAATTCATTATGGATTTAGGTGGGAGAGAATGTTCATGTAGGAGGTGGATGCTCACTGGGATTCCATGCACCCATGCACTAGCATGCATGTGAGAAGTGAATGATGAGCCAACCACTTACATCCCCCAAATCTATTCGAAGACTAGATATGTAGCATGCTACAAACCAATTATCTATCCTACACCTGGACAGAACATGTGGGAACCAACTAGCCACAACAACATACTCCCCCTCCTTACAAGAGACCAACAGGTAGACCAAAGAAATCAAGAAGAAAAGACAAAACTGAATTGGATGATATTCGCATGTCAAGGAAAGCTCTAACTTCCAAATGCAGTATATGTAAGCAAGCAGGCCACAAGAAGCCAACATGCCCCTCCAAACCTTTGCCATAAGACACCCAAACTGAAAATCCACCACCAAGTCAAACAGAAACTGTTTCACAAACCCCACCACCAACTCAAGCATCTCAAACACCCTTATCCCAGAACCCATCTCAAACACCCTTATCCCAGAACCCCTCTCAAAGTCAGACTAAGCAAGGTTCATCCAAAGGCAAAACAAGTACTGCAGGAGGAGGCAAAAAATTAACACCAAAGAGGAAGAAACACTAATGCATAATTCTGCTTTGGACTTGTAATTCTGTTTAGGATTGAAGTATGATACTGTCTGTTTTAGATAGAAGTTTGTAATTCTGTTTGCAATTCTGTTTTGTCATACATTATGGTTCCTTTTGAATTTGGTGCCTTCAGTATATGTTATTTTGTGTTGGCAACTAGTTCCTTTTGGAACATGACAATTTGATGTTATATTTTGGCAATGGGTATTGAAGTTATATTTCTGAATTAATTGTGTTCAGCATATGTAATTCCTTTTGAATTTACAATTCTATTGTGCGATTATGTTTCCAATTCAGTGAATAATAATGTAAGTGAACCTAGACTCATTATAAGGGAAAACAACAACCAATGCACTGCAAAATAGTGCCCTTTCATTAATGCAACATAACATACACCAGCTATGAAGGATGTCAATTCCTTTACTCCTTCTTTGTTATTAAATACATCATACCCCAAAAATTAACATTGGTCCCAGCCTTAAAATCTTAACAAACACAGATTATAACCCCTACAATAATCACTAAACCTAGAAGAAAACAAACAACACCAAGCCACTTGACACATGTTTGTGCCTTCTTTAATGCTTTTTGTAAACCTATTATTCTGCTCCTTTGCCTTAGAATCAACATGTCTTTCTAGACTCCAACATCATCATACACCCAATGGAAGAAATTACAACTAGCATCATTCTTGGCACCTATAATGAACCCTAACATTAACACACCCAGAACCTCAATCAGATATGGTTGGAAGGAAGCAATATTTACAGTATATTCACATAGCCCCAGAATCTACATCCATAGTTTGCAGGTGTCTTTGATATTCGCATCATAGCTCTGAATCTCCCTAGGCATTCACACAAATGAGACTCATCTTCACGCGCTCTGGTTCCATAGCTAAAGCTTGATCCACTTGAGCATGCCATCTTTTACAATTTTTGTGAGTTTGCAAGTGGTTTAGAGAAAGAGACCTTAACATGGCAGAAACCATTGAAGAGGGGGAGCCCTAAATTTAAAATGAAGAAGATAATGGAAACAGTGTAAATGCTGTTACAATTATTTGACGGAAGGGCTACCTTGAAACATTTTAAACCATATCAGGGACCAACATGAACAAAAAAAAAGTAAAAGGACCGGGGTGAAACTTTAGTGTATAATAGAGGACCAAATGGTGTATTTACCCTTAAAAGTATGAAGAGACAATAAATTAAAAAGTGATTTCAGTTAATAGTTAAAATTGAAAAATACTACTTGAATTAACGTTTCAAGCAGCTAGTTGAAAATGCTACTACTCAAATACATCTAATTTGTTAAAAGAGATATTTCAACTCCTGATTTCAGCTTTTAGCTAGCTAAAATGTCTTACCAAACAGAAATTTAAGCTACCCTGTAACTTATTTTACTAACTAAAAAGTTTGTTAGAAAAGGTTTTTTTTATATAAATGAACTTATTTTAAAAGTTTGTTACGTGTTTCAAAAAGCTACGTGAAGTTACTTGAGTTATAACCTCTAAACTTATTTTATTATTTACACTTTTGTTTTCAATAATATATCTCTTTCTTTTCAAATTACCCATATCTATATATATATAAAATATTATTATCAAAATCGAACTAAATCAACCGGTTTGACCGTTTGAACCATGAATCAGCTAGGTGATCGACAGAGTCAATTCGCCTAGCTATAGGCCCAAATGACTAGCTTAGCTCGAACCCATCATGGTGGGTCATCTAGGGGTACCCATTACCATTTTTATAATGCCCTGGACAACCAATTAATCTATCTCAGAGGATGAGGAAAAGGAGCTCTGTCGTCACGCCAGGCTGAGCGCCACTGACTTAGTCGTCGGGGACCTTAATAGTAGTCGACTGTCCAATGTAACGCCCTCTGTTACATCTTAATAAATTCTAAAAAAATACATAATTTTTTTTTAAAAAAATATAATGTTAAGAAGAAACTATCAGAATAAATTACATACAACATTTCTGAAATACCTCATAAATATCATTAAAAATTTATAAAGTAATTTTTACATTCATCTGAAGGAAATAAATATTAAACATTATTAGAAAAAGAGGAAACTCCATGGCCCTAAAGCAGTTACTTAATGATATTATTTATTCATTGGACCACGGCATTCATACCGAGCTCCCTTTCTAGAACATGCTATATTTACTGCCTGGATTCTTCGATCCTTCTTTCTGTATGAACTATCAATTAAAATATATGAAACAAAACACAGAAAAGAGTGAGAAATAGAATATAATATTTCCAAATGAGGCATAAGCAATAAAGGGTTTTCAAAAGCTAATATATAATAATATCAATCACAATTACATACACAATCAATTATGAATGCATGAATGTTATGCAATATTTTCACCATAACTCACCTATATATGTGGGCCCTTAAATTTTAATTTGCACTAGGCCAACCAGGAGTTTACACTGTTCCATAATTCTAAAAAATAATAACATGAACAGGTCAACTAGTATGGAAACACTTAGAGACTAGTTAGATTGAGAAGGTTTTTATTATGAAAGTACCCGACACTAGGGAGCTACCCTAGGCCCCCTAAAGCACCCTTTTACACCCTCTCATCCCAAGGCTCGCAATTAAGCCTCCTCTAATGTATCCTCAGTTTCTATAATCCGTCCCCAGACAATATCATTTTGTTTCACTTTAATGATTCATGATGTATGAACTACTCACGTATTTAGTTGGTTAAGGTTTTTAGAAACTCAATTATTAAATATCATAAAGGTTTACAGTATCATCTTAATGAACTGTACATTTCCATAATTTCTTCTCTGAATTTCTGTCATACAGAAATAAATTTGATATAGTTTTCAATTTCAAATCTCACCAAAATTGAGTTTTCAAGCCTTAAATATCTCAAAACTTTCTCATATAAAACTTTACATAATCTTTCTCAAATTGAATCTTACCAAGATCGAATTTAGAAATCTTAATTATTTCTAAATATCTTTAGTTATTAGGTTGGAAAAAACAAAATAATTTACTTTTAAAAATTTTATTTTACTAAAAGAGAATAATTCTTAATTCATTAACTAAAAATACTTAAAACTATAAAAATTTTCTTTATTTCAAGAATTAATTATTTTAACCTTTTTATAAATTAATTTTCATAAAATGTCTTTTTCTAAAATAAATACTAGATTTTTATTCTAAAGATTAAAAGTAAAGTTAATGAAAATAATTTCTAAGAAGGAATAAAAGATTAAAATGATTATAAAATACTTTCTCTTAGAATAAAAATTTAAAGAGTAAGGTAAGAAAATTCTTACTGAGTTTTAGCTGTCTGCTATGCTTGCTATATGCTCAACTTCACATCACAAGATCATCAATCACAATCAAATATTACTAATCATAATTATATATCATCAATCACAATCTAGTATTATCAATCAAAATTAAACATTATTAATTATAATCAAATAAAATCAATTAAATATCACTCATAAATATAATTCAAATTTTAAAAGTTATTTAAATTAATAAAATTGATTTTGAGTCCTTAGAGTCCATTCCTCGTATAGGTCTATGTAAGTCCATATAATTCAGTCCTTGCATAGGTTTAGTTCAGTCCATATAGGTCATATTAGTCCAAGTCCTTGCATAGGTTCAGTCCAGTTCATATAGATTATAAAAGTCTAGGTCCTTGCATAGGTATGTCAGAGTAAGTTACACAAGATACTTAATTTAAAATTTATTATAAATTTTAAGTTAAAAATTTATTATTTTAAAATAATAATATTATTAAATTTAAAAGGAGTAGGGGAGTCCTCCCATTATTCTTATGTCTTTTTATATTATATTCCTATCTCACTCCTCCTTACCTCTTGTATCTTGATTCGTTATAGAAAGTCAGTGTGTGCCTCGTCTCCGAGTTCTAAAATATACTAATTTTATTTTAATATAATTAAAAGATAAAAATTTAGATTACTATTTGAAACAGGAAGGGTAAATAGTAATTATGCATAGTAATGGTAAATAGTAAGTTTTAAATAGTTATTGTAAATAGTAATAGTAAATAGCAAATTGTGAATAGTAACGGTAAATAGTAAAAAGTGAATAGTAACAATAAATAGTAAAACGTGAATAGTAACAGTAAATAGTAAAACGTGAATAGTAATGGTAAACAGTTAGACATGAATAGTAAAAATAAATAGTAATAGTAAATAGTAATTTACTATTTGAATAGTAATTTACTATTCATAATAGTAATTTACTATTGACATAGTAACTTACTATTCAAAATAGTAACTTAAAATAATATTATACCCAGTATAATAATATATTTCTAAAACGATATGAAAATAAACCTAAAAAAATATAAAAGAAACTTATTCTTACCTTATAATTTTGGCAGAACCTTCTTCCAAAAAATTATTTCTCCCCTCTTACTTCCACCACTATCTCTCTAGCACTACTATATTAAGAAAATTTAATCTGAAATTGTGAATTCTAACGAAGAATTCCTTTTTTATTTATAGGCAAAAAAGTTACTGTGCATTCCATTATTTTATTATAGAAGTACTATACAATTTTGAAAATTTCGTTCGTGGTTACTGTGTAACATTTGAAATCTTCCTTCATGCACAGTGTTTTGCATAGTAAATGTCGGTTGAATTATTAAGTCAAATAGTAACCATTCACTCGGTATATTTTAAATATTCAAAATTAGTCCTTTTTGAAATTTAACGATATTATATCAGACCTAACTAATTTTATAATAAGTAATATAAAGTTTAAATTTTAAAAATCTAAAATTTTCTGTTTATAAAAATTTGTTGGTACCTTTCCGGTCTCCTTATGATTGGTAAAAATTAAGATTTTTACTCAAATCGATCATTTTTAAATAAGTCTACTTGAAATGTATTTTAAAAAATTTCTTATAATTTAACTTCACTTCCTTGTAAATATTTTTAATTTTAAGTCACTTTATATGAATTTAAAATTATTTAAAACATATTATTTTATTAAAATATTTCCAAATTTTCAGAAAAATTCTAGAAAATCATAAATAATACGTAGATTAAAAAGTTTTAAAGAACCATATTCTAATTCCTTCAAAATTTTAATATAAAAATTTTCTATAATGAATTAAAATGAAAATAGGGGTGTCACATCCAAAGCCCCATCTTCCCAGCAAGACTTATACCGCTCTCAAGACACACCACTTTCACAATCAAGTTTATTAGTTTTTTGTTTTACTTGTATTTTTATTTAGTGTATTTTATTTTTTATTTTTTATATTAGTCTCATGTGTTAATAATAATAATAATAATGAATATTAAATAACCATAAGAAGAAGAAGATGTTGGAGTTAGGGTTAGGGTTGGGGTTTAAGACTAATTAGTATGGGAGAAATTGGTATGGAAGGGTGTGTCCTCAGGCCTAATGGTTGGGTCGTGGGTTTTTACCCTTAGTCTTACGCTCTACGTCAAGTTTCTTGTAGTGATTATGTTTTGAAAAAATGAGCACACACATTACAAAGTATTGTCGTGAGATAAAAGAAAAGAGAAAGAAATATTAATCAATATCCTAAAAGCACTATTTAAGAAAGTAAAAATAAAATGTTTTTATTTGAAAACATCCTTAATACTCATTCATTCTAATTTCTAAGTAATCATTCATAATTTTCAATTTAAAAAATCTATTTTTAATTCCATAAACAATAATTTTAGGACACTGAGTAACAAGACAAAGAAAAAGTGCAGAGGTTAATTGGGGAAAACAAAATTATGACGATGACAATGATAACGATGATGTACAAATTGTAATAATACTGATAATTTAAAAAAATTTAATGACATGAGAGAAAGAAATTAAGAAATGTAAGGCTAAAAGATTAAATTGGATTAAATCAGCATTTTTGTGTGAAAATTATTTTCATTATAGATTTCGATAATAAAAATCAAAACCGTACGTGCTATGTTGTCAATTATATCTTTGATGCTATGTTTATGAATGAGCCGTAAATTAATTAGTTGGTTAATTTATGATCTTGAGTTTGAATTGTGTTAGATCTCATTAAAAAAAACTTTGTTATCTATAATGATGTAACTTGGGTGATTTTCTTTTACGTTACTTTGAATGTAATAATAATTGAGATAAATAGAAACGCAATTGTGGAATTAAATTAGCTGGTCTCCATTGATGTGAGTGGTGTTGGTGTCCCAAGTTTTGTATAGAATCAGGTTTCGTTGATGATATACCAAATTGTGGTCATAGGAATCTTGAAACACTTGCTGGGAAGTTCCTAGGTGTCTTCCACGACCCTTCATTTTGCACATAAAGTTGACATCATATTATATACATCATCAATACATGCAACATGTCAAATCTATGGTTAAAATATCTTAATCATGATGATATTAAAGGAATCAAAACACATCCACTCTCTCCACCCTTGTTTCTGGGAAGCCTCCCGCACTTTGAACAGCTGTATTCGCCAATTGTTTTCAGATAACTAAATTTGAAATTAGAAGTGAAAATAAGAACAAGGCTTTTTATTCTAATATCATGCTTGAAAATCATGTATATTGTAAAATATAGTAGTTTCAAAAAATACTTAATTGTTCCAGGTTGTTTTGAATCATGAGACATGAGTTTTATGCTCAACGTAGATTGTATCAATTTTTTTTAAAAAAAAGTTATCTGATAAATTTTTTTTTATCAGCAAAAATATATTGAAAAAGGTACAAGAGATACCTTAACCCATATACAAAAACAGTAAAATTACAATTCAGCTAGACATAAAAAAGGTTCCTGATACCATTCTAAAAACCATCTAGAAAAATCTTTCAACTGAGCCTTAAGCCAAACCTAACTTCTAAATTGTATCAACTCAAACATTTTCAACGGACAAACAATGTCATTCCTAAAAATAACATTATTACGTCCAACCCAAATCATCCAAACTGTAGCAAACCAAATAGCAGCAAGCCCATGATTATATCCATATCCTTTACCCATACCTAAGAATCCTTCAAAGTTGCTTTTACATTCATTATGCACCACCGATGAGAAGCCCAACCAATGAAAACAGTGATGCCATAAGGAGTAAGAGACATTGCATGAGAAAAATAGATGAGAAGACAATATTTTCACCACAAAGCACATAGGAGAGATGCATTGTCCAAAACACAACAACGAGAAGATAAATTGTGCTTGGTAGGAATTCTATCCAATAAAAGTCGCCAACCAAAGCCCACCACTTTGAGAGGAACCTTATTAGTCCAAAACAGACGCACAAAAGATGATTCCCACAATGTTGATTCATGACGAACAAGAACATAAGCTGACCGAACAGAATATCAACCTGTAGGATCTCCAATCCAAATCCAAGAGTCATGAACATTAGCACGAACTCCACCAAAACCAAGTAACAACTGATAAAGTTAAGATAACAACTCTTGTTCCCAAACAAATAGCTCCCTACGCCACTGTAAATCCCAAGCCCACTCACTCCTCTCCCACTGATAAGTCTTGAAAAGACTTAATAATTTTATCTTTAATTTAACTTAATTCATTAAGTATTATTGAGTTTGGCATTGTTTAAGTAATGTTTTGTCATTCTTTGGGTTTTACTTATTTAATTAAAATGTGTATTGAATTGTGTAAGAAAATAGATAAATAGATAAACGCATAAGGAAGGAAGCTTATTGAGAAATCTAGTAACTCAGCGTACATACGCTAAAAAGCCGGCGTACATACGCTAGGCATCTGTTTATTTGGGTTTGGCAGGATCCAAGTCCAGGAGTTCAGCGTATGTACGCCCAACTCAACATATCATACGCCTATTCAAACATACCAGATCCAGAATCCCAACGTACATACGTTGGAAAGGAGCGTACCAACGCATAAAGAAAGAAGAACAAAATGCCAAAGACAGTGGCCCAGCGTACATACGCTGGGTAGGCAGGCGTACATACGCCCAGAAACAGAATCAAAACCACCAAGACAGTAGACCAGTGTCCATACGCTGGTCCCCTAGTGTCCATACGCGTAAATCATCATGGCCAAGGCACACAGCACCCAACCAGGCAGAATTCCAGCGTACATACACTGGTATGTGGGCGTTCCTACATGCAGCTAGAAGGGAAACCAAAACACTTTATTTTCTGTTATTTGTTCAGTTATGTAACTTCTATTTATTTGCTTGTAAGACCCTCTAAGGCAATTGCGTGATTAAACTTTATTAGGTAGTTAGTTCAAGGCAAAAAAAAACTATATATAGGTAATTTCCTTGTAACTTAACACAAGCAATAACATTACTCTCATTTTCTGATTTTCAATCTCTCTAAACTTTTTCTCTCACTAAACTCTCTCTTCCATGGATCTCTGCATTCCATATTCTAAATCCAACTCCATGGGTTGCTAAACCTCTAGGGTTGGGATTGTTGAGGTTTACAATGGATTCTTGAATCTGAATTGAGGTGATCATCTTTTGAAGCAAGAGGAGAACTAGCTAAGAAGTGGAGCTACTCCGCTGGATTGACAAATTCATACCTAATTAAAGCATTTCACCAATGAGGAATCATGGTTGAAAGCTCAGGTAACTTCTAGCTTCCTAGCTAATTCAGGCCTAGCAATTAGGTGAATAACTAGGGTTCAACCCCTAATTTCGCATTAGGTTCCTCTGTTACTGAACACCTAAGGGATTAGGGTTTAATGTTTAAGAATTAGTGTTAATTACCTAATAAATTAGGGATTAATCATCTGTGAAGTTGTCCTTTTGAGTCTGAAGCTTGATTGAGCATTAATTGCATGTTTCCTGTTGAAATTATAAGCTGAAGTGATCCTGACCTATTCTCCATTAAATACATTTCACTTTTCATATTGCTTCTGAAGATACAAAAACATAGAAATTCTAGAAAAGCATAAACAGATTGAATCTTATCCTATTTTGTTCTGGTTCAGCTTGTACGAGTCCTAGGTTGTGGTAATTACCTCAATCCCTGTTAGACGATCAAATATATTACAAGTTTAATGATTGGTGCGCTTGCCAAAAGAATTTAATCATCTGATGATTAAGCATCAAGTTAATGGCGTCATTGCCGGGGATTGTTGAGTGATATCAATAATCCTTGGACCGGTACTAGACTGAACCATTTAGTTATGTTTTGCATTTAGTAGCAGTTCAATTTTCGTATTAGTATAACAGTAGCTTGTGTGTAGCAGTAACAGTAGCTTTGAAATTGATTCTGTGGAATATGTGGTGTATGCAGTTAAGAAACAGAGGAGAGCCATTGTTCTTTGATCCCGATATTGATCTGTTAGAGCGTAGACTTAGAAAAGAGAAAAAACAAAAAGAGCAACAAGAAATGGAACAGAGGAGAGTTACACTAGTTGACTACTCCAGACCTACTAAAAAAAATCGCAATCCAGCATCCTTAGGCCCCTAATTATAACTAATAATTTTGAACTTAAACCAGCTTTACTGCAATTGGTTAGAAATGATCAATTCAGAGGAAGTGAGGTTGAGGATCCAAACTTGCATCTAGCAACCTTCCTCCAAATTTATGATACAGTTAAGATGAATGGTGCCCCTGATGAGGCAATAAGATTGAGATTATTTCCTTTTTCTCTAAGGGGTCGTGCTAAAGCCTGGTTGCAGAGCCAACCAAGAGGCAACATATCTACTTGGGAGGATTTACAAAGAAAATTTCTGATTAAATATTTCCCTCCTTCCAAGTATGCCAAGTTGCGCATAGAAATCACTTGTTTCCAACAGAGAGAGGGTGAATCTCTGATGGAAGCATGGGATAGGTACAAAGAGAGCTTAAGGAAATGTCCTCATTATCAGATTCCTAAAATACAACAAGTTACTATATTTTATAATGGAGTAAGACCAGCCACTAGGGTCTTGATTGATGCCTCAGCTGGAGGTTCTCTGACTACTAAAACTGTAAAAGAGGCCATAGAGTTTATTGATGTTATGGCTTCTAATGAATGTCTAGTTAGTGAAAGGAGTCAAATCCCTAAGAGAGGGATATTAGAATTAGAAGTACAAGATGCTTATTTGGCTCAAAGTAAGTTAATGACTCGGGCTTTGAAGAAACTAAGTGTACAATTTTCAGAACTCCAAAAGCCTAGTCAAGTCTATATGATGAGTTGTGATTTTTATGGTGAAGACCATCAAAATGGCATGTGTGATCCAAATGTGCCTGTTGAACAAGTTAATTACATGGGGTAACAATATCAAAGGAATTACCCCTCTAATTCCTTCAATCCTAACTACAGGAACCACCCTAATTTTTCATGGCAGAATGGTCCACATTTGAATCAAAACATATACCACAAAAGCAGACCACAAATAGATCACAATAACCATTTCCCCCTCCCCTTAAAGAAAAGTCTGAACTTGAGAATGTTCTATCTCAATTCATCCAGGTCATTCAAGCCAGTTTTAAAAATCAAGAAGCGTCTATCCGAAATCTGGAAAACCAGGTTGGACAGCTATCAAAACAGTTAGCTGAGAGACAATCAGGCAATTTCCCTGGAGAAACTAAGGTAAATCCTAGGGAACATTGTAAAGCAATAACCACAAAGAGTGGGAAAACTCTGGTTCTCCCTACTCCAAGTCATGAAAATAATTCAGAAAAAGATGTAGAAAAAGAAAAAGAGTAGGAAAATGAGGAAGTAAATAAAACTGAAAATAAAGTGGAAATAGAAAAAGAGAAAGAAAATCAAGTCCATCAAAAGAAAAAGAATGACTTGATTTTGGAGGAAGCTGTCAAGCTAACTCCTGAGAAATTGAAGAATGCTTTATTTCCTCATAGATTTAAAGAACAGCTAGAGGAGCAAAAGTTTGCTAAGTTCTTAGATATGTTCAAAAAGCTTCACATAAATATTCCTTTTGTTGAGGCATTGCAAGAGATGCCTTCATATGTAAAATTTTTGAAAGAAGTTTTGTCTAAGAAGAGGATACTAGAGAAAGTAGTAGGGAAATCTAGGAAGGACTGGTCTGTGAGATTAGATGATGCACTGTGGGCCTATAGAACAACATTTAAGAATCCAATTGGCATGTCACCTTATCAATTGGTGTATGAAACAACCCGACTTAATAAGGAATAAAACCGAGACCAGGGAAATTTTTTCCAAAATTCACCAAGCAGTCGGGGTAAATAAATCAACGTAAGGCAAGGGAAAGCAAAACCGATCAGAAAAGGGAAGACCGAGTCAGAAAGCCACACATGGGCAAGACTCAGCTTCGGTCAATCAGACTAGCGGAAGATGCAGCGCTTGAGCGAGCCCTTTTCACACTGGAACGAATCCCCATTCGCTGAAGCGAACCCATTCACTCGGTAATTCCATCACTCGAATTCGGGACCACGTCCACTCGGGAACTGTCCCCATAGGGTCATGCTTCACTCGGCAAATTCATACTTAGCCAAATACTTAGTTTATTCAAGAAGCCCACACACATGCTTCATTCGGAAGCATCATAATCTCCACTCGGGAAATGATTCCCTTGGATACTCCACTCGGAATCTATAAACTTTCCCTCACACGGATTATTTTCCCAGTCCAATACCACTCGGCATATTTCAACCACAATTCATTCGGAATACATTATCCATTCTGCACTCGGCATAATTTGATCTTCCCCACTCGAAGATCACCATAACCTTCATTCCTTCGGAAGGAGTCACTAAGTTAAGTCACTCGAACTTATTTAAATCTTATCCACTCGGAATATATATATATATATATATATATATATAGCCTCGTACACTCGGAAGAGGACTCCTAGAATACCTTAATCAGAACCACCACAATTACTCTTCCCTCGGAAGAGGTTCACTCGGGATTTCCCACTCGGGAATATTCAAACCCTTTCCACTCGGGGTTTACACATATTCTCACTCAGTAACATATGGACTAGCCTTCCCTCGGAAGTAGCCCACTCGAGTACATCTTACTCGGGATTGCCTTATGCCTCTATCACTCGGAAAAGGCCACACTGACTAAAGCCTCACTCAGCAATGGCTCTCCCATCAATATTCCACTCGGAATTCATTGACTTAGCATTATTCTCTCAGCACCACATAATGAACAACTCGGGTAACACTATAACAATGTGAAATATATATATATATATATATATATATATATATACAATGTATACTTGTTCATAATCCCAATAGTCAACCCATATATTAAATTCGTTCGGATTACAAGAGAGCCGGCCAAGGCTTTAACATATCTATTTACAATATATTTATATATTATGTGAACTTCATCAATCTGAGTGCTCCCCACTCGGACTTGAGGCTATTTCCTCATTCCTAGTCCGACTTGCATATACTAAAAAATATAGCCATAGTAGGGGTGAGCTTTTACATATTAAATGACAGTTATTGAATCGGATTAATCTCAGAATCCACAACCATACAATAACATATCTCAATCAGTAATAATACACTCTGCCATTCAATATGAACCCTACAACAACTTCATCCACTCGGGATTCATCCAATTCAATCAAGACTAAGCAATTCATATCATTCATATTCACCTTGCACTCGGCAACAGTACCAATTTACATATATTCACCCAGTCAGAATTCACACCAATCATTAATGCTATATTAATCATGCTATTCACAACAGCATTTACACACACACATATATATATATATATATCATTACATTGAGCTCATCAACAACATAAGTGTGCACTCAGCAATAGCATCAGTATACATGCATTCATCCACTCGGATATAAATGTTCACTCGGTATAGCATCAGTATACATGCATTCATCCACTCGGATATAAATGTGCACTCGGCATAGCATCAGTATACATGCATTAATCCAATCGGATTCACCCCAATCAATTCATATCCATATGTTCAAACATTTCACATTGAGCTCAATGATAATCATAAGTGTGCACACATTCATTTCACCTGGATCTGGTTATTTATTATCAATTTTTATTGTTGCAACATAGGCTCCAAGCCTTTTCTCAGCTCCAAGATGATTCGGCCGTTTTACAGGTACCAAACCGTTTACCCTCACATGTAACACAGTCACTCCAAGCGATAACGGAAGTGTTACGGGCAGCCCCGAGTCCAACCCGGTAGGCTTGCCTTGAGTCCAACCCAAGGTCTTTAAGCGTCTAACACTTAGTGCACTCGGCACTGCCTCGAGTTCAACCCGAAGTCTTTCAATATATTTTCAACAAATATTCATCTAATTGTCGATCGGTATTAAGCGTCCAACGCTATATGCTCCAAGCATTTCCATTGGCGAATCAGATGTATACGGTCTTATTCATTAGGCGTTTAACGCCAATGCACTCGGCATTGCCTTGAGTCCAACCCAAGGTCTTTCATTATATTTTCCACACATATGCACTCGGCATTCAAATATCAATAACATGCATCCAATGCATTTTATCATTATCATTCATAAACAGGGATCGGCATAGAAATAACACAATACATGCACTTGACAATCACATGCACTCGGCAAATCACATGCTTTTTAATATAAAGTCCCAAACGGGAATTAACATAACTGACCCATAACTCATGCACTCGACAATCATAATGCCATCCACTCGGAATCATCATTTACAACAAGCATCTCATTCTATTTCATATAATATCCACTCAGCATTAACATTTTCATAGCAAGCATCTCATGCTAATTCATATAGAATCATAAACAAAACCAGTACAGCATTTACACACCACATGCATTCGGTATTCACACTGGTTCACAGTACATGCACTCGGCATACTCATTAAAAGCCAACATTTCTATGCATTCATTCAGCATTCACATACTTAACAACACACATCTTAGGGATGGGACCACTAACCACTAGACAGATCATAAATATCACAACTATCCGGGCGTTGCATGTACTACAACACATCAATCGACATATTTCAAACATGACACAACACATTAAAGCAAAACCACCTGGAAACCCGTCCATAAACCTTACATTTGAGATGTAAATTAGCCCCCTACCTGGAATGAAGATCCCAGAAGCTCCCTGAGCTTGCAACACCAATTAAACGTTCTTTAGTCACCCAACAGCACTCTGCTCTCAGCTTTTGGAAGAACCAAACGCTGATTCCACACGAGCAGATCTACCACCAAGACACCCCATGCCAAGCCTCCAAGGCACAACGTGGTCCTCCCACGCTCAAGCAGTCCAGTCCTCACCAACAACGGAGGACTCCCGAACTTCCAGGCACCCAACACTGTTAGGTAGAACAAGGGAGGATCCTAGCCTCCAAGACACTCAACACCACACAGGTCTCCCTCTCGACCATGCTGTTCCACTCGGTTCTACTCGGTGTGTGAGTGGAAGAAGAAGATAAAGGAGACGAAGGTGAAGAGACAGCAAGCAGAAGAAGCAGAAGCTCCCGAAACTCAAGAGAGAACAGAGGAGTGGTTCTCCTTGAACCCAAGAGAAAATGAGCAAGGAGTGGGTGGAAAATGAGAAGCCAAAGGCCATATCCCTTCACTGCCGTGACAGCTCCACTCCATCAGCCATCACATCCCATCAATCTCCCATCCCATTAGCGTGGGAATCACGAGGGAGAGAGGGAGAGAGAGAGAGAGAGAGAGAGAGAGAGCTGAAGCTCTTATTACACCACCAAGGGCACATAGGATATTTCCTGGACGCGTATATACGCTAGGGACCTAGAGTACCTACGCGTAGTGGGTCTGATGCTTTAAATACTGAAAATAAATTCAGTGTACATACACTTAGATTCAGTGTCCCTACGTTGAGGTTCTGTCAGAAAATAATAAAAAAAATAGATAATCTGGCATACCTACGCTACGAGTCTGCTTTGTCAACTGGTGCAACCAGTGAGTGAGCATACATACGCCCAGGGTCAGCGTACATATGCGCGACCCAAGCTTTACCACCTATTGAAAACCAGTGAGTGGGTGTACATACGCCTAGGGTCAGCGTACATACGCGTGACCCAAGCTTTGTTACCTGCTGAAAACCAGTGAATGGGTGTACATACGCCCAGGATCAGTGTACATATGCGCGACCCAAGCTTTGCCACCTGTTAAAAACCAGTGAGTGGGCGTACATAAGCCCAGGGTCAACGTATATACGCGCGACCCAAGCTTTGCCACCTGTTGAAAACCAGTGAGTGGACATACATACGCCTAGGGTCAGCGTACATACGCACGACCCAAGCTTTGCCACCTATTGAAAACCAGTGAGCTAGTGTACATATGCTGGTTGTGGACGTACATACACTGGGTTCTATAATATATATATCACACCCAACGTACAAACCCTAACTTCAGCCCCATTTACGTTGGAAGCTCTAGCTCTTAAAGAAAAAAAATGGGTACATTCTTTGGATTCCATTGAAAGGTCACATCTCTTTCCTCCTTAATTTCAGTTAATGGCTAGAATCATTACATCCTACCGTTTCAAATTTGAAATTATTGCATCTATGATGTCTATTCATCTCATATTTTCATTTTCTCTGGTTATGTTTGCATCTGTATTTGCACCCATTTAGGCTTTATAAATACCACCCTATCATCCACAATGACCACAAGACCACAAAGATTCATTAAGAAAACTAAGAGAATTGTTGAAATGGAGAGTGTGAGCAAAAGCCAGAAAGAGAAGGGAAAAGGGGTGGCTACTTTAAGCACCCCTATTTCTCCACCACCCAAAAAGAGTAAGAGCAATAAGGGAGAAAAGAGGTCTAAAAGAACTGAGGATTTTAGTTGGCTTAGATTTAGGGATCTCAAGGCTGCCCAGGAATATAAGGAAAAATTCAAAAATAGAGGAGTGACAAGGGAAAGGGCTCTGGTCCTTGATAAGGATGAGTGTTCTGATCTTGATGTCAAGGTTGCCATGTTTGCAAGGGGATAGCAGTATTACAATGAAAATTTAGGCCATGGATATCAAGAACTCACCAGGGAGTTCTATGCTAATTTGAGGAGTAATTCTGATGAGGATGAGGTACCTTATTCTTCTTATTTGAGAGGAGTCACTATTCCTCTCTCTGGCAGCATATTGAATAAGATTTTGAAAATACCCATGTTAGATGATGAAGAATGTCAATACACTTAGATAGTGGATGTCTTTCATAGGGCTAAAAATGAAAAGCTTAGGCAAGAAATATTGGAGGAATGCTATGAACAGGGTGCTACATATGAAACCAAAGTGAGTGTTGCACCACAATATGTGAAGAAAAGTTGTCCGAACCATCTTCCCCTCTTATGGTGCCACTACATCCTCTCATCTCTGCAGCCTATAGCTCATGGTATCGAGGTTGTCCTCAAAAAATTGGTGTTGATTTATTGTTTAATGAAAGGAATGCATGTTAATTTGGGTGATTTAATATTGGTTGAGATGGTGAAAGCCAATGAAAAGAATATTCAACTACCATATTGCTCCATTGTTACTTTGCTGGTAAGAAAGAATCATGTTAGGTTGCAGGATGCAGAACTGACAAGGGTCAAGCCTGAAAGGATTATGGACAAGAACTAGGTGGAAGACCGCATTGACCACTTTGTGCCTCAAGAGCCAAAGCGTTCCAAACAAACCAAACCATCATCTTCTACACCACCACCCCCAACAGGTCCAGGACCTTCTTTTAATCTTTCTATGATAATGCAAGAACTTCAAGCCATGAAAAAGATGCAGTTGGGGACCTATGATCTGGTCCTGAACCATGATCTCATGTTAAGAAAGATTGCCACTGCACTAAATATGGACCATACTGAAGAAATGGGAGTTCCAACTGATAGAGACTTATGGTTGGCTTCCATTGGGTTCACCATTCCCCCTGAAGGTACACCCTTGGTAACTGAATTTCCACCCCACCCTGAGCAAGACAATGATGAGCCTATGGATGAGGCTGCTAAAGAGGAAGATGAAGAAAAGGAGGATTGATAATTTAATCTGTGTTCACTTATGATTTACTTTTGTGTTGTAATAACTTTATTTTAGTATCTTTTCTTGAACAATATGTTTCCTTTTCAGTTGTAATAAAATTATATTTCTATGTTAATTGTTCAATGTTATTTTTTTCTGCTTTGTATTGTTCAATTCTTGCAACCATCGCTTACCAAATCCTTGACCATTTAGGTATAAAGGGAAGTAATCTATCCCCTAATCTCATTAACTTATGAAATGTGTTAACTGTGCTTAATTTAGAACCTATTTTAATTATTTAAATCTTGCTAATTCTCGAGCATCAATTGGATAAATTAATTGATTCACATTGCTTGATTCATGATCCCCATCCATAACTATTTTCATCCTTAATTATTTGTATCGTCACCATGCTAGTTAGCAATCTTAATTATTTAAATCTTGCTGATTCTCAAGCATCAATTGGATAAATTAATTGATTCGTATTGCTTGATTCATGATCCCTATCCATAACTGTTTTCATCCTTAATTATTTGTATTGTCACCATGCTAATTAGCAATCTGAATTTATAATCCCGCATTAAGTTTGGGGACATGATTGGCTGATTACTTGTAATTTATTAGCTTTTGAGCCTTTATTATTATTTTTTTCTGAGTGTGTCTGTATTCTTGCTTAGTGAGACAGAATTTGCTTTAGTGCTTGCTAATGATTATATGTTTGCCAATTGGAAATGATGAAGGCCTTCTTTGAAAATTAGCCATTTCCAAATTTAGCCATTCTAATTACTATTAATTATCCTTTGACCAAATAATTATGTTTGAGCCTGAGACCCTTTCATTCTGATTATGTACCTAACTTTACAAGCCTATTTATCTAAGAAAAACCAAGTGAATTGTCCCTGGATGTACCACTGTTGGATTGCTGAGTCTTAACTTATTGCTAGGGACTAGCAAGTTCTAAGTTTGGGGATGAAAAGTGTGCTTAACAGCAATTAAAGAACACACTCTGACCTTAATTATTGATGGGAATGTTGAGAAATAAAAGGAAGAACAGTAAAAACAAAAGAAAAGTGAAAAATCAATAAAGAAATTCCTATATATAAAAAAATGGTATTAGAAAAAAAGGTTGATTAAGAAAGAGAGTAAAGAGAAGAAGGTGCAAAGCACCACAATTAGTTAAGTTATCATTCATCTGAGAAAAATAAACGCAAAAGGGCTGGTTAGTAGAAGCATTTAAGTTATGATTGAGGCAAGGCATCAATGGGCACATCTTTTAACCCAACACTGACTAGGAAAACAAAAATGGAGCCTGTAACCTAACCCCATTACAAGCTTAAAAAATCCTTACTAATCCAATTGTGCTAACATATGTCATGATGTTTAGAACTGTTGCAAGCCTATGTTGATCTAACAATTATACAGGTGATGAATACATGCAATTGACCTTATACACTGAGAGAATAGTGAAACACTGTTCTATGTAAGGAAAGCATCACCAGTTTGTTCCCAAGGGAAGTGTGAGTAATTATATTTTCAGAAGATACAGAAAGAAAGCATGAATGGTATTCAATAATTATGGCATGAATTAAGTTAAGGGAAGGTTGATTGTCTTGAGCAAGTGTAATTAACTTAATTAATCTGAGTCCTTGCTTGAGGACAAGCAAGCTTTAAGTTTGGGGATGTGATAAGTCTTGAAAAGACTTAATAATTTTATCTTTAATTTAACTTAATTCAATAAGTTAGTTTATTCAAGAAGCCAAATACTTAGTTTATTCAAGAAGCCCACACACATGCTTCATTCAGAAGCGTCATAATCTCCATTCGGGAAATGATTCCCTTGGATACTCCACTCGGAATCTATAAACTTTCCCTCACACAGATTATTTTCCCAGTCCAATACCACTCAGCATAGTTCAACCATAATTCATTCGGAATACATTATCCATTCTGCACTCGGCATAATTTTGATCTTCCCCACTCGAAGATCACCATAACCTTCATTCCTTCGGAAGGAGTCACTAAGTTAAGTCACTCGGACTTACTTAAATCTTATCCACTCTGAATATATATATATGGCCTCGTACACTCGGAAAAGGACTCCTAGAATACCTCAATCAGAACCACCACAATTACTCTTCCCTCGGAAGAGGTTCACTCGGGATTTCCCACTCGGGAATATTCAAACCCTTTCCACTCGGGGTTTACACATATTCTCACTCAGTAACATATGGACTAGCCTTCCCTCGGAAGTAGCCCACTCGAGTACATCTTACTCGGGATTGCCTTATGCCTCTATCACTCGGAAAAGGCCACACAGACTAAAGCCTCACTCGGCAATAGATCTCCCATCAATATTCCACTCGGAATTCATTGACTTAGCATTATTCTCTCAACACCACATAATGAACAACTCGGGTAACACTATAACAATGTGAAATATATATATATATATATATATACAATGTATAGTTGTTCACAATCTAGATAGTCAACCCATATATTAAATCCGTTCGGATTACAAGAGAGCCGGCCAAGGCTTTAACATATCTATTTATAATATATTTATATATTATGTGCACTTCATCAATCTGAGTGCTCCCCACTCAGACTTGAGGCCATTTCCTCATTCCCAGTCTGACCTCCATATACTGAAAAATATAGCCACAGTAGGGGTGAGCTTTTACATATTAAATGACAGTTATTGAATCGGATTAATCTCAGAATCCACAACCATACAATAAGATATCTCAATCAGCAATAATGCACTCTGCCATTCAATATGAACCCTACAACAACTTCATCCACTCGGGATTCATGCAATTCAATCAAGACTGAGTAATTCATATCATTCATATTCACCTTGCACTCAGCAACAGTACCAATTTACATATATTCACCCAGTCAGAATTCACACCAATCATTAATGGCTATATTAATCATGCTATTCACAACAGTATTTACACATATATATATACCATTACATTGAGCTCATCAACAACATAAGTGTGCACTCAGCAATAGCATCAGTATACATGCATTCATCCACTGGGATATAAATGTGCACTCGGCATAGCATCAGTATACATGCATTCATCCACTCGGATATAAATGTGCACTCGGCATAGCATCAGTATACATGCATTAATCCAATCGGATTCACCCCAATCAATTGATATCCACATGTTCAAACATTTCACATTGAGCTCAATGACAATCATAAGTGTGCACACATTTATTTCACCTGGATCCGGTTATTTATTATTAATTTTTATTGTTGCAACACCGGCTCCAAGCCTTTTCTCAGCTCCAAGATGATTCGGCCGTTTTACAGGTACCAAACCGTTTACCCTCACATGTAACACAGTCACTCCAAGCGACAACGGAAGTGTTACGGGCAGCCCCGAGTCCAACCCGGTAGGCTTGCCTTGAGTCCAACCCAAGGTCTTTAAGCGTCCAACGCTTAGTGCACTCGGCACTGCCTCGAGTCTAACCTGAAGTCTTTCAATATATTTTCAACAGATATTCATCTAATTGTCGGTCGGTATTAAGCGTCCAACGCTATATGCTCCAAGCATTTCCATTGGCGAATCAGATGTATACGGTCTTATTCATCAGGCGTCTAACGCCAATGCACTCGGCATTGCCTTGAGTCCAACCCAAGGTCTTTCATTATATTTTCCACACATATGCACTCGGCATTCAAATATCAATAACATGCATCCAATGCATTTTATCATTATCATTCATAAACAGGGATCGGCATAGAAATAACACAATATATGCACTCGACAATCACATGCACTCGGCAAATCACATGCTTTTTAATATAAAGTCCCAAACGGGAATTAACATAACCGACCCATAACTCATGCACTCGACAATCATAATGCCATCCACTCGGAATCATCATTTACAACAAGCATCTCATGCTATTTCATATAATATTCACTCAGCATTAACATTTTCATAGCAAGCATCTTATGCTAATTCATATAAAATCATAAACAAAACCAGTACAGCATTTACACACCATATGTATTCGGTATTCACACTGGTTCACAGTACATGCACTCGGCATACTCATTAAAAGCCAACATTTCCATGCATTCATTCAGCATTCACATGCTTAACAACACACATCTCAGGGACGGGACCACCAACCACTAGACAGATCATAAATATCATAACTATCCGGGCATTGCATGTACTACAACACATCAATCAACATATTTCAAACATGACACAACACATTAAAGCAAAACCACCCAGAAACCCATCCATAAACCATACATTTGAGATGTAAATTAGCCCCCCTACCTGGAATGAAGATCCCAGAAGCTCCCTGAGCTTGCAACACTGACTGAACGTTCTTCAGTCACCCAACAGTACTCTGCTTTCAGCTTTTGGAAGAACCAAACGCTGATTCCACACGAGCAGATCTATCACCAAGACACCCCATGCCAAGCCTCCAAGGCACAACGTGGTCCTCCCACGCTCAAGCAGTCCAGTCCTCACCAACAATGGAGGACTCGCGGACTTCCAGGCACCCAACGCTGTTAGGCAGAACAGGGGAGGATCCTAGCCTCCAAGACACTCAACACCACACAGGTCTCCCTCTCGACCACGCTGTTCCACTCGGTTCTACTCGGTGTGTGAGTGGAAGAAGAAGATGAAGGAGACGAAGGTGAAGAGACAGCAAGCAGAAGAAGCAGAAGCTTCCGAAACTCAAGAGAGAACGGAGGAGTGGTTCTCCTTGAACCCAAGAGAAAATGAGCAAGGAGTGGGTGGAAAATGAGAAGCCAAAGCCCATATCCCTTCACTGTCGTGACAGCTCCACTCCATCAGCCATCACATCCCATCAATCTGCCGTCCCATCAACGTGGGAATCACGAGGGAGAGAGGGAGAGAGAGAGAGCCGAAGCTCTTATTACACCACCAAGGGCACATGGGACATTTCCTGGCATTATTATTGTTATTATTCACCCAATAATCTTAACTCTCTAATTAACCTTAATCGGTAATTAGATCAAAACCAGGATGTTATAGTGTATGGTAAGGCTTGCCATCTCCCTGTGGAGTTGGAGCATAAGGCATGGTGGGCCACAAAGCTGTTAAACATGGAACTTGACAAATCTCAAGAGGAGAGAGTCCTGAAACTCCATGAACTTGAGGAGTTCAGACTCAATGCTTATCAGAGTGCCTCAATCTATAAAGAGAAAACTAAGAGGTGGCATGATAAGTGGATAAATAGAAAGGAGTTTCAGAAGGATGACAAGGTCTTATTATTAACTCACTCTCAGCATACCTACACATGGGTCCAGAAGGCAAAATAAGTGTGAGTATACATACGCCCAGCTGGGGCGTAGCTACTGTTAGCCCGACGGCGACTCAGCGGTTCTTTCCCACCGCCGGGTTTTTGTGTGTCAATTGGCAAGCGCACCAATCGTTTGTAGTTTTCGAAATTTAGATATCGTTCCACTGGGATTGAAAGTCCAATAACAACAGTAATCTTCTACTTACTATGGTAAATGTGAATAAACAAAAGAATGATTTATATACAGTTTATACAATATTCACAGGATAGCATGGTTGAGTGATTCATAGGATAAAAGAAAATAAAAATCTATCTAAAAAGTCGAGTTGCAACCTAGAATAGGTAAGATACTTGAGATAAACACAGATAAACAAATTATGTTGGAGATTGGATCCCTAATCTAGAATAACAATGAGGAACTCAAGACATGCATATTTAATCATCAAGTTTCATGTCATTGCAGCTTAAAATCATTATAACTGATCCCTCGTGATATAAATTCTAAGAATTCACCGTAAAGTCCGATCCCTCGTGAGCTTTCTCAGTAAAAACTTGTATTAAGACCTGGCCTTATGGCAACAATGGTTAACAACCCCTATAGAATTGAGATACCAAGGGTATTCCAACTTTTTACTTTCGTCAAAACAAGTTTCAATACGGCATAAATAATCATTCTCCCGTTTGACATTTATACTAATAAAACCAGTTTTGATACACATGAAAATCATTCTCCCGTTTGACGTTCATATTAATAAAAGGTTGAGATACTAACATGGACTTGAATCATAAACATACAGAGGTCGAATTCACAACATTATACTCAATAGATTAGTTCACCAATTCCAACATAAACAAATTAGTTACACATGGTAAATGTAAAGACAACACTTACAGAGTTTGACATTACGAAGACGATGGAAACTTCACGATACAACGATCACAATACACCGAAACACACTCAAGTATCTAGAAAACTATTCTAGAACTACAACTCACAAAAGAAGTACTCAAAGTCGAGCACAAGAGAGAAGAGAAAAGAAGTGTATGGAATGGGATGTTATGAATGGTGTTGGATGGCCCTATTTATAGGGCTGAGCAAGGGTGCTGACGCTACGCGTCCCTGTGACGCTACGCGTCAGACCCCTGACTCAGCTCCCATTAAGCAGCTGATAATGGCCACTTCAAATAATTAAAATCAATCATGCTTGGCCACTTGGACGTGTCTTCACTGTTTTTTGGCCATTTGTGATGAGTGGGGTGGCCCTTGTGCTGAGTGGAGTGCCCATTATTGGGTCCAAGTGGAGTGGTTGGCCAAAGTGGGAGTGGAGACTGCGCAGCACTGACGCTACGCGTGGCTGTGATGCGTAGCGTCAGCATCAAAAATAGCTCTTGATGCTACGCGTGAGGTGAGGCTACGCGTCAGCTCCTCCAGTGTAATTTTCTCTTGATTTCTTAACTTTTTCACTACAAAACTAGAGAAAATTGATCAAGGGCAGATTATTTCCAACAACATCCATTTATTGAATTTAAATCCTAATTTTCTAACAAATTAAACTAATTTTTATAATTTTTATGAAATTTTTATTCAAACTTTTATTGAAAATTTGAGGACTAACAAATACCCCCAACTTGAGACATTGCTCGTCCTCGACCAAGAGAGAAAAATAAGAAAATAAAAATTTGAAATCAAATTTTTAAGTTAGTCCGAAAATTTACCACAAAAAATAATTACACAATTTCAACTATTTTGTAATAATCAAAAACTGATATCAAATATAACAAAGGTTTAATGATAAAATTGTTTACAATATTCTATTAACAATCAAGCAGAATTTCAGGCTTACCTCACAAGTGTTTATCTCTATGCAATTGGTAACCTGTTTCTCTCAATCAATCATAAAATCAAACGAATTTAACTTTGTTTGTCATCTAATCAATGGTTATTTATACAGAGTTAATTCGAAAATCACAAGGTCTTTTCATGGGTTGTAATGAGGCTTGGTTTACAAGAATCAATGGTTTTTCTTGGAATTCAAAAACCTAAAATCATAAAAGAGCATTTTCATAATTTTTAGGCTTTTCTCTTGATCCAAACTCTCATTTATTTTTATTGATGAAAAATAAATACCCCCAACTTGATTCTTTTCACTATTTTTGACTTTTCTTTTCCATATTTTATTTTTTTGAAAAGAATCAAGTTGCTCATTTTCACTCCCCTTTTTTGTAAGAACACTCAAAATATTTTTCATTTATTTCAACTGCTCTTTTAATCAATCAAGTATAGGGAATGGTTAAAACAAAATTAGGTTTCAAGGGTACCAAAGAATTTTATTTTAGGCTCAAATTGGCTTGCAAAGGATAAAATACTTTTTACCAAGGTAAGCTGTTTGGCCAAGGTTTCGTTTCACCAATAAATTTGCCTTGATCATTTTCCCGAATTCTCTGTACAACAACACAAATCACAGATTAAAGCAAAATCAATTCGAATTGAAAATATGTCGATTAAACCCTCAAGTGTTTAAAAAGATCTCTCAACTCACCGGGTTATTGAAATTTGCTTGATGGTTAATAAACTTATTGTAATTAAATTTATCAAAATTTCTAAGTTATAAAGAAATTGATAATTGATTTTACAAAATTGGTTTTATTGTGTAAAAACTCTAAGTGTATAAACTAACTTACTAACAAAAATTTGATTATTTTTTTTTTTAAATATCGAATAAAAACAAGAAAAGAATGGGTTGCCTCCCATTGAGCGCTAGATTTAATGTCTCCAGCCAGACATTCCTGCATTTCAAGGGTCAGTTAAAAAATAACTGGTGGTAATTTTGTTAATTTCACCACCCAAATATAGTTTCAACCTTTGGCCATTTACCATCCAACTTCTTTTGGAAGTTGGATCTTCAATTTCCACTGCTCCATATGGTTTGACTTCTTTAATCAAAAACGGGCCTGACCATTTTGATTTCAATTTTCCAGGAAACAATTTTAATCTTGAATTGAACAATAAAACTTGCTGACCTGGTGTGAAGTGTCTTTTCTTTAACATTTTATCATGGTAAGCTTTCACCTTACTTTTGTAGCATCTGGATGATTCATAGGCATTGTTCCTCATTTCTTCTAACTCAAGAAGCTGTAGCTTTCTTTTATCTGCTGCTGCATTTTGATCAAAATTGAGGAATTTTAAAGCCCAATATGCTTTATGCTCCATTTCAACTGGAAGGTGACATGATTTTCCATAAACCATCTGAAAAGGAGAAAGACCAATTGGTGTTTTAAATGCAGTTCTATATGCCCAGAGTGCATCATCAAGTTTTTGTGACCAATCTTTTCTAGAAGATGATACAATTTTTTCCAGAATCCTTTTCACTTCCCGATTTGAAATCTCTGCTTGCCCATTGGTTTGTGGATGATATGTTGTGGCTACCTTATGCTTTACTCCATAATGTTGTAATACTTTCTGAAGAACTTTATTGCAAAAATGTGAACCACCATCACTGATTAAAGTTCTTGGTGTCCCAAATCTGCAAAAAATATTTTTCTTCAAGAAATTCACAACAGTTTTAGTATCAGCATTGGGAGTAGATATTGCTTCCACCCACTTTGAAACATAATCTACTGCCAAAAGAATGTATTGATTTGAGTATGAGTTAGGAAAAGGTCCCATGAAGTCAATTCCCCAACAATCAAATACCTCAACTTCTTGTATATTTGTAAGAGGCATTTCTTGCCTTCTTCCAACATTACCTGTTCTTTGGCAGTTATCACAAGATTGAACAAATAAGTGAGCATCTTTAAAAAGAGAGGGCCAGTACAAACCTGATTGGAGAACTTTTGCAGATGTTCTTTCATCATTAAAATGTCCTCCGTATGGTGATTTATGACAATGCCACAACACATCTTTTACTTCCTAGTCAGGCACACAACGTCGTAACAAATTATCCGCTCCAATTTTGAATAAATGAGGGTCATCCCAAACAAAATATCTAGCATCTCTAAAAAAAAATTTTCTTTGTTGCCAAGTCAAATCATTTAGAAGAACTCCTGCTGCTTTGAAATTGGCCATGTCAGCAAACCATGGCCGTTGTGTTATTTTGAAAAGTTTTTCATCTGGGAATTCTTCCAAAATTTCTCTTTCTTTAACAGTAACCTCATTATTCACTAATCTAGAAAGATGGTCAGCTACCATATTTTCACTACCCTTTTTATCTTTGATTTCAAGATCATATTCTTGAAGGAGCAAAATCCATCTGATCAACCGAGGTTTTGAATCAGGTTTAGTTAAAAGATACTTGATTGCAGGATGATCAGTAAAAATGATTATTTTTGAGCCAATCAAGTAAGATCGAAATTTTTCTAAAGCATACACTATGGCTAGTAATTCTTTTTCAGTAGTTGTATAATTTATTTGATTTTCATTCAAGACTTTACTAGCATAATGTATGACTTTAAAAACTTTCTCGTATCTTTGACCTAAAATTGTTCCAACAGCATAATCACTTGCATCACACATAAGTTCAAAGGGTAGATTCCAATTAGGAGCAACAATTACAGGAGCAGTAACCAATTTTTCTTTCAAGGAATTAAAAGCTTTAAGACATGCTTCATCAAATTTAAATTCAACATCTTTATTTAGAAGGTTTGATAAGGGTTTTGCAATTTTTAAAAAATCTTGAATAAACCTTCTATAAAATCCAGCATGTCCTAAAAAACTTCTAATACCTTTTATATTTACAGGAGGAGGGAGTTTAGAAATTACCTCTATTTTGACTTGGTCAACTTCAATGCCTCTAGAAGAAATTTTATGACCAAGTACAATTCCTTCTTTCACCATGAAGTGACATTTCTCCCAATTAAGCACTAAATTTGTCTCAATACACCACTTCAGTACGGTGTCCAGGTTGGATAGACATGTTTCAAATGAATTTCCAAAGACTGAGAAGTCATCCATGAAAATTTCAATGCTCTTTTCAATTAAATCTGCAAAAATAGCAAACATACATCTTTGAAAAGTAGCAGGTGCATTACATAATCCAAATGGCATTTTTCTGTAAGCAAATATGCCAAAAGGACATGTAAAGGCAGTTTTTTCCTGATCAAGAGGGTCAACAGCAATTTGATTATATCCAGAATAACCATCAAGAAAGCAGTAATATTCTTGTCCAGATAATCTTTCAAGCATTTGATCCATAAAAGGTAAAGGAAAATGATCTTTTCTTGTTGCTTGATTTAATTTTCTATAATCAATACACATTCTCCAACTGGTGACAGTTCTTGTAGGAATTAGTTCATTTTTTTCATTAACAATTACTGTCATACCACCCTTTTTTGGAACAACTTGAACAGGACTTACCCATGTGCTATCAGAAATTGGATAGATAATACCTGCTTTCAACAATTTCAGAACCTCCTTTTTGGTTACCTCTTTCAAAGTTGGATTGAGACGTCTTTGAGGTTGAGCAATAGGTTTGAAATTATCTTCCAACAAAATTTTGTGCATGCAGTATGCTGGACTGATACCTTTCAAATCCTCCAGTGTCCACCCAATTGCTTCTTGATTGCTCTTTAATACTTCCACCAGCTTTTCTTCCTCTGTTTCACTCAACAGATTACTAATAATAACTGGTTTCAAATTACCTTCTTTCAAAAAGATGTATTTCAGATTGGAAGGTAACACTTTTAATTCAGGTTTCTGGATCTCTTCAGTAGGTGATTCATGAATTTCTTCAATCTTTCTTGATTCAAAGGAAATTTCTTTCCCTTGATCAAATTCTTCAAGATATCTTTCAATCTGTTTTTCCTCTTCTTCATCCAAAAATTCAACTGAGTTAGTCAATAACTTATTTAATGGGTCAGAAATAATCATACCTTTTGATAAGGAGAGATAAGTTTCATCAAGGACGTCCACCTTGAAACAATCTTGCTTTGGGTTGGGATGTTTCATTGCCTTGAAGACATCAAAATTTACTTCCTCATCATGCACTCTTACTGCTAACTTTCCATTGTCCACATCAATCAGTACTCGAGCAGTTTTCATGAATGGTCTTCCAAGAATTAGAGGAACATCAACATCCTCTTCCATGTCTAGGATCACAAAATCCACAGGAAAGTAGAATTTGTCAACCTTTACAAGCACATCTTCTACAATCCCATAAGGTCTCTTGATGGATTTATCAGCTAATTGCAGAGTCATCTTTATCTGCTGTGGATCAAGATCACCGATACGCTTCATCATACTTAGGGGCATTAGATTGATGCTAGCCCCTAGATCTAATAAAGCTTTACCGATATTTACTCCTCCAATAGAGACAGGAATAGTGAATTTTCCAGGATCTTTGGATTTTTCTGGCATCTTGTATTGTAGAATAGCGCTGCAACTTGCTTCAAGTTCTATAATCTCTTCATCATACTTCCTTTTTTTTGTAAGCAGTTCTTTTATAAACTTAGCATATGTAGGCATTTGTTCTAATGCCTCAGAAAAAGGAATGTTTATGTGTAACTGATTAAAGATTTCAAGGAATCTTTTGTATTCCTTCTCTTTATCTTTTCTTGATGGTGGATGAGGATATGGTAAATCTTGGATAGGAGGTATCTGTCCAAGATACTGATTTTTTTTATTTTTTTCATTTTTTTCTTTCTTTTCTTCACTCTCTTTTTCTTCTTCCTTCTCTTTTTCTTTTTCATTCTCTTCTTCTTTTTCTTTTTCTTGATTCATACCTACAGCCTTACCACTTCTTGTAAAAATAGCCTTACATTGTTCTTTCGCTTTGAATTCTTTGATGTCGGCTACTTCTTTTACTAGCTGACTTAACTGTTGATCTGAGGCTTTATGTGCGACATTAATTGTCTCCATGTATTGCATCAATTGTTGAATACTTTCTTCAGCCTTTGTCAACCTAGCATTATAATCTCCTTGATTGTTGAAGGGTCTAGCATTTTGTTTCCAGCCATAGTTTTGCCTTTCCTGTAAGTAATTGTTAGAAAAAGAATTTACAAGAGGATTTAGAGAATTACCTGTGGGTAATTTCTGATGAATCAAGGAATTAACTTGTTCTTGCTCATTTCCATAGTAACCACATGGTTGTTCGCCCATACAATACTCACATTGTTTTAATTGAGCAGGGAGTTGTGGTGGTATATGGGTAACTTGCAATTTTCCAAGTTGTTTACTCATGGCCTCAATTTGTTGCATCAACAATTTTTGTTGAATTAACACTGTATCGTTTACTCCTTGTTCAACTATACCTTGTTTATTACCTCTTTCTGGTTTAGCTTGATGGTCACTAATGGACATTGATTCCAATATTCCAATAGCTTCCTCCACGGTCTTGTTCATTAAAGAACCACCTGCACAAGCATCTAACATCATCTTGAACTGAGGCAATAAACCATGGTAAACGATTCTTACCTTTTCGGCGTCATTCAAGTTGTGGTTTGGGCATTTTCTCAAGAGTGCCTTGAATTGTTCCCATGTCTCTCCTAATGATTCATCATTATTTTGAGAAAAAGAGTGTATGGCTGTCATTGCTTCAAAATATTTCGAAGGAGAATAAAATCTTTCCAAAAATTTTCTTTCAACATCAGACCAGTTTGCAAAACTACCCGGTGGACAAGATTTAAACCATTCTTTTGCTTTCCCAATCAATGAAAAAGGAAAGAGTCTCATGTAAACAGACTCTTCTTGATTGGGTTCAAAACCAATTGTGCTGCATAATTCATAAAAAACAGTTAAATGTTCATATGGTTCTTCATGATTTAAACCAGCAAATTGGTTGTTTTGAATAATATTTAAAGTGGCAGGTTTAATTTCCACTGGTAAAACTGGTCCTTGAAACATTCCCGAAACTCGGGGTGGACCATTTATAGCAGCAAACTGTCCCAATGTTCTCCTTTCAGCAGCCATATTTGAATTTTCAAAAATTTTCGAAGTAGAAGAAGAATTAGTTTGTGTTTTAGATTTCAAAGACTCGATTTTCTTTACAAACTTTTCTATCTCAGGATCAAAATAAATTTTACCTGCGGTAGATCGAGTTTGCATACACAAACTAGACAAAGAAAGTTAGTGTAACAATGATAAGAAATAAATAAAAAATTATCTAAGGTAAATAAAATATTTACCACGGTAATTAAAATTTTACTATTTTACTGAAACAATTCAATCCCCGGCAACGGCGCCAGAAAACTTGTTAGCCCGACGGCGACTCAGCGGTTCTTTCCCACCGCCGGGTTTTTGTGTGTCAATTGGCAAGCGCACCAATCGTTTGTAGTTTTCGAAATTTAGATATCGTTCCACTGGGATTGAAAGTCCAATAACAACAGTAATCTTCTACTTACTATGGTAAATGTGAATAAACAAAAGAATGATTTATATACAGTTTATACAATATTCACAGGATAGCATGGTTGAGTGATTCATAGGATAAAAGAAAATAAAAATCTATCTAAAAAGTCGAGTTGCAACCTAGAATAGGTAAGATACTTGAGATAAACACAGATAAACAAATTATGTTGGAGATTGGATCCCTAATCTAGAATAACAATGAGGAACTCAAGACATGCATATTTAATCATCAAGTTTCATGTCATTACAGCTTAAAATCATTATAACTGATCCCTCGTGATATAAATTCTAAGAATTCACCGTAAAGTCCGATCCCTCGTGAGCTTTCTCAGTAAAAACTTGCATTAAGACCTGGCCTTATGGCAACAATGGTTAACAACCCCTATAGAATTAAGATACCAAGGGTATTCCAACTTTTTACTTTCGTCAAAACAAGTTTCAATACGGCATAAATAATCATTCTCCCGTTTGACATTTATACTAATAAAACCAGTTTCGATACACATGAAAATCATTCTCCCGTTTGACGTTCATATTAATAAAAGGTTGAGATACTAACATGGACTTGAATCATAAACATACAGAGGTCGAATTCACAACATTATACTCAATAGATTAGTTCACCAATTCCAACATAAACAAATTAGTTACACATGGTAAAAGTAAAGACAACACTTACAGAGTTTGACATTACGAAGACGATGGAAACTTCACGATACAACGATCACAATACACCGAAACACACTCAAGTATCTAGAAAACTATTCTAGAACTACAACTCACAAAAGAAGTACTCAAAGTCGAGCACAAGAGAGAAGAGAAGAGAAGTGCATGGAATGGGATGTTATGAATGGTGTTGGATGGCCCTATTTATAGGGCTGAGCAAGGGTGCTGACGCTACGCGTCCCTATGACGCTACGCGTCAGACCCCTGACTTAGCTCCCATTAAGCAGCTGATAATGGCCACTTCAAATAATTAAAATCAATCATGCTTGGCCACTTGGACGTGTCTCCACTGTTTTTTGGCCATTTGTGATGAATGGGGTGGCCCTTGTGCTGAGTGGAGTGCCCATTATTGGGTCCAAGTGGAGTGGTTGGCCAAAGTGGGAGTGGAGACTGCGCAGCACTGACGCTACGCGTGGCTGTGATGCGTAGCGTCAGCATCAAAAATAGTTCTTGATGCTACGCGTGGGGTGAGGCTACGCGTCAGCTCCTCCAGTGTAATTTTCTCTTGATTTCTTAACTTTTTCACTGCAAAACTAGAGAAAATTGATCAAGGGCAGATTATTTCCAACAACATCCATTTATTGAATTTAAATCCTAATTTTCTAACAAATTAAACTAATTTTTATAATTTTTATGAAATTTTTATTCAAACTTTTATTGAAAATTTGAGGACTAACAGCTACACGCAAGAGCCCAATTTTGAAGAAAAAAAGGTAGAAAGCACGCGTACATACGCTAGGGACCTAGAGTACCTACGCGTAGTGGGTCTGATGCTTTAAATACTAAAAATAAATTCAGTCTACATACACTTAGATTCAGTGTCCCTACGTTGAGGTTCTGTCAGAAAATAATAAAAAAAATAGATAATCTGGCATACCTACGCTACGAGTCTGCTTTGTCAACTGGTGCAACCAGTGAGTGAGCATACATACGCCCAGGGTCAGCGTACATATGCGCGACCCAAGCTTTACCACCTATTGAAAACCAGTGAGTGGGTGTACATACGCCTAGGGTCAGCGTACATACGCGTGACCCAAGCTTTGTTACCTGCTGAAAACCAGTGAATGGGTGTACATACGTCCAGGATCAGTGTACATACACGCGACCCAAGCTTTGCCACCTGTTAAAAACCAGTGAGTGGGCGTACATAAGCCCAGGGTCAACGTACATACGCGCGACCCAAGCTTTGCCACCTGTTGAAAACCAGTGAGTGGACATACATACGCCTAGGGTCAGCGTACATACGCACGACCCAAGCTTTGCCACCTATTGAAAACCAGTGAGCTAGTGTACATATGCTGGTTGTGGACGTACATACGCTGGGTTCTATAATGTATATATCACACCCAACGTACAAACCCTAACTTCAGCCCCATTTACGTTGGAAGCTCTGGCTCTTAAAGAAAAAAATGGGTACATTCTTTGGATTCCATTGAAAGGTCACATCTCTTTCCTCCTTAATTTCAGTTAATGGCTAGAATCATTACATCCTACCGTTTCAAATTTGAAATTATTGCATCTATGATGTCTATTCATCTCATATTTTCATTTTCTCTGGTTATGTTTGCATCTATATTTGCACCCATTTAGGCTTTATAAATACCACCCTATCATCCACAATGACCACAAGACCACAAAGATTCATTAAGAAAACTAAGAGAATTGTTGAAATGGAGAGTGTGAGCAAAAGCCAGAAAGAGAAGGGAAAAGGGGTGGCTACTTTAAGCACCCCTATTTCTCCACCACCCAAAAAGAGTAAGAGCAATAAGGGAGAAAAGAGGTCTAAAAGAACTGAGGATTTTAGTTGGCTTAGATTTAGGGATCTCAAGGCTGCCCAGGAATATAAGGAAAAATTCAAAAATAGAGGAGTGATAAGGGAAAGGGCTCTGGTCCTTGATAAGGATGAGTGTTCTGATCTTGATGTCAAGGTTGCCATGTTTGCAAGGGGATAGCAGTATTACAATGAAAATTTAGGCCATGGATATCAAGAACTCACCAGGGAGTTCTATGCTAATTTGAGGAGTAATTCTGATGAGGATGAGGTACCTTATTCTTCTTATTTGAGAGGAGTCACTATTCCTCTCTCTGGCAGCATATTGAATAAGATTTTGAAAATACCCATGTTAGATGATGAAGAATGTCAATACACTTAGATAGTGGATGTCTTTCATAGGGCTAAAAATGAAAAGCTTAGGCAAGAAATATTGGAGGAATGCTATGAACAGGGTGCTACATATGAAACCAAAGTGAGTGTTGCACCATAATATGTGAAGAAAAGTTGTCCGAACCATCTTCCCCTCTTATGGTGCCACTACATCCTCTCATCTCTGCAGCCTATAGCTCATGGTATCGAGGTTGTCCTCAAAAAATTGGTGTTGATTTATTGTTTAATGAAAGGAATGCATGTTAATTTGGGTGATTTAATATTGGTTGAGATGGTGAAAGCCAATGAAAAGAATATCCAACTACCATATTGCTCCATTGTTACTTTGCTGGTAAGAAAGAATCATGTTAGGTTGCAGGATGCAGAACTGACAAGGGTCAAGCCTGAAAGGATTATGGACAAGAACTAGGTGGAAGACCGCATTGACCACTTTGTGCCTCAAGAGCCAAAGTGTTCCAAACAAACCAAACCATCATCTTCTACACCACCACCCCCAACAGGTCCAGGACCTTCTTTTAATCTTTCTATGATAATGCAAGAACTTCAAGCCATGAAAAAGATGCAGTTGGGGACCTATGATCTGGTCCTGAACCATGATCTCATGTTAAGAAAGATTGCCACTGCACTAAATATGGACCATACTGAAGAAATGGGAGTTCCAACTGATAGAGACTTATGGTTGGCTTCCATTGGGTTCACCATTCCCCCTAAAGGTACACCCTTGGTAACTGAATTTCCACCCCACCCTGAGCAAGACAATGATGAGCCTATGAATGAGGCTGCTAAAGAGGAAGATGAAGAAAAGGAGGATTGATAATTTAATCTGTGTTCACTTATGATTTACTTTTGTGTTGTAATAACTTTATTTTAGTATCTTTTCTTGAACAATATGTTTCCTTTTCAGTTGTAATAAAATTATATTTCTATGTTAATTGTTCAATGTTATTTTTTTCTGCTTTGTATTGTTCAATTCTTGCAACCATCGCTTACCAAATCCTTGACCATTTAGGTATAAAGGGAAGTAATCTATCCCCTAATCTCATTAACTTATGAAATGTGTTAACTGTGCTTAATTTAGAACCTATTTTAATTATTTAAATCTTGCTAATTCTCGGGCATCAATTGGATAAATTAATTGATTCGTATTGCTTGATTCATGATCCCCATCCATAACTATTTTCATCCTTAATTATTTGTATCGTCACCATGCTAGTTAGCAATCTTAATTATTTAAATCTTGTTGATTCTCAAGCATCAATTGGATAAATTAATTGATTCGTATTGCTTGATTCATGATCCCTATCCATAACTGTTTTCATCCTTAATTATTTGTATTGTCACCATGCTAATTAGCAATCTGAATTTATAATCCCGCATTAAGTTTGGGGACATGATTGGCTGATTACTTGTAATTTATTAGCTTTTGAGCCTTTATTATTATTTTTTTCTGAGTGTGTCTGTATTCTTGCTTAGTGAGACAGAATTTGCTTTAGTGCTTGCTAATGATTATATGTTTGCCAATTGGAAATGATGAAGGCCTTCTTTGAAAATTAGCCATTTCCAAATTTAGCCATTCTAATTACTATTAATTATCCTTTGACCAAATACTTATGTTTGAGCCTGAGACCCTTTCATTCTGATTATGTACCTAACTTTACAAGCCTATTTATCTAAGAAAAACCAAGTGAATTGTCCCTGGATGTACCACTGTTGGATTGCTGAGTCTTAACTTATTGCTAGGGACTAGCAAGTTCTAAGTTTGGGGATGAAAAGTGTGCTTAACAGCAATTAAAGAACACACTCTGACCTTAATTATTGATGGGAATGTTGAGAAATAAAAGGAAGAACAGTAAAAACAAAAGAAAAGTGAAAAATCAATAAAGAAATTCCTATATATAAAAAAATGGTATTAGAAAAAAAGGTTGATTAAGAAAGAGAGTAAAGAGAAGAAGGTGCAAAGCACCACAATTAGTTAAGTTATCCTTCATCTGAGAAAAATAAACGCAAAAGGGCTGGTTAGTAGAAGCATTTAAGTTATGATTGAGGCAAGGCATCAATGGGCACATCTTTTAACCCAACACTGACTAGGAAAACAAAAATGGAGCCTGTAACCTAACCCCATTACAAGCTTAAAAAATCCTTACTAATCCAATTGTGCTAACATATGTCATGATGTTTAGAACTGTTGCAAGCCTATGTTGATCTAACAATTATACAGGTGATGAATGCTTGCAATTGACCTTATACACTGAGAGAATAGTGAAACACTGTTCTATGTAAGGAAAGCATCACCAGTTTGTTCCCAAGGGAAGTGTGAGTAATTATATTTTCAGAAGATACAGAAAGAAAGCATGAATGGTATTCAATAATTATGGCATGAATTAAGTTAAGGGAAGGTTGATTGTCTTGAGCAAGTGTAATTAACTTAATTAATCTGAGTCCTTGCTTGAGGACAAGCAAGCTTTAAGTTTGGGGATGTGATAAGTCTTGAAAAGACTTAATAATTTTATCTTTAATTTAACTTAATTCAATAAGTATTGTTGAGTTTGGCATTTTTTAAGTAATATTTTTTCATTCTTTGGGTTTTACTTATTTAATTAAAATATGTATTGAATTGTGCAAGAAAATGGATAAAAAGATAAACACATAAGGAAGGAAGCTTATTGAGAAATTCAGTAACTCAGCGTACATACGCTAAAAAGCCAGCGTATATATGCTAGGCATCTCTTTATTTGTGTTTGATAGGATCCAAGTCCAGGAGTTCAGCATATGTACGCCCAACTTAACATATCATACGCCCATTCAAATAGACCATGTAACATCCCGGATAATTGTAGAAAATTTTTGTGAAGTGGAAATATTAAAAAATTATTTTTAGGAATTTATTTGATATTTTTATGAATTATTGGTTAATTATAAAGGGTGTGATTAGAAGAAGAGAAGTTAAATTAAATCTTTAAAGAAATTGTAAAGGAAATGGAGAGATGACCGGTTGAAGAGGTTACCGGTTGGAAGTGACCGGTTGAGAAGGTAACCGGTTGTCATGAGTTTAAATAATGGATTCCTTCTCTTTCTTCAATCATTTGTGCAATCATTCACTCTCTTTCACGTGAAGAACTTCTGCTACTTTTCTTCTTCTTCCTCCATTAATTGAGAGCTATAAGCTTTGAAGGAAGGTTCATTTTATAAAGCTGTGACAGGGGTTTTAAGGTAAGTCCTTTGAACCGTTTAAACCTCTTTCCTTTCTTTTCTGGACCGAATGGTCATGTGTATGGAGGAGGGTACTGTTCCGATCCCACTCCTCCTAGCAGTAAGCCTGTAAATGGCCCTTGAGCGTGTGGATGATGGTGTGATGTTAATAAACTTCACGTTCCAAAACTGTAGGTGGTGGAACAAACGCTGGTGGAACGTTTAAAGAAGTTACTGCTGGAACGGAGGAGGAACAGTGAACTCAGAAACTGTTGAGGCGTAGAACAGAGGTAAGGGGGTGTTCGGGTTATAATTAATTAGAATAGGACATACTGTCTGAGTCATTGGAATGACTGTGAACCGAGTAAGAGATGATGCCGAGTGAAATTGTGTGAATATATATATATATATATATATATATGAATGTACGTATGAATGTGCACACCGATTGGGCTCTGATTGTGTGTGTGTGTGTGACTTAGAAGGATTTGATGTTGATGATGTTGGACGAATGGTATATGAATGTGAATGAATGTATGTATGTGTGTGGACACCGATCGGTTTCTGATCGTGTGTATGTGGTGTAAACCGATTGAAATTAAAATATTGATGCTGTGACAATCGGTGTTTAGTGGCAATATAATGAATAGGCTTGACAAGCAGGTCGCCCGAGTGATAATGTGATAGATGGGCTTGACAAGTCGGTCGCCTTGTGATGAGAGCACATGCCAGTTTCTGGTAGTTGCATTTGTTGATTGATGATGATATGAAATGTGATTATGTGGTATGGGATGGCCGACGGTATATATTACCCTCGTTTTTGGCTTCAGTGATCAAGTCGGACCCAGTTGAGCTACCCAGAGGTCTATGACCCAGTGGTTGAGGGGGAGCCAAGTCAGGCTCGGTGAACCAAGTCGGGTTCACGGGATGTCAAGTCAGACTCCCAGCTGAAGGTTGATCCTTTAGTATCCGGATACTAGGTGTTGATTTTATGTGAGAGTCAGTTGTGACTTGTAATTTGATGAGTTATTAGATGTGGTGTATATTTTCCGAATACAGTTTGCAATATTTACAGAGTGCAGTTTGCTATATTTGCCGAGTGAAGTTTGTTATATTGCCGAGTGTGATTGGTTGTATTTGCCGAGTGTGATTGGCTGTATTTGCCGAGTGTGATGGCTATGTTTGTCAAATGTGAATGATTATAATTACCGGGCGTGATTTATTATATTTATCGAGTGCAATTTTATATATTGCCGAGTGATTGTTATCATACTTGCCGAATGAGTGAATTATTAAAATGGATGTGTTAATTGCTATGATTGCTGAGTGAGTTAAATGTCGAGTGTAATGTGCAAACTGAGGATAAAGGAATCGGACGGATTTCATACTTGTATTTGTTAATTAAATTCCGTTCTAGATTAATTATGATGCTAAACACTCACCCTTGCTGTGGTTTACATTTTTAGTAACCAGTGACAGGGAAGAGGTCGGAGCCATGGAGGTGCGCCAAGCGAAGAATTGATGCCAAGGCACCGAATGAATTTGAACGATTTGTGTAACATATGTATATAATAAGTTTTCTGAGTGTTTGATGCTACAATGTGTTCTGGTTTGAATTAAAATTTGAATCGGATATGACTTTGTGATGTTATGTGATCGGTGTTTATTTGATAAATGAATTTGCATTGTAGCAGAGTTGATCACCTGATGAATTTAGCCGAGTGGATTCCTTATCCGAGCGAGGGCCTACTAATTTGATGCCCATTTGAGCATCCTTCATTTCTTTCCGAGAGGAGAATAACCAAGAGACTCAATTCCGAGTGAAAAGGGTTAGTGTCCCGAGTGAGAGATGACCGAGTGAGGGAATTATTTCCGAGTGAATCTTGATTGTTTCCTTCTTCCACTGTTTTCTAAATAACTCTATGGATGTATTTCCGATCGGTTTCAGTATTACTATTTTAAGTATGATTATGTTATTTTGAATGTATTTAAGAAAAGTAAATGTTATTTTATAATAAACCGAGTGCAATTTCTATTAAATGCGAAAAATCTATTGTGAAAAATGAGAAAAATGACGCGGGTCGTCACAGACCAGATCCAGAATCCAAGTGTATATACGCTGGAAAGGAGCCAACGCGTAAAGAAAGAAGAACAAAGTGCCAAAGACAGTGGCCCAGTGTACATACGTTGGGTAGGCGGGCGTACATACGCCCAAAAATAGAATCAAAACCACCAAGATAGTATACCAACGTATATACGCTGGTCCCTTAGCGTCCATACGTACAAATCATCATGGCCAAGGCACACAGCACCCAACCAGGCGGAATTCTAGCGTACATACGCTGGTATATTGGTGTTCCTACGCGCAGCTAGGAGGGAAACCAAAACACTTGATTTTTTGTTATTTGTTCAGTTATGTAACTTCTATTTATTTGCTTGTAATCCCCTCTGAGGCAATTGCATGATTAAACTTTATTAGGTAATTAGTTCAAGGGAAAAAAACTATATATAGGTAATTTCCTTGTAACTTAACACAGAAGCAATAACATTACTCTCGCCCATCTTCCCATGTCAGCCACTAAAGCATCCTTTTGCGAAGATATTAAAAATAACCTTGGAAAACATGACTTCAAACTACGCTCCCCCACCCAAGAATCCAACCAAAACCGAGTTTGATCACCATTACCCACAACCCTCCTAACATTATCCCAGAACCACTCCCCCTCGTCAGATTGATTTACTACACTCCCCAAGTCCCTCCACTAATGAGACCCTTTTTAAACACCTCCCTATCCCCAGAATACACACCAGACCCATATTTTGACATAATGACTCTTCCCCATAAATTTTCCCTCTCAACTAATAAACGCCACACCTATTTCCCCAACAAAGCATAATTAAATTTAAGTATATGTTAAAATTTAATCTAATTTAATCCAATTAAAAACAGTTGATTGAGAGAGTACATTTGAGTATTTGTGGAGTTGAATTTTCCTCCCATGTTTTAGCTAGGGTTTCTTAAACTTTGACAAACTCTTATCCTAGGGTTTTCTCCCCTCGGTGGCAAGATTGAGGCTTGTCCTCTTTAGGTGGCGCCTCCTTCTTTCCTTTTTCCTTATTTTTCATTGGTAAAAAGTCCTTTTATATGAGAATGAGAGGGGAAAATCTGGGCCGTATAACCATACATGGGTAGTTAAGATTAAAAGTTTTTAAAAGTCACATGATCACTTAAAAGGTCACATGACTTTTTAAAAACTCACATGATTAATCTTAACCATCCATTATATGGTTGTATGGCCCAGATTCGCTCCTCTCACTCTCACCTGTGAGTTTTTTAAGAAGTCATGTGACCTTTTAAGTGATCATGTGACTTTTAAAAACTTTTAATCTCAACCACCCATGTATGGTTATACAACCTAGATTTGCCCCTCTCACTCTCATATAAAAGGACTTTTCTCATAAGATACATCCCCATAAAACCTTAATCCTTATTTTTCCTATATCAAAAGAGAAAGAAGAAGAAGAACTAGATCCTTCTTCCTACATTAGATTTTAAAATGAGGCTAACAGGAGGACGTCTCGTTCAAATTAATTTTATTTTCAAAAAAATAGGGAATAAGAACTTTTTGAAACAAAACAGAAATTAACAAAACGTCTTATCTAAATTAATCCCAAAGGCAACACGTTGAAAAAAATAATAAGTTTAACAAGATCTCGTTTAAATTAATCCTATAGTATAAAAAAGATTTATTATTTACAGATGGGAGATGAAGACAAAAATAAATAGCAGAACAAATAAATAAAGCGGGATAAAATGAACTTGAACAAGGGGGAAGTGGAAACAACAAAACAAGTAAAAAAAAAACTTTTTGTCTTTACCCAAGAATGATAAAATTTCATAAAAAGGAATTTCTATTTATATAACCCTCTAATTTCAGGTTCCAAGTTCTATTAAATCCTTTTAATAGCGAGTAAAGACCAATTTATATCACTTAAAGAAATTAGGAACTAGACTAAACCTTGACAACTTTTTAGGTTAAAATATAAACTTAACCCTTTTAAAATTTAGGGTTTTGTAAAAAAAACCCTTAAAATGCTTATTTTTTACCCTTTAAAAATTTTAGGGTTTGCAAAATTAAAGAAACGTTAGGTTTAATTGTTAATTGATGAGGCGGCTAACGTCTGAGCCACCTCATCAATGACACCTAGTTGACATGTGTTAATTTTTTAAAAATTAAAAATTCCACATCATCCGTGCCTTGTCTTCCTCATCGCTTCCCTTTCTTTCTCTCTCTCTAAATCCCTAACCAGATCTCAATGATTTATTATACTAAAATGAAGGCTACTTAAGGAATAATGGCACTTGAAGCTTGAAATTGCATTGCATCATATTTCATGGTAAACTACTCTATAATTATTTATAACAAGGGAAAAATTCAAAATGTGAGCGAGGAGGATACAAATATGATTAGAAGGAGTCAAAGAGTGAAGTGATCGTGATTGGAAGGGAGATAGGAAATTGTGAAAATGAGAATAAGGGGTATGAAGTTGAAAAGGCACGCTCAAGTTACAGTGTTTCAAAATTTAATGCCAATTTTCAAAGCGGGTTTTCTTCACCTTCTTTTTTGCTCTCTCAGCGAAAACCTATGTAACTAAAATAGTATATATTTTCACTCTTTGATTTTTCATGAAACAAGGGAAAGATTCAGAATTTATAACAAAAAATGGAACTTTACTCTCGGGGAAGCGGTGAAACACCCCTTCTATGTTGTGTGCCTTTAGATAGAGAAAGTGAGATCTGGTTAGGGATTTAGAGAGAGAGAGAGAGAAAGAGAGAAAGTGAGGGAAACAATGAGGAAGATGGAGACAACAAAAGGGCACAAATGATGTGGAATTTTTAATTTTAATTTATAAAAAAATTGACACGTATCAACCAGATGTCACTAATGAGACGGCACAGACATTAACCACCTCATCAGTTAATAGTTAAATCTAACGTTTTCTTAATTTTGTAAACTCTAAAATTTTTAAAGGGCCAAAAATGAGCATTTTTAAAGGTTTTTGTTTGTATAAAATCCTAAACTTTAAGAGGATTGAGTTTATATTTAACCTTTTTTATGAACAAGTAAACTAGGCAACATTGTAGAGCCCCCTGATTTTTAATTTTTTATAATTAAGATGATAATTTGAAAACTGAAAATCAAAAAGAATTTTTATAGTTTAAAATATAGATTTCAAATTGTTTTGACAATGTATTTAAAAAGTTGGAATTAATTTATTTTAATAAATTTTAATTAGCCTAAATATATTCATTGATCCCTTATTTTTTAAGTCGGTTCCAAATCGGTCCCTTGTCTTATTAAGAGGTTTTAATTTGATCATTTTGGGCTAACTACGTTAATGCTGGGATCAACCTAAAACACGTGTCACAATTTGATTAGAACACATTACCAAACAAATCTAGACATATTTTAAAATTTAATTGACTAATAGTTAACTTAAAAATTAAACATTTTGCCATAAGTAAAACAAGGCCCTTTCACTAGATCAAACAATTACTTGGTCATGTATAATCTTTCTAATTATTGTATAACAATTAATATATTTATAAAATTATTAATTATAAGATATGATTTTAATAATATAATGATGAAACATATTTTTAATAATATTTATTATTTAAATAATATATTTTATAACCGCCAGTTGTGACCATAGTAGCTGTATGAATCAAAGCGGATACTGGAGTGGGACCCTCCATAGCATCGGGTGACCAAGTATGCGATCCTATCTGTGCAGATTTCCCAACAGCACCAATAAGAAGTAAAATACAAATAAGAGTTATGTCATTCAATCTCATATTGCAAGAAATCCAAGAATTTCTGGGGGCACTAGCACGAGCAAATATGGTTGAAAAGTCTACTGTTTGAAAGAGAGTAAAACGACCCAAAATCTTTATAATCGATGTCATTGCTTTCCTTATTCCGTATTTTAGTCTTGCCCTCATCAAGACGGCTATACGGAAGAGTTTGAACTCGTGAATCTCTTTGGAAAGAATAGCGGTTTTTCTCCTGGCTGGCCTATGATTAAATCTAATCCCAAGGATAGTTTCCTACTTTCAGGTTGGTTTCTTAAAGACCTGCTTTTAGCGCGCCTTGTTTTTCTTGATGGAATAGAGGTTTAATAGGACTCCCCCGATGCTGCTATGCTTCCTTACCGCCTCGGAAAGTAACCCCGAGGAAAATATTAAATTTCATAAATACTATTCAACATTTTAAATATTATTAGAAACATATATTAAAATATATTTTATTAATAATATATGCTATTCAAAATATATCAATTATTATAATATTTAATAAATTTAATAATTTATATAATATTTAATATTTTAAATATATTAACGAGAAGTATATTTTAAATTATATTATAAAATATATTATTTAAATAATAAATATTATTAAAAATATATTTAATCAAAATATTATTAAAAATATTTAATCATTATATTATTAAAAATATATTTAATCATTATATTATTAATAGTATATATATTATAATTAATAATTTTATAAAATTTAGAAAGATACTAATTATTATAACATATATTGAAAGATTACCATATATGTAACAAAAAGGTTGTTTAGTTTGATGGCAAAGATCTTGTTGCTTTTTGTTAATGGTCATGATTTCAACATTCACCTATGGAAAAAAAATTAATTTCTAACTTAACTCATTAGCCAATCAAATTTTAACATGTGTGTCAATCATATTGTGACACATGCCCCAACTTACCATATCACTAATGAAAAATCTAAATTAAAACTTGTTAATGAGACAGTGGACCAAAACAAGAAGATAAAAGACTATAAAGATATTTAGTCTTTTATTTATAAAATCTTTTAGAAACAACAAATTAAGAACTTGTAATCACTCTAAATTAATATGATCATTATTTTTAAATTATTTGTCATATTTCCATAATTATCCTTGGTATTAATAAAAAATGAATTTCTCATATTTTAATAATCATAAGAACGAGTTTACTTAAAAATAATATGCTTATGATTTTTTTTAAAAATATATATTTAAATTTAAAATAGTCTTATGCACATGCTAGCAAGTAAAGTGTACCTATGACCTTTAGATAATTACCCAAACCCCACTACTAGACCAGACCAATCCTAGTGGGTTAGCAATTCTTTGTTTGCAAAGGTGATCTCTCATCTCCCAAAAGGATTCATTTTGGCCAAAAAAAAAAGGATTCATTTGATTTCACCAAAAAAAAAAAAGGATTCATTTGATATGTGAAAGTGATTTCATATTTAATTAAAAAATATTTAAAAGATTGTTAAAATAAATAAAAGTTGTAAAAAAATATTAGGAAAAGAGAAAATTTTGAACGAAGTTTCTTTTTCCTGCATCACCGCACAGAGCAAGGTTAAACACCCAAGGTGTTGAGCCAAAAAAAAAAAACACCCAAAGTGAGATTTTAATGTAAGAGGATATTCTTTAAAATAAAAAGTAATTAATGTTACTTTCATTTACTAAACCAATAAATATTTTGAAAAAAAAAACACTATTTTAAAAAGACGGTTAATTTGAAAAGGGTGAGTAATTTACAGTAGGCTATTGCTTTACTCAGCTCAAATTTCCCCCATCTTTTAAAAAAATATTAATATTATAACTTGAATTAGAAAAAGAATTGTTGTACAGACAGAAAAAGAAACTAGAAAAAAATTATATCATCACAAGGAATAAATCATAACATGAACCTCGTTAAGCCATGGACACACTACAGTTAACAGCTACATTAAATATAAGGGAGCCCATAACAACAACATTCAAGTCCACACGAAATAAATATCCTAGTTGTTGACAATTAGACAACAACTCATGTACCTAAAATGTAAAATCCGAAACAATATACCTGAAAATCGACAGCAAGACTAATAAACCTGACCTACTAAACAAATTAGTAGTCATAAAATTGCCAAGATTATAAGTCACCATCCTACCTATTGCCGATTGTCATTGTCAAGATCTAGCTCTCTTGTTGCTGCAAGATGGACATTTGTACTGCTTGATATGCTCAGCCCTTGCAGGAGTAATCTTCACACACTTTCCATGGAACCATTTCTCGCAGATGTCACAGCAAATCCAGAACTCATCAGGAGCATACAGCTCTCCACATGCCCCACAAAATGTCTCTCCATGTTCCTCCTCATCTTCCTCTTCCATACCAAGACCCACCTCCTCCTCATCCTCTTCCTTTGCTTGCATTGCTTTCGAAAGCTTTGATTCAGAACCTCGCTGCATTCGTCAACCCAAAAGAGATCACATCAATGTGTTGTTAAATACCAATCAGAAACCAGATCTCATTACAGATTGCAAAAGACTTTATGGCTCCCAAAATACTTCTTCACTTCCAATTCAAATGATGGCTTTTTTTAAAAACAACATACTATACTGCTTGATAAAGGATACCTTGCATACCTTAGAGTTTGATTTTGATTTGGTACTGCTATTATTTGAAACAGATGACTTCTCCTTTCCTTGTTTCTTGGTCGTCCCTGTGACAACCTCAAATATTGTTGGGAGATCATTTATCATATTAAATAGTCTCTTCCTGCATGAAGATGAGAAACAGATATTAGTGAAAGAAGACAACTTCTCAAATTAATTACAACTTGAGAGAGTAAAAGCAAAATCATTAATAAATCATTAAAGAATGCAAATGGAAGCACTGGTGACACTTTTGAAAACAGTATTGGAATTGCCAAGAAAATGAATTCAAGCCATGATAAAAAGTTAAATGCTTTCCATAAGTAAAAGATACTTTCTAATTAATACTAAAAAATGACGGGTCTAACTCATCCCAAAAGCTACCTCATAAGTTCAGAGTTGCCTTAAGCCTTATATACTGGATACTGATCATATTCTTAACTAATGTGGGACCTACCTCAACATCTTAACAATTAATACAACTTATAAAACATGAGTAGATGACTGCACAACATCAGAAGCATTGTTATCAATGGCGGATGGCATGGCTGGTGAGGCAAAAAAATGCCTTAAGTTGAAGCTAGATCACTAGTCATGGTTAGAAAAAACAAAAGAAAGATCATTCCCAACCAACAAAAAGAAAAAGGATAGCAAGACTGTGACAACAAAACAGCGACAACAAGGAAGAGGGCAGAACAAAAAAGAAAGAAATAGAGGGAATTACTTAAACAGAATAGAGAGAGCTTGATAGAAGAGAGATGAAGTGAAGGACATAGGAAGAGAAACCTTAGTTGCCACTCACCGACAGTTGTTTGGCCACCGGAACTGACTTATCAGAAGTTGCAAAGACTCGCAAGGGAAGGAAGCAGTGAAAACATGTTCAGTAGGGGAGGAAGAGAGGGGTTAGATTAAGGTTTTTGGTCAGAGGATCTAGCGGCTAACTGGGTCGGAAAATGGTTCAAACAGATCCAACAAGTTTTTTCCCCACTTTTGGGGCAAATTTCTGCCATGGCCATTGTACCGCACCATGACACCATGCCCATTCCTGCTGCCATGGTGCCGCCAAGCAAAATCCACCATGAGCTTTGTATGGTGGCCTATAGAATTTCCACCACATCATCCCGCTATGGCCACTGTTTGAAAACATTTAGAAGAGTATCTAGGTATCACAGAGAGCTAGTATTTCTGACCTATCTTATTGATATGTTACAACCTAACAAGTATTGAAATAAGCATCATACATGACTGAAAAGTTCGAGCTTCCTACATCTCATATGGAAACACACGCTTGATATTATTATTCATATCCTTCCATTTGATTTTTATTAGATTCAGATAGCGAAAACCATCAAATGACCATTAGAAGGTAGTTGTTGTCTTGTGATTGAATTTCCAGATAATTCATTAAATCAAACATTATAATTGCAGAATCAATGATCAATGATAGGCTACAATTCTTTCTTATATACCTTATTTCATGTGCATAGAAAAAAGCCAAAGAACTTCATTCCAATAATACATTAAAACAATCCTTGGTTTAAATTTTAAAATTTAGCAATAATGTGAAAACTGCTCAATAATCAAAACAGTAGGCCTAAGGTACCTCAGAATTCAGATGAAAGTACATGCATCCATTAAGAATAAAAAATATTAAAGAGACAAGGAAAATACATACCTATCAGCCTTATCAAATCCAAATCTAGCACCAAAATAAAAAGCCACAGCAATTAACCAAGCATCACTGTGTACAGCAACCAAAGATAGCCAATCTTTTTCTTGCATCCCATCCCTGGCAAAGTTAATGCCCAATGCGGGCTCGGGAAGCTCTGGGGGCACTTCCTCAGCTGGCAGATTGACTTCCCACTGCTCACTAGGAAATCCATACAGGCAAAGATTTTCCTTGTCTGCATTATAAAGCCCAGGCAAGGTTACTAGAATTTCTAGAATCTAAACAAAATTTCAACAAATACAAAGGATAAAACCAATCATCGGCTCGATTATGGAAATATGGCAACATGGTGAAACAACTTATATCCTTCGTTAAAAAGGGCAACTTAGTGCTACAAGAGCTCCCGCAATGGGCGAGGTTCAGGGAAGGGTCCGATCCACCAAGTAGGTCCGTCAAGTCAAATAAATCCCTCATCTAGTCCATTTTATTAAGTCATGAGCGGACATATTTAATTTTCAAGCAATGCAAACATTTCCCTTCTATTTAGATTTTCTCACTCAAATGCAGTATGGCTTAAAGCAACAGAAAAAAAGAATCAAGAAATCCTAAGGAGCTATTGATTAAGTTTTAGCCACGATTTTAAACATAAACATCCAAGCAAGTTAACATAAGCATAAATTATACAGATATAATAATAGTAATGGATAAGTAGTTTATTACTTTACTAAAAAAATGCAAATATAATATGCAGAAGTATATGTTATACAATTATATGCAAATCTGTTTCACTATAAGGTGTGGTTTTAAAATATGGGAAGTATGAAAAAAAAAACTAAAATAAAACCAATCTTGTTTGAGTTTTTTCCTTACATTTTATCAGCAGAAATATATTTTTAGCCAATAAATTTCTGTTTTGATCCTTCAAGCTTTCCTCCTCAATTTAGTCCTTAATGCTTTTAAAATTTTTCAAACCTTTCTTTTTCTGTTAATTCCCGTAAGTCTATTAAGTATAATGATGATATGATCGTTTGAGTGTGTCACGTGTCAATTATATTTCACTGTCATAGACAACTACCAGGTTTAGATGACATTATACTGGTTATACAACTTTCCTTTCTCAACAATGTCAGTAAAATTGCACAATCCATCAACGATCTCTAAGTAGATCCGAATCTATCAACATTATACTTAACAGAGTTAGAAGAATTTAGCAAATAAGTAAAGATTTGAAAAAACTTGAAAATGTTAAAGAATACATTGACAATAAAAAAAATTAAAGGACCAAATCAGAAAGTTCATAAAACATAAAGGATCAGTAATACCTATTAATAAAGACACAAAAAATCAAATACTATCATGAAGTTTCATAAAGTTGTCCTTTATAATTTATTTTAATGATTATTCAATTTGGAGGACTTAGAAATATTTTAATAATCAAATAAATAAAGTTCTTATATAACTTGTTTTAATCTTGAGTTCAGATCTATGTCTTTTTAAATTCATTACCCATACAAGTTTCGCATATTTTTCAGATGTTTGCTTGAATAAATTATTTTTTGTAAAATAATCTGTCAAGGAATTATATTTCAAAAAATGATTATGCCCGATTTCAATGTTTTTAAAATCAATTAAGAATGCTCATTAAAAAACAAAACAATTAAAATATTCTAAAACATATTTAACTAGACTCTACAACAAAGATAAGCAAAATTAATTTCTATCATATCATAAACAACAAAACATTTTATCATCACTTTAATATTCCAGGAATATAAATCAAATTCCAAAACCAAATATCTAGGTAAGATATATTCCATTAATCATACGCATAACTTTAGATGGCATTTCATCAACTTAATATTTATAAACGAAGGAACGAAATTTAAGAACATCACTCGTCAATCCTAATGCATGCAGTTCAATGAAAGATGAAATTTATAGTCTATTCACATGGAAATTAAGGGAATAATTTAACATCTTTTCAAATTTCTTCATTTGTATTAATTAAAATTTAATACATTAAAACAGTTACGTTGAAAACAAGGTTAAGCAAGGAAGCAAGACACGACAACCAAAGGCGTAAATTCCACACCTCAATCCAAAAATCAACTGAATTCGACTTCCACTTCAAATTCAAACAATCCAACAGCAGACTCAACAGAATTTTTACTTTTCACTTCAGGAATCAGTTCAATAGCACACACACAAGAACAATGACGCAAACACAAATCAAAACAAATAAAAAAGCACAACAAATAATAAAATTAAACGGAGCGAAGGTTACCGGGATCACACTGCTGATAGAACTCTTCGACATCTGAAGGAAGCACACAAAAACCGTTTTGATTTTGGGACAAAAGAGAAAAAGGAACAGAAAAAACCACAATGAGAAAAAACAACAATTAAAAAAGAGAAATTAAATGAATTGAAAAGGGAAAAGAGAAGAAAAGAAAGAACCATTGGTGAGGGCTTTAATCAAAGCAGCTCTGCGACCCTTGAAATCCCTGAAGACCTCTTCGACCGTACGAGGATTGTAGGGAGCAGCAGCGTCCATGGTTGGAACACTGACTTCACAGTTCACACAGTCACAGTGTGTGAAACAGGAATGGAGGGAAAGAAGCAAAAGGTTAACTATTTGACCTCTCCTTTTATTCTGTGGAGTCTGCAACACTCAACAACAGAGCCTTTTATTTACCGGATTTGACTCCGATTACATTAATCGGATTTCATAAACCCGTCGAGTCCGTCTTTTACCCGGTCACGGTTTTTTGTTTGCGCCCTTTTATTGTACCTCTTCAATATTTTGCTGCCGAAGGACTCGGTACCTGGATACGGGTGCGGGTCAGCCCGAACTTATCTTCAGGATCCGGTCTTATAAAATAGGAATTATTTTTATGGCTTGTGCATTAATTGATAACACGTATTAACATAATTGGATTAGCTTGACTTAGACCCTATTTAATTTTTTTTTGGAGAGTGAAGAGTTTTAATATCCCAAACAAAATTACCCTTAATTATATAAAGGATATACTGCTTCCATACGTTAATATAAGAATTTTTAAACTAATTTTAGTTTTTAAGAAAATTTGATTAATATAGTTGAAGTGTCTATAATTATTATGGTTTTTTAAAAATAGCTTTGTATATTTATTAGAATTGATAAATTTTATTCTCTTTCTTTTTAATTAATACTTATTTTATTAGTGATTAATAAAGGTGTTTAAAAAAATAATTAATACAATAGACGTGTTGATAAGGTTCGGACTAAATAAATCTTCTCATATTAAAAAAAGAGGTAGTATATGGTTAGCACAAAAAGAAAGTTAAACCATTTTTTGCACACACAATTGACTCCATAAGGCATGAATGTAGAATTTATTATATGATGTTGTTCTAAATTTAATATTTAATAAGTATAATTAAAATATAACACAAATTTAAAATATTTTTATATCTTTAAAGGAATCTTTAAAATATAAAATAACATACGATTTCTTAGGTAAGTCTAACCTAATTTAATTTCAATATGATTTTCTCTCATGATTTTTTTATATATATTTTGTGATGTTTTACGGGTTAAGACAATTTTTGTTATTTACATTTATTAGTTACTTTTTTATTTAGGTTTCATTGGGAATCAAACTTGTGAGGTGTCTTATAACACCTCACATTCACATACTCCACTAAACCAATTGAGATAATCCCCTTAACACTTATTAATTACTTTGACTATCTTTTATTTTGATTGAAGCTCACAAGCCATTTTCAAATATATTTAATGAAGATATTTTGTTAATCAATGTATCAATAAGATTGTTTAAGAAAGTAAAAGTAATTTTTTATTGGTGCAGAGATTGCTTAAAAATCAGGATTGTTGGATTTTAATATTGTTTTTAAATAAAAAAAGTATTTTTACTTTCTTAACCGGTACCGTAAGATATTCATTCATTAGTATTTTGTGTTAGTGAAATTTATAAAGCTAAAATTAAAATATCATACTATTTTTAGAAAAACAATAATAAATATAACTATTGTTTAACTATTTTTATTGGTTATTAATTCTAATGGAGTAATTTAACAAAAAGAAATCTAATGAAGTAATAAACAATAATAGAATTTAATTTAAATACACTAGCACCCAATTATAAATTGTCATGTAAGTAATCATCTTTAATTTTTTTTATAATAATTTTTTAAAAATTCATATCTAATAAAAAAGTTTCTATATACATTGAATACTAATTTACCTCTAAATAATAAAATTGACTAACATTATAGGAAAACATCCTTCATTTGATTGTCAATGGATATACCTTTCAAAGGGGATATCAATTATATTATATATATATATATATATATATATATATATATATATATGTATATATACTTTTAAAAAATTAAAAAATAATTTAACATCCCAAGTTGGTTCATCCTATCAGAATAATTAATTGAATTTTCGTATGGTGAAATTGAGAATTAAATAAAAATGTCTAAATGCATCAGAATAGTTAATTGAATTTTTGTATGGTCAACTTGAGAATTAAATAAAAATGTCTAAATGCAGACTTTATGATATTTTATATAATTGAAGTAATGAAATTTTAGAAATAATTTTTTTCAAAAAATTAATTGTAATAAACTGTTGGTAAAGATTTTGCCCGTATTAATTAAATAGAAATCACTGTAGATTAAATATAATTATCACATAAGATTCTTTGTTTTTACATTAACGTCTCAATTTGGTTCAATATATATTTTTATGTATAATTTAGTTTCTCACATTTTGGAATGATTTCAAACTAGTCATTTTCATTAAATTACCTAATGGGAAGCTTGTTTATTAAATCGGATATTAAAAAATAGATGTAAAAATCTCATTGTTAAATATACATTTGAGATTGGTTTTCACTGAATATATTTTTTACTTTTTTACACTAGTTCTGAAATAACCAAATTAAAAATGTTTCAAAACATGATTAAATTTAGATTAAAAAACAAAAGAAATCAAATATATATTTTGACCTAAAAGAATATATTAATAACTTATTTCAATATATTATTAATATATTCTAATTAAATTTTTAAAATAATTAATCAAAAAACCTGCATAAATTCTTAATTGCTTTCCAATTTTATAAATTAGTGATTAGTGATAAATAAGTTAAGATATTGCAGATATGGCTCTTTCTTTTTTTTATAAAAAGATTTGGCTTTTTTCTGTCTCCACCGTTGATTTTTTTATTTTATTTTCTACTTGAATTTTATTTTTACTTTATATTTGCTTTTTTCTTTTAAATATATGTTAATGATAATTTTCATCTCTACTTTTAAATTTAGTCCTTTAAATTGTCTTTTACCGTCACTTTAGTCATTTGTGCGGTCTATTTTTTTAAACTTGACACCTTAAAAATATACTGTTTTAACAGTTAAAAGTTAAAACTGTTTTAAAAAACTTCTACTTTAGCCCCATCAGAATAACATATTAACAGTTAGATATTTCAAAATTATTTAAATAAAATAACATATAATTTAATTACTCGTAACAACAATTAACAAATTTATGTTTAAAGTAAATAGTTAAACAAAAAAAATAATATTAGAAAATATAAAAGAAAAAAATAATTTATAGAGACAAAAAAATTTTACTTTATAGGGAAAAAAACATATTAAACTAAAAATTAAATATATATTTAAAATTGGTTGTTGGGATTTTCCCTTTTTCATTATAATAATAATAAAAGCTTGTTTCACCTTATGCAGCTATTTATTTTTTAAAATCTTTAACGGAATTTTATATATTTATTTAAAATTGGTTGTTTTAATGTCTTGACTTTGTTAATAGGGTAGGAAATTGAATAGAAGAAACGTAACTAAAACATTTTAAAAACACAAGGAACTTATCTAATTATAAAAAAGTTAGAGATCTAACTTAGAAGTTGAAATTTACTAAAAATACAAGAGATTGAAATAGTAATTTTGTCTATATAAAACATGATATGTGCGGCGTCCTGCCTAAATTTCCAAAATCAATCCCAGGGTTTAATAGAATTGAGACAACCCTGGAAGACTACCCCTCGTAACTTAAGCAACACGCGGTTTAACAATACACACAACAGAAGACATAACTAAAAGTCGTTACATACTCATGAATGGACCGACCATAACTATTGGTCCCTAACAGGGGATCTTTTCTTTTCAATTTATGACAATATGAGTAAGGACTCAGGGTATACCCATCCTTGGGCATCCCTTACACAACAAAATCACAATGTCAAAATCCAAAATCATTGAAGTCTAAATAGTTCCTGAACACAAAGAATTAATTTTCCAATATCGTATCATGACAATAATTAAACTAAACCTTTAGTGAGGTGTCAGGTACCTATCCACTATCAGTCAAACATATATTTCAGATATTACACACACACACACACACACACACACACACACACATATATATATATAAATATATATATCTACGTATCTTAAAAACTAATATTTGGCATCACATACATGTGTTCACCAAATTAAGTCAACCAAAGGGTTATACATAAACTTTAAATATCAACAAAACCGTGGAGAATATATATCCATCTCAAACAACACCATAAAATAATTAATTTTCAATCCTTTCATTTTGGCATTGCATTTCCCCCCGCTTCGAGTTCACCAAGCGACATTGTCACCCTGAAAACTCACTAAAATGAAATTTGTGCGGTGAATACCGCTCCAAGCAGTAAATAGTAATGTTACACATAAATAAGATTTACCTGTCAAGTTATATATTTCCAGATATTAAAATCATAGCACAATGACATGGAAATCATCATAACTATAAATCAAATATCAATTTGATTCCATATAACACCAAACATATATTACTTATCAATTCATCATTTCAATAGCAAATGTCACCATAATACTTTTAAACTTCGTTTAACTAACTATACATCAATACTTTAATATTCTCAAATGTAGTATTTGAATGTCATGGACTTTAAAAATCATTTTCTTTTCAAATTCATAAAAGCATGCAATGCGGATCTGACTTTACAATAAGGCAACTTATACTGCCAAAGGATAATCCACATAGCAAATCGTAATGCTATAGTCGGTCATACCTTGAGGACTGCACAACAAATTGTAGTGCTATAATCAGCAGCCTCAAGAGAACTGTATAACAAATCATTATGCTAAAATTGGCAGTCTCAAACAGCAAATCGTATAGCTTTACTAATGCATATGTTGTCATGATAATGTAAAATGCATGGTTATAAATCATAGAGCATACATAACCATTCAACATCATAGCCTAGCTCCACTAACCTCAATATAATTTCAAACCATCAATCATCACTTTATTATTTATCAACTCAATCAATTAGAGCCATCAATATCATAACCAACATAACTCGTCGAAATATTTATAACACCATACAAGTCATTCCAGTAACACATATTAGCTAGGCAGCTAATGGCAATCACACCATGATGTGTGTGTGTGTATATATATATATATATATAGCATTTTTAATAATTACTAATAGAAATAGATATCAGTACATCAGGTTTTAGCAGACGTAAAACACCACCAGAGGGCGTAACCAAAAAATAATTTTATTCATAGCAACTTGAAAGGTTGAAGGAACATTAGCCTAGCTAAATGGCATGACTTGGAACTCATAGTGCCCATCATAAGATTAGAAAGAAGTTTTGTGAATATTTGAGGGGTGACACACATTTGATGGTAGCTTTCGCAAGTTAATTTTGGAAAACACTATAGCAGTTATAACATCCTAATTTTTATGATTTGTAGAAAAATAATTTATTAAGGAATAAAGGAAGATTTTCCAAGTAAGAATGTGTAAGATTCTGAGTGAATTTAAGATGTTTCCGAGTGAAACATAATAAAATCATTCTGAGTCAAAGAGAAACACTATCTGAGTGAGACGCTTCGAGTGATGCAAATCCGAGTGAAACGTCTCCGAGTGAAACGTTTCTGAATGGATATTATGAGAAAAGTACTTCTGAATAAAGAGAAGCTTTGAATTGAACAAGTACTTCTTAGGCTAAGAAATTCTAAATAGTGACCGAGTGACGTATCTCCGAGTTGTGATACTACCAAGAGAGAGATGGCACGATTAAAATAGACCGAGTAAGTCTTTGAAAGGAGACTACTTCCGGACGGAGAAAGACTCCAACTCCGAATGAGTATATTCTGAGTGAATAATTTCAAGGGAAGTAAATGACCGAGTGGTAAATTCATTCAATTGTGTTCGGTTAGAATTGTTGAATTTGAACTCGGGTTCGTCTTCTAAATGGTTTTCAAACCCGAATGATTCTTTCGAGTAAAAAGACTCCCGAGAGGGGATTGTCTTCAATCTCCGAGTGATTTCAAATAAAAGACTTCCGAGTGACGCAAGAGAAAGACTTTGACTTGGGCAGAGGTATACCCGAGTGAGATATGTCTGATTGGGGTATTTCTGAATGAGACATTTCTGAATGGGTCATTTTCGAGGAAGGGAAGCTAAGTGTTTCATGGGATGAAACCTTTTTGAGTGAATTTCCTCCAAATGAAGGAATTCTAAGCAGACAGAGGCTGTGATAAATTCTCTCAGAAAGATATGCCCAGAATGCTGAAACCGAGTTGGAATATGCTGAAACCGAGTCGGAATTAATAAATATTTCAATTATGGATGCTTTTCATATCAATTTGTTCTTCTACATTCTAGCAGGTTCACTTTTCAGATATTTTCTAAGATGGGACCATTTTTGATGTGCTGTCTCCTTTTCATTAAATATCTGGTTCATTCCTTATCATTAAAGATACGTGTGTCAGAATACTTCAATTTATTCACGTCTCTTCTGTATGAATCATATATATAAATACTTCTATTGTTGGATTAATTTAATAACTCTTGAAAGTGAAAACATCTATAATCCTTTCTTTCCAATCCTTTACTGGAAACCGTAGAACAACGAAGATAATTAAATCTTCTTTTCTTCTCTTCATGAAGAAAACTTGGGAGTGGTACAATACCACAATTCCAGTTGGAATTTGGGAGCAGTGATTAGGATAACATTTGAAAGGCTACTGGAACTCCTTATTCCAGGTAGGGGGAGTGTTACATCTCAAATGAATGGTTTATGAATGGATTTAGGGTATTATTGTTATGATATATGTATGATATGTGCGTGAAATGTTTATTGAGACCCCAATTGAATAACATATTTTATGTTTACTTATCTTCCATTCATATTAACAATACTGAGTTTATATGAGATGCTATAAAATATATATGTGACTGATGATTTGATCAGTTGATGACATGGGATGATGTTAGTATGTGATTGATGATTATGATATAAATTATATTCATGAAATTATCATGATATATAAATGCATGCTATGTTTGTTGTTATACCGAGTGGTAGCCTGATAGTTGAAATCAGGTAGTTTGTTGATGCATGATTATTATATGGCACAGCATGTGCATTCAGACGCACACAGGACTGCAGGGGGCCTGTGATGTCGGTCCAGATGGGAGGACAGCCTGATGATAAGGCATAGACCCTGTGGTGGTTTCTTTTGATTCCACAGACGCCTTTGAGTTAGACTCAAGGCCGGTCCGTAACATTGAGTTGTGTTACCGTTGTCACTGAGAGTGACCGGTGTCACATTATGGACACATGCGGTTTGGTACCTGTAAAACGGCCGAATCAGCTAGGAGCTGAGATATTATGTTATGAAAATCCCATCATTAGAAACGGATCTGTATGCATATGCATTGATATATATGCTATTGAGAATACATGCTGCTTTATGATATGTATGATTCAGTTATGGTTTATATAGTTATGAATTGGACTTTTAATCCGATTCAATAACTGTTATTTGTTATGTTTATGCTCACCCCCTACTGTTGTTATTTTTTAGTGGTTATAGGACACGGAGATGATATGTGAAGTCACTCAGCTACTCAGATTGTACATAGCTATTTTTGGTAGAAGCCTTGACCGGCTCCTGAGTATACCGAGTCATTGTATTTATTTTTATTTTAAATGAGCCAGTCAGATTTATGTAAAACAGATATTATTATTATTGAATCAGAAATCTGTTTTAGAAATTTAAATTATTTGTGAAATTTTATTTGATTTATTGAAATTTATTTTAAAAATTAAGAACGTTATATTTTGGTATCAAAGCAGACTTGAAAAGTCCAAGGCCAAGGTTAAACTACTGAATGCTATGAACTGAGTGAAATCATATCACTGTTGTTACATGTTATAGTTGAGGAAATCAACTATAAATACATTGCTTTCATATCCATGAGAGGTACTAAAGTGTGATGATTATTTCAGGATAAGAAAATGGACCCTCATGGTATGGATGCAATGGCTGCTGCCTTCCAATGTGTGGCTGACATCTTAGAAAGGTAGAATACCCCTCAACCGAGTGACAATCATAGCATTGATTGTTTCCTTAAACGAAAACGACTGAATTCCATGGAGGATTTCAGCCCGACCAAGCGTATGCCTGGATCCAGAATCTTGAACGGATCTTTGGCAGTCTACAGTACACTGAAGCACAAAAAGTTGAATACGCCACATTCATGCTTCGAAAAGAAGCTGAAAATTGGTGGAGAATGGCCAAAAGCCGACTGACGACCATGGGAACCGAGTTAAACTGGGAAAATTTCAAGGAATGTTTCCTTGAAAAAATTTTCCGAACACTGTTAGAAGCCAGAAAGAATTAGAATTCATGGAGCTCAGACAAGGCAATCTGAGTGTGGAGGAATACGCGGCAAAATTCAAAGAATTGTGTTTGTTTTATCCTCCTTTTCAAATGCCAGGCACTAAGGGCTCAAAGTGCATCAAATTTGAAAGTGGTCTGAGACAAAACATCAAAAAGGCTTTCTGACACCAAGAAATCAGGAGTTTTCTAATTCTTGTCAACAAATGCCAAATATATGAGGAAGATGATAAAGTTTACACTGGAGCAAGCAGCCGATCGGATAGTTCTTCTAAGTTATCATCAATCAGTTTTAAGAAGCAAGGGGAGTTTAATAGAGGTGAATCATCCTCTAAAGCCCAAGGCTGAGTGAATTCTGGTGGCCGATCGGTGAGTTATCCGAGAGATATTAAATGTTTTAAGTGCGATGGTAACCATTTTACGCGTGACTGCAACCGTGACAAAATTATTTGTTTTCAATGTAATGAGAAAGGACACATTCGTCCAAATTGCCCTCTTTTGCAACCGACCGAGTCTAAAGCTAGCATAAACCGAGAGGGTTTCCGAAGACGAGACCATGGAGTCGAAAATAGAAGAAGAAGAGGAAAAGATGGTCATAGTAATTTAATGATTGGAAGAAATGACCAGGATAGGAATGTTAGCCCACAAGTTGCTGGCAGGGTGTTTACCATTCACACGGAAGAGGCCGAACAAGCTGGTGACCTGGTACCGAGTAAGTGAACTATTCATGGTTCTGAACTCTCGGTAATTTTTGATCCGGGTTCCATACATCCTTTTATCTCTAAAATGTATGTTAGACACCTGAAAATACTCGTAGCTGTGTAAAAACGTGAGTAATATATGTGTATACCTATCGGTTTTATGCGCAATCTGTAACTAAATGAGTAATTTATTAAATTTCGAGGACAAAAGTTTTTAAAGGAGGGGAGAAATGTAAAATCCCAATTTTTATGATTTGTAGAAAAATAATTTATTAAGGAATAAAGGAAGATTTTTCGAGTAAGAATGTGTAAGATTTCGAGTGAATTTAAGATGTTTCCAAGTGAAACATTATCAATAAAATCATTCTGAGTCAAAGAGAAACACTATCCGAGTGAGACGCTTTCGAGTGATGCAAATCCGAGTGAAACGTCTCCGAGTGAAACGTTTTCGAATGGATATTCTGAGAAAAGTACTTCTGAATAAGGAGAAGCTTTGAATTGAACAAGTACTTCTTAGGCTAAGAAATTCTGAATAGTGACCGAGTGAAGTATCTCCGAGTTGTGATACTACCAAGAGAGAGATGGCACGATTGAAATAGACCGAGTAAGGCTTTGAAAGGAGACTACTTCCGGATGGAGAAAGACTCCAACTCCGAATGAGTATATTCTGAGTGAATAATTTCAAGGGAAGTAAATGACCGAGTGGTAAATTCATTCAATTGTGTTCGGTTAGAATTGTTGAATTTGAACTCGGGTTCATCTTCTAAATGGTTTTCAAACCCGAATGATTCTTTCGAGTAAAAAGACTCCCGAGAAGGGATTGTCTTCAAGCTCCGAGTGATTTCAGATAAAAGACTTTCGAGTGACGCAAGAGAAAGACTTTGACTTAGGCAGAGGTATACCCAAGTGAGATATGTCTGATTGGGGTATTTCTGAATGAGACGTTTCTGAATGGGTCATTTCCGAGGAAGGGAAGCTAAGTGTTTCATGGGATGAAACCTTTCTGAGTGAATTTCCTCCGAATGAAGGAATTCTAAGCGGCAGAGGCTGTGATAAATTCTCTCAGAAAGATATGCCCAGAATGCTGAAACCGAGTCGGAATATGCTGAAACCGAGTCAGAATTAATAAATATTTCAATTATGGATGCTTTCCACGTCAATCTGTTCTTCTACATTCTAGCAGGTTCACTTTTCATATATTTTTTAAGAATGGGACCCTTTTTGATGTGCTATCTCCTTTTCATTAAATATCTGGTTCATTCCTTATCATTAAAGATACGTGTGTCAGAATACTTCAATTTATTAACGTATCTTCTGTATGAACCATATATATAAATACTTCTATTGTTGGATTAATTTAATAACTCTTGAAAGTGAAAACATCTATTATCCTTTCTTTCCAATCCTCTACTGGAAACCGTAGAACAACGAAGATAATTAAATCTTCATTTCTTCTCCTCACGAAGAAAACTTGGGAGTGGTACAATACCGCAATTCCAGTCAGAATTTGGGAGCAGTGATTAGGATAACATTTGAAAGGCTACTGGAACTCCTTATTCCAGGTAGGGGGAGCATTACATCTCAAATGAATGGTTTATGAATGGATTTGGGGTATTATTGTTATGATATACGTATGATATATGCGTGAAATATTTATTGAGACCCCAATTGAATAACATATTTTATGTTTACTTATCTTCCATTCATATTAACAATACTGAGTTTATATGAGATGCTATAAAATATATATGTGACTGATGATTTGATCAGTTGATGACATGAGATGATGTTAGTATGTGATTGATGATTATGATATGAATTATATTCATGAAATTATCATGATATATAAATGCATGCTATGTTTGTTGTTATACCGAGTGGTAGCCTGATAGTTGAAATCAGGTAGTTTGTTGATGCATGATTATTATATGGCATAGCATGTGCATTCAGACGCACATAGGACTGCAGGGGGCCTGTGATGCCGGTCCAGATGGGAGGACGACCTGATGATAAGGTATAGACCCTGTGGTGGTTTCTTTTGATTCCACAGAGGCCTTTGAGTTGGACTCAAGGCCGGTACGTAACACCGAGTTGTGTTATCGCTGTCACTGAGAGTGACCGGTGTTACATTATGGACGCATGCGGTTTGGTACCTGTAAAATGGCCGAATCAGCTACGAGCTGAGATATTATGTTGTGAAAATCTCATCATTAGAAATGGATCCGTATGCATATGCATTGATATATATATTATTAAGAATACATGCTGCTTTATGATATGTATGATTCGGTTATGGTTTATATAGTTATGAATTGGACTTTTAATCTGATTCAATAACTGTTATTTGATATGTTTATGCTCACCCCCTACTGTTGTTATTTTTCAGTGGTTGTAGGACACGGAGATGATATATGAAGTCACTCAGCTACTCGGATTGTACATAGCTATTTTTGGTAGAAGCCTTGGCCGGCTCCTGAGTATACCGAGTCATTGTATTTATTTTTATTTTAAATGAGCCGGTCGGATTTATGTAAAAGAGATATTATTATTGTTGAATCAGAAATCTGTTTTAGAAATTTAAATTATTTATGAAATTTTATTTGATTTATTGAAATTTATTTTAAAAATTAAGAACGTTATAGTAGTCCCAAGTTCATCCAATGGTTTCTTAATTTGTAGGAATAAGGAACCTATCCTTAATGATGAAAACATTAAAGGCTTTATAGTCAGCATAAAATTTTCTAGAGCCATATTTCTTTTTAACTAATAGAAAAGGGGAGGAAAAAGGGCTAGTGTTTAGGGGTGATGATGCTCTCGTGGAACATGTCTTAGATAAGGTTAGTCATGGTGTTTTTTTTGGGAGCAAGGGTATATGTATGGTTTAACATTAACTAAGGCAAGTGTTGGGTAATAGATGAATATGGTGGTCGTGTGGTCTTGGGGTAGGAGTGCTTGGGGTTTGGCAAGAATAGAGGAATAAGATAGAAGAAGAGAAGATATGGGAAGGGGCAATATGGAAAATGATGGATGTTTGGATCAAAAGTATCAGGGATGTTGTTAATAGGTTTAGTAGGAGAAAATATGAGAAGATGAAATGAAGTAATGAAATTAGTATGCAATAAATGACAAAATTAGGTATAGGCAAGGGGGAGTAAAGGAATGGATTCGTCTAGTAGGGTGATTAGATTATTGTCATGGGTGAAATACATGCAACGCACAACAAAATCTATAATAATATGCCTAAGTGTGCATAACCATTCAATAAGTAACAAGTAAAGAGAGATTAGGAAAGATTCCCTAGAATGGAAATAGGTACATTAGGGTAAATACCTAAGCAAATTATATAAGCTTCATTCCCAACCATTATAAGAAAGACAGGTATAGGTTAAGTGTGTGGTTAAATGAGGTTGTAAAATGTTATGTGAACTATCAGAATCTATGAGTATCCAAATTGGAAGGCTTAATATAGAACCTTAGGATTTAAAAGTTTAGGTGAGGGTTAGTCTGTGAGAGCTTAGGGGGGTTATATGAAATTAATGGCTTACTGGCCTGGTTCAGGTTGGCTAGAATCTGGGTTAGGGGAATGAGGTTCAAGAGGAATGGTGTCATCATCTGACATGAGGAGGAGGAATCTGTTAGTTAGGCATTTATGACTAGAGACAAATTTTTTGTCAAATTTACAACAAAGTGCAAAAGCTTTCCTCTTCTGTATTTGGGTAAGAGTTAAACATTAATTGGTAGAAAAAATGGATAAGGAGGAGGAATGTAAAGGTTGATAGAGAAAGATGAGGTGAAGAGGTGGGTTGAGTATATTAAGGTTTAATGTCCTTGATTTTGGACTCCACTGACTTGGAAAGCCAATGGCATGGGTGATGGTTTAGGGTTGTAAAATAGTAAGTTCACATATAATATTAAGGTTTAGGCTAGAGATAAAACAATTTAGTATCATTTCATCTGTAAGGACAAACACCTTATCATGAAGTTTCTCAAATTGAGCTTAATAGTTTGTAACAACCATTTTGGCATGATTTGAATAATTTAACTTGGTGATTTTCATATGTAGAATAACTAAATCCCATCTCCAATACCCTAATAAAGGTATGATAATCAATTAATTAACGGTTATGGTATATCTACTTAAACCAACTTAAAACATCACATTTCCTGCAAAAGGCCACCATGGGTAAACGAGGCTAGGATCAACTTGAAATAACCAGTCCATAGGGTCTGAATCATCAAATAAGGCTAGTTCTAGTTTAGGAGAACTTAGTGGGACTATATTTAAATTGGGATTATAGTTAAGGTTCAGGAAAATGAAAGTTAGGTAAAAAGAAAAGTGGGGGAAGGTAGGGTTTAGGTATTGAGGAAATTATTGGGTTGGTGGTGAAGGTAGATTCAGCATGAGTTGTGCGTCTAAATTGGATGGACAAATAAGGAGAAATAGATGTGTTAGGCATCACAATGGACATATGGGTAAATGTAGGTATGGTAATAGATGCATATGTAGTAGTAAACAAGGGTAAAGAGAAAGGGATGACAATAAGACTATTATTAGAAGCAAGAAAACCCTTAGTTATGTGTGGGGCTTATGAAACACTCAATGAAAAGCCATGGTTGAATGGGCCTTAATGTAAGGATGCCACTTGCTCCAACAAACCTCCTATGAAATTGTTCATAGCATCATGACAAGAATCTATAAGTTGTTGTGGTGTGGTGTGCCTAGCATCTTGAGTTTGACGATGGTTGTCAAATTCGATTTAGAGGAACCCTAACTTTTTTGAGATTCTTTGAAGAACCTCGTTAAGTTTTTGCTAGGTTTTGGAGGTATGAGAACAAGGATGAAAACACCAGAATGATAAGTTGTAATCCTTACAATATTAAGTTATCAAGGAACGAGAACTACTAGAGTATTAAACCATGGATTGATAAGAGAAAAGATGAAGGCTAATGAATATTTTCCTTGCATAAATCCGTAATAGGTGAACTAATAATATGTAAATGACCGAGAAAGCCAAATGAGAATATTCTCAAAATATTAAAATAGTAAAATATCATAAATTTAGACAAAGTCGTTAAACCAAATAGGTCTTTTTGTTTTTCTTTTTGGTCTAGGAGTGTTCTGACCATTTAGACCTAGTGTGATGCTATCACTTTTATTCATACAATTATATTAAAAAAAACCACGTTACTTAATTATATTTTCTTTAATTACTTTTAAAGTTATATTTTATTATTATTTTAAAGAAATACGTCTCAATATTTTTGTTATATTTACAGGTTTATTAGTTTTGATTTTTATTTCAAATTATTTTGGTGTCTCATGTTTTTTTAACTATTTAAGTTTTTAATTTTGTATAAAAACTTAAATACCAATGAAATAAAATTGATTTATTACCTTATAGTTAAAAAAATATAAAAAATATAAAAAACTCAACAATCCAATTTAATACACAATGTAATTTTATAATAGAATTAGATGACTTTTTATTTTAAAACTGATCTAATTCAACCCCTGAATACTTCTAGTTGTCACCCTTTCAAAATCACAATGATAAATGAAGCATTTGTGTATTACAGAGTTTCCTAAACGGGTGAAAATCCACCATCATCTTCATTACATTCCCTTTATGAATGGCCAATATTTTTTTGATAAACTCAAAGTTTAAATTGTCCAACTTAGTGCTTTTTCCGTTTGCATACTTCCACAAAGTTCATTGAAACCATCTACCATCTTATTTCAAAATTGATTTATTAACCTCTAGAGTTTTTAGTTTTTATAATTTTATTTTCTTAAATACATACTAAACGGATACTCTATTCCCTTAATTTACCACCTGCAGTTTCTCTTACCACTTGTCATTTATAAGCAGTCCTCTAATCACATTGCATCTTTTACTTACATTGATAATTGACTAGAATTTCAAATTTGAGCTCCCATTTTTTTAAGCCAAATACATCTATATTTTTGGTTTTAAAAGCTATCATACGAGTACAATAACCTCTAGAATCTGCCAAAAATCCCATTTTGTTTTTCTATGTCAGCGTTCAATAAGCTACCCTCTTCATGCAGGACACCAAGATGATTATTTCCAGTAATTAAGTCTTCTAATATATTCATCAATAAGTTTTCTACAGATTTTGTGTTCTACCTTTTTAGCCCCCTTTGAGGATCTTAAGTTTTTCCTTTAAGATGAACTCCCCTATCTGTCAATTTCATAGCTTGTTTCCAAGGTTGTTTTTTACAAGTTTGGAGAAATTGATTTCCTTCTGATACGCAAAATGATGAGACCCAAAAAGAAGGCAAAACTAACACTCTGTATTTGTTAGAATTCCAAAGAAAGTGAAAGGGAAGATTCGAGAAAGAAGAAAGAATCGTAAGGAAGAAGAAAGAGAGAATAGAGAGAGAGAATAGAGAGAGACAATTCATAAACTGAAGTATTTTATTATTATGTAATTCTGTTTCTATACAAGGTAAATGTAAAGTTACATATTTATATACAAAGGACTAAAGGAAAATTACATGGTAACTAGATAAAACATCAATACAACAATGTAACAAACTTGTAACAAACTTGTAACAGAATGACTTGTAGAATAGGTAGTAGGTAACATGCTAGATATTTTAATATCTCTAATATTCCCCTGTGTAATTCCAAGGTCCAGATTGAGAAGCAAGGTCAAGCTTCTCAGTTAGAAAGTATATTTGCAGGAACTGATTGTAATTTTGGAAAAACTGTGAGAGACTCTTTCAATTGATGAAATCTTTGCTTTGACAATGGTTTAGTTAACAGATCAGCAAGCTGATCTTGAGAAGAAATGTGCTGAACAGAAAGGGACTTATTTAGAACTCTTTCTCTGACAAAGAAAAGGTCTAGCTCCATATGTTTGGTTCTTGCATGGAGAATAGGATTGTGACTAATTGCAACTGCACTTTCATTGTCACAATAGATGGTAGGTGTAGTGCAAGGAACATGAAGTTCTTGGAGAAGGGATTGAATCCATAAAACTTCTTGTGCAGAGAGGGCCAAACTTCTGTATTCTGCCTCTGCACTAGATCTAGCAACCAGTTGTTGCTTTTTGGACCACCAAGAGACTAAATTTGAACCAAGAAAAATTGCAGATCCTGAAATTGATCTCCTATCATCAGTATCTGAGGCCCAATCAGCATCACAAAATGCTGTTATTGCAAGAGAAGAGAGAGATGTAGAGGGCTTCAACAGCAGGCCATGATGTGGAGTTCCTTTTAGATACCGAAGTATCCTTTTAACAGCCTGCCAATGTGTGGAAAGAGGATTTGTGAGGAACTGACAAGCTTTATTCACACTGAAACCAAGCTCAGGTCTAGTTATAGTAACATATTGAAGGGCTCCAACTATGGATCTGTATAAGAAAGGGTCAGAACATGGTTCCCCTTCAGTTTTGTTTAGCCTGCAGGAGGACTGCATAGGTGTACTGATGGCTTTAGCCTCAGCCATATTAGATCTTGCCAAGAGATCTTTAATATACTTGGATTGAGAAAGATGAATGGAGCCATTTTGCAACTTGGAGACTTCTATACCTAGGAAATAGGAGAGAGGTCCAAGGTCTTTTAGAGCAAATGTGGTATTTAAGTGAGTAATTAGAGAAGAAATGAGAGAAGATGATGATCCAGTGATGATGATGTCATCTACATATACTAGGACATAAATGGTTCCTTTAGTTTCTTGTAATATGAATAAGGAGGAGTCACATTTGCTGGTGTGAAAACCAAGACTCAACAGAGTGGAAGACAGCCTATCAAACCAGGCTCTAGGAGCCTGTTTAAGACCATAAAGAGCTTTATGTAACTTGCAAACCAGAGTGGGATCTTTAGTGAAACCCGGGGGCTGTTCCATGTAGACTTCTTCATTAAGGATCCCGTTAAGAAAGGCATTATTGACATCTATTTGATGTATGGGCCAGGACTGAGTTAATGCAATAGTAAGAATTACTCGAATTGTGACAGGTTTTACCACAGGAGAAAATGTTTCATCATAGTCATAACCTTCTTGTTGATGAAACCCCTTTGCTACTAATCGAGCCTTATATTTATGAATGGAACCATCTGGATTTTCTTTGATTCTAAAGACCCATTTACAGCCTATGGCGGATCTGTGAGGAGGTAGAGATACAAGGGACCAGGTTTGATTAGCTAATAATGCTGAATATTCCTCTTTCATTGCTGCAGTCCACTCAGGTGATTTTAATGCTTGGGATGCTGAAGTTGGTAAGAGAGTTGCAGCAGTATGCAGTAAAGTAGGATATAACTTGGGTTTCACAATACCAGATTTTGATCTAGTTTGCATAGGGTAAGTTGATTTAACTTGATCCTGAACAGGTTGTGAAATGTAATCAGACTTTATAGGAAAAGAGTGTGTTGAGTTCGGATCAGAGATAGTTGCTGCAGAAAAATTAGATGGTTCAAGAACAGGATGAGTTGAAGATGAAGTTGACTGGGTGGGTGAGGTAGTAGTAGCTGTAGAAGTATTGATTGGTTCTGGAACAAAAATAGCTGAAGGAGAAAATGAATGATTAGATGAGGTAGAATGAATAGGTGAAGAAGGAATCGTATTTAATGGTTCTGCACAGAAATTTGGAATAATTTCAAGTACAGTGGAAATAGGAGATGGATGGAACTCAGAGGTGGTTAATGGTTTTTGAAAAGGAAAGCGATGTTCATTAAAAAGAACATCCTTAGAAATATAAATTCTACCATCTTGAGAAAGACATTTATAGCCTTTGTGATGTTGTGAATATCCTAAAAAGGTACATTCAGCTGAACGATAGTTGAGTTTGTGTTTGATGTATGGTCGAAGAAATGGGAAGCATGCACAGCCAAAAGTTTTTAGAATAGAGTAATCAGGAGCTGTTTTATATAATTGGACATATGGAATGGAATTTTTATTTGAAAGGGACGGTAAGCGATTTATGAGATAAGTGGCAGTTTGAAAGGCATGATCCCAGTATTTAAGTGGGAGTGAAGCTTGAGATAGCAAAGTGAGACCTATTTCAACAATGTGTCTATGTTTCCTCTCTATGACTCCATTTTGATGATGTGTATGAGGACATATAAGTCTGTGTTGGATTCCTAAGTTTGTAAGAAAGGATGTGAATGGCCTAAATTCTCCTCCCCAATCAGATTGAACAGTTTTAATTTTGCAGCCTAGTTGTAATTCAATCATGGTTTTAAAATCTCTAAAGATAGAAAGAGCCTTAGATTTTCTTTTAAGAAAATAAATCCAAGTAAACCGACTATAAGCATCAACAAATGACAAATAATATGAAAAACCACCAAAGGATTCTGTATGTGCAGGCCCCCAAATATCACAGAAAATCAATTCAAGAGGTGTAGTGAAAACAGTTGAGGAAGAAGAAGTAGGAAGCCTATGAGCTTTTCCCATACAACATGAAGAGCAAAAGAAATCATTACTTTTATTTAAAATTGGAATGTAACTCAACTTTCCAAGAGTATTAATAACATTTGTATTGGGGTGTCCTAATCTGTTATGCCATAAAGTGTAGTTTGTGGAAGTGTGTGGTACAGTTTGTGTAGCTGTGAGTGTGTGTGATTGAACCTGTGGTACAAGTTTATGAACAGAATTAGAAGAAGAAACAATATCTGGAAAATTTGCTAAAGCAGTGCTATGAGATGATGTTGATGCGCTGGCTGGGGAGCAGGTAGAGGTCAATGCAGGAAACACATACAGTCCTTCATTATTGACAAAACCTTCAAGTAAAGCCTGGTGGGAATCCTGGGATTTCACAACGTAGTGATTAGGATGGAATTCAAAATACACTTTGTTGTCTCTAGCAAATTTGCTCACACTAAGTAAGTTCTTAGTAATATATGGTACTAGGAGCATGTCCTTAAGAGTGAGCAAGTGAGGTGTGTGCAATGAAGCTTGAAAACATGAAGAGCCAACAAGAGATATAGGTAAACCTTGTCCGTTCCCAAGAGTTACTCTGTCAAAACCCGAGGCATCAGATGGTGTAGTGATTTGATGTGGATCAAATGTCACATGGTGAGTTGCTCCAGAGTCTGCTATCCATTGGTGTGAAGGAAGAGTCTGGAGAGAAGACTGTGGTGATGACTGAGGAAGATATGGTGCTGCCATGAAATTTGCTAGTGCAGTGGTGCCGTAATTTGAAGAGGGATGAACCAGAGTATAAGGAGAGGGAGTAGGATGTCGAACTTGGAGATACGAGGATTGAGAAACAGGTGTGGGAGGAGAACCCAAGGTATTTATGTACGATTGAACATTGTATGGAGTCATGTAGGGTCTAAATTGAGAAGAATAAGGATTACCTGGGTGCTGAGCAACCAAATTTGAATTAGGGCTGTAGAATTGAGTATTAAAGCGATGATAACAAGTCTGAGCATCATGACCAGATTTGAAACAAATTTGACAGTGAAGAAAATTATGGCGTCCCCGATTTCCACGGCCTCTGCCGAATCGACCACCACCACGAGGTCGAAATCCACCACGAGAGTTCTGAAAATGAGGTGTTGTGTTCAGATTTGGAAAGAGTAAAGGTTGAGACGATGAATCGGTGCCAACTGCTGATGCTTGAGAAGGTTGAGAGAGTGCATGAACTTGCGGAAGAGTACTTTGTACCGAATCGTTGGAGTCTTGAATAGATACAGGAGTTCCTTGAGTGAAATTCACGGACGCTGTAGGAGGGAGAGCACGATTTCGATCCAAACGAGACTCATGCGCAAGAAGGAGGGATTCTACCTCAGAAAACTCGAAATGCTCAGGTTTGCTGGTGAGCACCGCAACGATTGCATCATAGTCTTCGGGAAGTCCATCGAAGACAATATCAAGTTGTTCCTTGAGCGGAACAGGATCACCTATAGCAGCGAGAGTGTGAGCAATGGTTTTCACCTGAAGAAGGTACTCTGAAATCAGCCTTGAATCCTTCTTGAGATTTCTGAGCTCCGATCGAAGTTTTCTAGACTTAGCATGAGTTTGTCCATGAAAGTGTGCATGGACCTTGGTCCACAACTCGGATGCATGTGAGCAACCGATGACCCTGTTGAGCACAGATGTAGAGAGAGTAGACTGGAGCCAAGAAAGAAGGAGCTGATCTTGTTGCTCCCAAACACGGAACGCAGGATTTGTGTGATTTGCAGTTCGATCATCCTCTGTGAGAAACCTAGGTGGAACCACCGAATTTTCGACAAGATAATGTAGAGAATGTCCTTTAAGGACCGGTTCGATCTGTTGCTTCCAAAGCAGAAAATTCTTGTCGTCAAGTTTCTCAGTGACGGTGTGCGGAAACGTCAATGGTGGCACGGGAGGAGAAAGAAGGTGAGAATCGGCCATGGAAGCTCAAGCTCTGGATACCATGTTAGAATTCCAAAGAAAGTGAAAGGGAAGATTCGAGAAAGAAGAAAGAATCGTAAGGAAGAAGAAAGAGAGAATAGAGAGAGAGAATAGAGAGAGACAATTCATAAACTGAAGTATTTTATTATTATGTAATTCTGTTTCTATACAAGGTAAAGGTAAAGTTACATATTTATATACAAAGGACTAAAGGAAAATTACATGGTAACTAGGTAAAACATCAATACAACAATGTAACAAACTTGTAACAAACTTGTAACAGAATGACTTGTAGAATAGGTAGTAGGTAACATGCTAGATATTTTAATATCTCTAATAGTATTCATTAAAATAATAAGCCAAATAAATAGGCAGTACAATAACTGAAAGATAAAAACTATAACTACAGAAAACGTGGAAGAAAATCTAAACTGACCACTAAACCACTAACAAACTAAAAACATCATGGTGGACCCACCACTTTCTACATTGCCTCTCCTAAACTGCTGCACTAGCATTTAGTTTAACAGCAAACAACTCCAGAATGAAAAAGACAAACTCTTAATAACTTCCTCAATTTCTAAAACGTGGGCAACTTCATTGGCTTGGTAAATATGTCTGTAATATGATTCTCACTTTTGCAAAAGACTAAATCAATTTCTTCAGCTCTTGTAAGATCTCATAGGAAATGATATCACACATGAATGTGTTTACTCCTCCCATGTAAAACTGGATTTTTAAACAGCTTTATAGTTGAATTATTATCACAGTAAATGAGAGTTGGTCCTTGATGAATAAGATGAAGTTCTTCAAGAATATTCTTTAACCAAATTGCTTGGTAAGCACATGCTGAAGCTGCTATAAACTCTGCTTCTGTTGTGGACAAAGTAACAATTGGTTGCTTTCATAAAGATGAGTAGCAGCAGACCCCAACTTAAAAACATAACTAGATGTACTTTTCTTGTCATTTGGATCCCTTGCATAGTCACTATCAGTAAATCCATTCAAATCTGACTTTTCACCCTTCTGGTAGAAGAATCCATATGCAATGGTTCCTTTCAAGTAATGAAAAATTCTTTTGGTAGCAATCAGATGTATTTCTTCTGGACTTTCCATGTAACGACTAACAATACTTACAACATTCATTATGTCTGGCCTTGTTGCTTTCAAATACATTAGACTTCCCACAATTTGCTTGTAAAGAGTTCTGTCAACTTTTCTCCCTCTAGATTCTTTAACAAGCTTCAAACTTGCTTCCATAGGTGTGCTTGTTGGATTGCAATCTATCATATCAAACCTGTCTAGAATATCTTTCACATATTTCTTTTAAGAAATAAAAATTCTAGTAGTTGATTGTTCCATTGCAATACCCAAAAAATAATGCAATCTTCCAAGATCAAACATATTAAACTCAATCATCAGGGATTTCTTACACTTTCCAAACATGGCAAAATCATCTCCAGTGTAGATTAAATCATCAACATACAAACACACAATTAACATTCTCCCTTTATTGCTTGTTTTGACAAACAATGTGTGTTCATAAGGACATTTTTTAAATCCTTCCTTCAAAAAATAAGCTTCAATACGACTATACCAAGCTCGTGGGGCTTGTTTCAATCCATATAAGGCCTTTTTTAGCTTGTAAACCTTATGGTCATTTCCCACTTTAATGTTACCAGGAGGTTGATCAATAAATACCTGTTCTGTAAGTTCTCCATGCAAGAAGGCTAATTTCACATCTAGTTAAAAAAGAGGCTAAGAGTTTTGTGCTGCCAAAGCAATCACTAGTCTGATTGTGTCATGTCGTGCTACTGGAGCAAAGACTTCTTTATAATCCACTCCAAACTCTTGCTTATAGCCCTTGGCTACTAAGCGCGCCTTGTACTTATTAACCTCTCCATTCTTCTTCAATTTTGTCTTGTAGAGCCACTTGACACCACTTGTTTTGTGTCCTTTTAGAAGATCAGTCAACTCCCATGTGTCATTCTTTTCAATTGCTTCAATTTCTTCATCCATTGCCCTTTGCCATTTTGCTTCTTTAACAGCCACTTTAAAAGTGGTAAGGTCACAATCTGAGAATAAAGCAAAATGTATAAGTGGATCTTCAAATTCGTCAACACTTGTCACCTCATAGTCGGTCATCCATACAGGCCTTCTTCTAACACGTTGAGGTCTTTATTGTTCTTCTCCTTCACTCACAATTGCTGGAGACTATGAATATAAGTCGGAATGCCTTCATTGGTAGTTGGCAGTTGCTTTGCTTCATCATTTTCATCAAAGGCTATTGGATTTTGTAGTCATTTTGTATCTTCACTACATGGCCAGAAATTTTCTTCATCAAAGATCATATCATGACTGATGATAATTTTTTTGGTGGTTGGATTATATAATCTATACGTGTTTGATTGCTCACTAGCACCAAGAAATATACATTTTTCTCCCTTGTCATCAAGCTTTTTCCGTTTCTGGTCTAGAACATGTGCGTAACAAATGCAACCAAAATTTTTGAAATGCTCAACACTTGGCTTACGTCCATTCCAAGCTTCTTCAGGCACCATGTTCTTAACAGCAAGCGTGGGACTTCTGTTCAACAAATAAGTGCTCTAGTTTACAGCTTTTGGCCAAAAGTTTCTTGGCATTTTGCTCATCTTTAAAATAGATCGAACCATGTTCAAGATGGTTCAATTTTTCTGTTTGGCAATGCCATTTTGTTATGGTGAGTAGGCTGCTGTTAGTTGCTTTTTGATTCCATTTGCCTCATAGAGATCTGTAAATTCTCGTGAGTTGTATTCACCACCTCGATCACTACTAGAATATTAATTGGCTTGCTCACCTCTTTTTCAACAAAAGCCTTGAAATTTTTAAAGGCTAAGAAAGCCTTAGATTTTTCCTGCAAAAAATACACCCACATCTTTCGACTATAATCGTCGATGAATGTTATAAAATACCGCTTACCACCATTTGATGTTGGGTTAATTGGACCACATATGTCAGAATGGATTAGCTCCAATACTTGTTTTGCTCTCCATGATTTTCCTACAGGAAAACTCTCTCGATGTTGTTTTCTAAAGACACATTCTTCACAAACTTAGGATGGTTTCTAGAATAGTGGAAGGCCTTTCACCATATTCTTCTGCTGAAATGTTTGTAATCCTCCAAAGTTCAGATGACCATAGTAAAATACCATGGCCAAGCATCATCATTAACTCTTGTTGAGAAACAAGTTTGTGGAACCGTACACAAATAAAGAGGAAACATTCTGTTTGCTATCATTTTAACCTAAGCAATCAGGACAAATTTTGCATCATGAATATGGCACACGCCATCTTTGATGATGATCTCACACCCCTTTTCTTGCAATTGACCAATACTTAACAAATTGGTCTTCAAATTTGGAACAAAAAGAACATTAGAAATTGTTTGAATATTGTTCCCTTTGGTCTGAATACTAACCTGTCCTTTTCCCATAACTGAGACTTTGGTATTATTGCCAAACTTCATATCATCTCTATATGACTTATCTAGAGTAGCAACAATTCTTTTGTCACCATACATATGGTTGCTGCAACCTGTGTCCAAGTACCACAAGTGCTTGTTAGATTCTTCCTTGGTATTGCAAACCATCAATAGAGGCACTTCTTCCTCATGTGTTTTAGAAAAACTAGAAAAATTAACTTTTTCTCCATTGTCATTCGACAGGTTGGGTGTGCATTCATTTTGATAATGTCCATACCTCTGATACCGATAACACTTCACACTGGATTTATACTTTGAGAATTCAGCGGTTGGGTGAGGGCTTCTTCCATATCCTCTTCCTCTGCCCCTACTTCTTCCTCTTCCTCGAAATGTAGCTGTATGATCATTTCGAGACTGTTGATTATGTGAGTATCTACCTTCATTATTGCTTCGGCTCCTTCCACGACCTCCTCTCTTCAAAGAAAGACTATGGTTATTGAATGAAGCTTGTAAGGCTTGCTCCTCATTATCTTGTTGTTGATTCATTTTTTGCACTTGAACTAGCAAAGAGCCTTGAAACTCATCAATTGAAAGAAGATCAACATCCTTTGATTCCTCAATTGAACAGACCACGTAGTTGAATTTCGGTGTCATTGAATGAAGGATTTTTTCAACAACCATCACATCCTTCATCTTCTTACCATGAACACGCATTTTGTTGACAAATGCCATTATTGTGACGACCCGCGTCAGTTTAATCATTTTTTAAAATAATTTTTCACATTTAATAAATATTAACTCGGTCATAATATAAAATAATATTTACTTTTCTTAATTATATTTGTACCAATAAAAACATAATCAAAATAATGACCGATCGGAAGTATTTCAATAATAAAATAGAATTTAGAATCATCGAAAGAAAGAAAATAGAGTCAGGGGTGATTCGCCTGAGCCAGACCCTGATTCGCTTAAACGAGTGCCGACTCGCTTGAGCGAGTGCTACTCTCAAACTTGAGCGCACAAGACATACAAGGAAAGTCAACAATTTGGGTTCACTCGGAAATACATGTTTCCCGATCAACTCTCAGTCGGAAGCTGCTAAACCTTACATCACTCAGAAAAGGTCCACTCGATCTTACTTCACTCGGAAAACACCTGAGCCTTACTTCACTCGGAAGAGGCTCACGAACATAACTCACTCGGAAACTTCCCCACCTTCACTCGGGAGCAATCTAATCTTTACTCGGAGACACTCTACTCTTTCTTCACTCGGAAATGTTCTACTCTTTCTTCACTCGAAACATTCGAAGGATACACAGGAACAAATAGACACCAAACCAATTGGCCCTCCCTCGGACAAGGATAGATTCGCTCGGGAAATACTCACCCGGTAATAAACTTTACTACAGCAAGCATGTGAAAATAAATACCAATCATAATTCAACATAAATTCACATCTGATTCAATTTAATTCAGCACACAACATGCAATATCACACACTCGGAAAACTCATTATACACATACATAGATATATTACACAATTCATTCAAAGTCACTCGGGCCTTGGCATCGATTCTCCGCTTGGCGCACCTCCATGGCTCCGACCTCTTCCCTGTCACTGGTTACTAAATTGAAAACCACAGCAAGGGTGAGTGTTTAGCATCATAATTAATTTAGAACGGAAATTAACAGTTTACATGTATATCAACTCTGTTCGGTTACTTTATTATCAAATTGAAAGTCACACTCGGCAAATAAATCACACTCGAAAAGTATAATGATTCACTCAGTAAATATAACAAGTTGCACTCGGCAAATTATCAAGTCATACTCGGCAAATATAATAGTTCTCACTCGGCAAATGTAATAATTCTCACTCAGCAAATATATCAGTTTCACTCGGTGATTATATCAACTCATACTTAGCAAATATATCAATTTCACTCGGCAAACATATCAACTCATACTCAGCAAATATATCAACTTGCACTCGACAAATATATCAACTCACTCAGCAAATATATCAGTTTCACTCGGCGATTATATCAACTCATACTTAGCAAATATATCAATTTCACTCGGCAACATATCAACTCACTCAGCAAATATATCAGTTTCACTCGGCGATTATATCAACTCATACTTAGCAAATATATCAATTTCACTCGGTTAGGTTGTGCTTGTATTGGCTGCAAGCGGAACGTAGGCGCTTTAGGTAGGTGTGTGTTGACCATGCACTCTCGCATCATGTAATGTCGTATGATAGAGGTGGTGTGGTGATTGACCTCAATGCTAATGGTTATCCCCAAGGTTCAATAAATGAATGAAGCTATGATCGTACCCGGATAGAAATGACGGTCTTCCTCTTATGTCTCCAAGCCGGCCATAATAGAATAGATAGGCAAAGCAGCCAATAGCAGTCTGTTTTAGCCTATCGATAGATAATAGGTTGCTTCCAAGCTCAAACCATTTGAAACTGAATTGCTACTGTATTCTTGTTATTGATAGAGTGGTTTTCTCCGCCCCTGTAAAAAAAATAAGGAAGGTTTAACATAAGCGAACGAATCGAAATGCATTTCATTCACGATTTTATGTTGAATAATAACATCAAAGAAAGTTTGATTCATAACTAACTAAGGCTATGGAGTTATCTTGCTGTGAAGAAGCAACGACGTTCGAGATAGGGGCGACGAAGCGACGTCTACAAGATTGAACTACCAGCTGAGTATGAGGTTTCAGAAACATTGAAAGTTTCTGATCTTTTTCCTTATTATGGTGAAGAAAGCACTAACGACTCGGGGGCGAGTCTTCTTCAACTTGACGGGGAAAACTAGAAATAAAGGAAGTCATTTTGGTTGTAGTTTTTCTGGGTAAATTTCTTTAGAAATGTCATAAAAGAGAGGGGCTTTCTTTCTTTAGCATGTGAGGGAAATGACCCAGGCATTCACATAGAATTCACGGAAATAAATGTCAGAAAAGTGAATAAAAAAGTTTCATTTGAATTTATATTATTCTTTATTTTCTATTATTTTTGATTCAATTCTTATTGGCGAGCCACGAAAATTGCACCTATCAAAGCAGCCAAAAGAATTATTGAAATGAGTTCAAATGGAAGAAAAAAATCTGTTGATAAATGAATTCCAATTTGTTGACTAGTACTTATCAAATCTTGCTTTATAATCTGATTGGGCCTTGTAGTCCAAATAATCCCGTACCATGATGTATTTAGAATAGTAGTTATTAGTGAAACAAAAATACTTGTACAAATTATCAAAGTAATTCCATCCCCCAGGCCTCCCAGTTCAAATACGTCATAAATAAGGCGTGGAATTAGACCAAGGGGAATCCCTATAGGAACTAGTCCCTCAGATTTCGCACGTACCGGTCCGAAGGAAGTAATCTCGATAGGAATGCCCGTCTGAAACCTTAGAACTCCAAAAAGCATTTATCCCGGCCCTGATATTGAATAACCGCAGAGACAGAAAGAAATGGACCAGGTAAGAAAGATTGCTTCTTAAGGATAAAAGTTAGGTTCCCTCCGGGGCTGGGGTACGAACGGTTAAGAGTTATGGCTTTACTGCTTATTTATAACACTTAATAAGAGTACTTTAGTTTATACTCAAAGTTCGTCTTTTCACTTACTTAATCTCTTAATTTAACCAGTCGCCAAGAAAGGGAGTTCGATTCCCTGACCAAGACTAAGGCGGCGGGAATAGAAAGGAGGACAATGAATACGCTCTCACTGGAGGTCCGTGGCTCATATATGACCACTACCTGACAGTTCGACAATGGGAACCAGACTTTGATCCAAAGCCAGCAAGCATCAATACTGTAGCAGCATGGCTAAGGATCCCGCACTGCCCTATAGAGTTTTATGATGAAGAAAGCCTCTCCTTCATTGGCAACAACTTTGGAAGAATGAACATATCAACTCATACTCAGCAAATATATCAACTTGCACTCGACAAATATATCAACTCACTCAGCAAATATATCAGTTTCACTTGGCGATTATATCAACTCATACTTAGCAAATATATCAATTTCACTCGGTAACATATCAACTCATACTCAGCAAATATAGCCATCACACTCGGTAATTATAACAGTTCACACTAGGCAATTATAATAATTTACACTCGGCAATTATACACATCACAACTGACTCTCACATAAAATTGACGCCTAGTATCCGGATACTAAAAGGATCAACCTTCAGCTGGGAGTCCGACTTGACATCCCGTGAACCCGACTTGGTTCACCGAGTCCGACTTGGCTCCCCCTCAAACACTGGGTCAAAGACCTCTGGGTAGCTTAACTGGGTCCGACTTGACCACTGAAGCCGAAAACAGGGTAATTCATACCGTTGGTCGTCCTCCACCACATAATCACATATTCCATTATATAAACATAGGCATATCATTACGATTATCAACAATCAACAGATGCAACCATCAGAAACTGGCATGTGCTCACAATACAGGGTGACCGACTTGTCAAGCCCATCCATCACACAGTCAATCACATAACATAATCATACTATCCTTTTACTGGAAGCCTGTCAGGAGCCGCTCCTTGCTCGTGCAACGTACCGGCGACCACTCCCCGCCCTCAACAGTATACATAGTATTTCATGCACAATATATATAACTCAATATAATTAAAACGTTATCAATCTCATGTACAAATGTTAGAACCGACATATAATCACCAGTCGGGCGGCCTACTTGCCAACCCATCAACACAAGCCACTATATACTTCAATTTATCTCAACATGTATTTCAAACTCAATCAAGCCACACACGAACCTCAACCGATCGATGTCCATACTCACATGCATACATATACACATACCATTTTCGTTCAGTAATATCTTCTTACCATTTTCACAATCAATTTAAAGACTCGGACTCACAGCATGTCCTATTCTAATTAATTATAACTCGAACACCCCCTTACCTCGGTTCCAAGCTTCTATAATCTGCTCCTGGTGCCGGTTACGCCCTCTGAGCAATGGGTTCACCGTCTCTCTTCCGAATGCAGCACCAGCTCCTTCACTGCTACCTATGGGTCGGAATGTAGAACTCATTAGCTTTACACCATTCTCAACTCTAAGGACCACCTCCAAGCTCACACTCACCAGAGGAGTGGAGAACGGGCCCACCCACAGCCATACATGGCCACTCAGTCACCAAAGAAACGAAAGGGGCAGGGAAACAGAAATGCAAACGGATCAATGGACTCACCTTGAGGCCACGGTCACAAAAATAAGCTTAGCACTCGGTTTTTGATGCAAACAGGGTCCTCTCCTAGAGCATGCAACTCAGCGATGGAGGAGGAAGAAGATGAATAGGAACAGAAGCAAACGAAGAAGAAGGGAGAGAAGCAGTGGCTCGCGCGTGAGAATAATGAATGAAAGAGAAGGGGAAAGAATTTCTTACCTAAAGCCAGGGGTAACCGGTAACCTCCCCAGCCGGTTACCATCCCTTTTCCAATTATCATTTCATTTAAACGGTTATCAACTCCTCCTTCTTCTAATCACTCCACATTTAACCAATCAAATAATTTCATTTACATTCACCATATTTAATTATTTATAATTTCCCAATAATATAAAAATATCAAATAAATTTCTAAAATAATTTTTAATATTTTTCCACTACACATAATTCTACTAAATTGTCCGGGATGTTACAATTGTCCTTGAGAAAAAGTCAAACAGATTCTCCAAATCTCATTCTCAACAACTCAAATTCTTGGCGAAGGGTCTGAAGCTGCTGCCTCTTTGCTTTTGCTGAACCTTGGAACTTCTTCTTCATTGAGTCCCAAATCTGCTTTGAAGTATCCTTAGAGAGAATAGTTTCTAAGATCGGATGATCAATTGCCTGTAAGAGATAATTCTTCGCCTTGAGATCCTTTAAGCGTAGTGCTTCAAGTTCTGACTTTTACGCATTTGTCAAGACTGCAGTTACTTCTGGTTCAATGATCCCTACGGAGACCACTTGCCAGAATTCCTTTGATCTAAGAAAGTTCTCCATCAGCAAGCTCCAATGGTCATAGTGATCATCAAAGCGAGGAATAGCCGCATGTACAAAGTTATCAAAGGCCATGAAACTAGGCTTTGACACAATTGATACGCAAAATGATGAGACCCAAAAAGGAGGCAAAACCAACATTCTGTATTCATTGAAACAATAAGCTAAATAAATAGGCAGTACAATAACTGAAAGATAAAAACTATTACTGTAGAAAACGTAGAAGAAAATCTAAACTAACCACTAACAAACTAAAAACACCATGGTGGACCCACCACTTTCTACACCTTCATCCAAAGATTTAAGTGTTTGAGTGCTTTTGATTTCAAAACCATTAGAGCACCTATTGGAAACTATTTTGACTCTTGTAGAGCCAATCATCATTGCCCAGTACTCTGTAGATTCTGGTTGTGGCACGAGAATTAGAACTGAACCAAATGTAATTTTTCCTGATCATAGGAGTATCATCGAGTTCCAAGTCCTCTATTAAGCCATTGAATTTCGATGATCCCTTGCCTACCAGTGTAAAGGTATTTCGCCTACCTCCATGCTCCTATTTTTTTCTTACAACCTTAAAATCACTTATTGCAGACCATAGTTTTCTTCCCTGTGTCTATTTCAACAGTCTTATATTATTTAAAATATTCCATAGACACATATTAACAGAACCAATTAAATGGAATAGAAAATTATTATGTTATATTGAATGAAAGGTATAAAAGAAAATTGAACCAATTAAATGGAATAGAAAATTATTATGTTATATCGAATGAAAGGTATAAAAGAAAATTAAGTAACAAAACAATTAAAAAATTATAATTTTAATAATCGTTCTTAATATTGGTGTGTATACTAAGTTTCAAGAACGAATGTAGAATCAATAAGAGTAAGTTATTAAGTTATTGTAAACTCATTAATATAGTTTTTTTGTTAATATGACCAACAAATAGAAACAACGGTGGAAATATATTTGATGTATTTCTTTAATAGATTTATTGTCTAAAGAATATTACTATTCCAATTATTTTTAGAGTTGTTTTTTGGTTTTAAAAAAGACCGTATTTTACTTACGATATATATTTATTATTTACAACATATATAATTTTTAATTAAACTTTATCTCTCTTAATATTAATAAAATATAAAAAATTCATTTCTCTTCATTAGGATCAATGCTAACTTTAAAAATATAATAAAAATAATTTATAAATTTAATACCATTAACTATATATTAATTAAATCTCTTAATCTATCTATGCGAAGTGAAGTAATTAAATCTTATAGATAGCATGTCCATGAATGGTATACTAACTTGGCTCATTTATGGTCGTTTTCAATAAATTAGTTGTCTTTTTTTTATAATATTTTCCTCCAAAAATATTCTTATTAATGACTTTTTTTGGTAACCATTACAAGTGTAACTTGAGCAAATCAATAATGAATATTGTTGGAATAAGTTAAATTTAGTGATGGCATTCAATGGTGGAAATGGTATTGGTGATGGGATGAAAGATGCCAATGTTCCAAGCAAAAGCAACATGCTTCATACGTTACGTGGAAACTTATTAAGATGACAATTTTGATATTCCTTTCAAAAGCCATGCAAAGTGGAACATTTAACACCAGTGAACCTGCAAATGGTGGGTCATTCAACCACAATTTTCCAGCTATGTGGTTGATAATAACAAGAGTTTAGAAATGAAAATCATAGTCCACATGACGAAACACTTTTCAGTAACAGAAGGCTCAAAATAGCATTTTAGAAAGCAATTTTTTAGGAGGTAAAAATATAAAATTTTAATTCCAGAAAAATGAAAAAAAGATGGTATGATTTTACATGTGTTGTATGGGCACCCTCACTTTAGAAACAGTTTTTTCTTCTTCTTAATTTTGATCTCAAACTGCGAAGGTAATGTCCAAAATCAGGGAGGGAACCAATGGTGGGAGAAGAAAGGTGTTAGGAACATCAAACACGACTTTTTTTTATCTTAGAGGAATATTTAAAATAAATTTTATATATTTTCTCTGTTTTTTGGTGAATATTGAAGGCCTTTTTTTGGTCCAGAAGTTTTTTCTTTTCAAGATAAAGATGCTTACTATTAGAACGGGCCAAAGCCCACTAGTATTAATTGGACTTACCCAAGTTAAGCAGGCTTTAACATGTGACAAAAAACAGGTAGCTTTTATACGGCCGAAACTAAATTTTTTTAAATTTTTTTACCTTTGCCAAAAAAAAACTAAATTTTTTTACCTTTGCCAAAAAAAAATAAATTTTTTTACCATAAAAAACAAAAAGAAATTTAACAAAAAAATATATCGGAAAAATAAAAATAAAAAGGTAACTTTAAAATTTAGCACACTTTTAGAATTAATTTTTTGAAAACGATTTTTTAGTTTGTATATCACTTCATTATTTATAAATTAAAATTTTAGAATATTAAAAAATAGTGCAATTAACAAAAATTGATAGTATGAGAATAATTGACACTTGATTACACTTTTAGTGTATGTTTGGTATGTTATTGACACACACTCCGAGATGCCTCAAATGGAAGTTTACTAATATAAATAGTTTTTGTGATTTAATTTTGATAATATAAAGATATAGGTACATAGTTTTTTTTAGGGTTTTTTTCTTTCCTTTTCCCCCTTGTCTATGCATATTATGCATAAGTCAAACACGGAAATATAACTCATGATATGATGACTAGAACTAATGATGTTAAAAAAGTGCATGTATTCCTTAATTAGAATTAGATGAAAATAACCAACAAAATTGATTCAATTAATTATGTTAAAAACATGCATGTATTCCTTAATTAGAATCAGACAAAAATAACCAACAAAATTGATTCAATTAGTTAATGATTAACCTATACCTATAAAATTATGGATTCAAATCTTATCGATATGACCATTTGAAGGCTTAAGACTCCATCAATTCATCTAAACTATTTGTAAAAAAAGGATTAGACAAAAATACAAAGTTAGTTGTTTATGTTTGTTTAGATTTTTAGTTTGGTACCACTAAATTTTGATATAATTGTTTAAGAATTAAAGTTATATAATTACCATTTGAAAATCTTACCAATATAAAAATCCTATCCTGTTGGTAAGTGATTTATAGATACTTTTATAAATTTTCATCAAACCCTAAAACATATATTAAAAAGTTCCTAAAATCCAATTTATCTAAACATTTGATTATAAAAAAGAAAAACATAAGTTTGTTATTCTTTTAGCTTTCCTTCATTATCAATTTAACCTTTTATATTAGATATTCTACCACTATTTTATCGATAGCTATCATTGAACCAAAGAGACCTCTAGGCTCTCTCTATAACGTTCTTAATTTTTAAAATACATTTCAATAAATCAAATAAAATTTCACAAATAATTTAAATTTCTAAAACAGATTTCTGATTCAACAATAATAATATCTGTTTTACATAAATCCGACTGGCTCATTTAAAATAATAATAAATACAATGACTCGGTGTACTCAGGAGCCGGCCAAGGCTTCTACCAAAAATAGCTATGTACAATCCAAGTAGCTGAGTGACTTCACATATCATCTCTGTGTCCTACAACCACTGAAAAATAACAACAGTAGGGGGTGAGCATAAACATATCAAATAACAGTTATTGAATCGGATTAAAAGTCCAATTCATAACTATATAAACCATAACCGAATCATACATATCATAAAGCAGCATGTATTCCCAATAGCATATATATCAATGCATATGCATACGGATCCGTTTCTAATGATGGGATTTTCACAACATAATATCTCAGCTCCCAGCTGATTCGGCCGTTTTACAGGTACAAAACCGCATGCGTCCATAATGTAACACCGGTCACTCTCAGTGACAGCGGTAACACAACTCGATGTTACGGACCGGCCTTGAGTCCAACTCAAAGGCGTCTGTGGAATCAAAAGAAACCACTATAGGGTCTATGCCTTATCATCAGGCCGTCCTCCCATCTGGACCGGCATCACATGTAACATCCTGGACAATTTAGTAAAATTCTGTGTAGTGGAAAAATATTAAAAATTGTTTTAGGAACTTATTGAACAATTTTAGGAATTATTGGGGAATTATAAATAATTAAAGGCTGTAAAAGTAAATAAAAATCTAATTGGTGGATTAATTATAAAAAGGAGTAAATGGAACATGATTTGAGGGAGAGAAGAGTTGGCTTGAACGTTTAAGTGAAACAGTAATTAGAAATGGGGAGGCAACCGGCTGGGGAGGTTACCGGTTGCCCCTGGCTTTAAATAAAAGGTTTCTTTTCCCTTTCTCTTTCATTCATCATTCACGTGGGCCATTGTCTCTCTCTCTTCTCCTTCATCTGATTCCCTCTTCTTCCTCCTTCGTCTTCTTCTTCTCCTCCTTCCTCACGCTGCGAATTGCATGTTCTGAAGGGAGACCCTGATTGCATCACAACTAAGTGATAGACCCATTTCTGTGACTGTGGTCTTAAGGTGAGCCCACTGATCTGTTGCATTTTGTTTCCCTGTTCCCTTTCGTTCCTTTGGTGACTGAGTGGCCATGCATGGCTGTGAATGGGTCTGTTCTCCACTCCTTTGGTGAGTGTGAGCTCGAAAGTGGTCCTTAGGACTGAGGAGGGCGTAAAGCTAACGGGTTTCTGCATTCTGACTCTGTAGGTGGTAGATTGAACAACGAGAGGCTGATTGACGAAGTTGAGACAGTGAACCCAGTGCTCATAGGACGAAATCGGCACCAGGAGCAGATTATCGAAGCTTGGAACCAAGGTAAGGGGGGTGTTCAGGTTATAATTAATTAGAATAGGACATACTATCCAAGTCGTTGAGATATTTGTAAACCAGGTAAGAATTAATGCTGGAGGAAAAGTATAAGAATATGTATGAATGTATGTATGGATGTGCACACCAATCGGTTTAGGATCGTGTGTGTGTGTGCGCGTGAGTGAAGAAATATTTAATGTTGTTGCTGAATGAGAACTGTGGATGTATGAATATGCATGTATGTAGGTGAACACCGATCAGTTTCTGATCGTGTGTAGGTGACTTGGGAAACATTTGATGTTGTGATAATTGAGATGATACCGAATGAGTGTATATGAATGTGTATATGAATGTATATGCATGTATGTGGACACCGGTTGGCTTCTGATAGTATGTGTGTGTTATAATCCGATTACAAATTGAAATATCTGATGCTGAGACAATCGGTGTACAATGGCAATGTGATGAATGGGCTTGAAAAGTAGGTCGCCTAGTGGCAATGTGATGAATGGGTTTGACAAGTCGGTCACCCTGTGTTGTGAGCACATGCCAATTTTTGGTAGTTGCATTTGTTGATTGTTGATAATATGATATGATGAGAAATGTGAATTGTATATGTATGAGAAGTAATTGCTATGTGTGGCATGAGATTGGTAATGTTTGTTATATTGAGTTACATATTGTGTATAAGATACTCTGTATACTGTTGAGGGCGGGAAGTGGTCGCCGGTGCGTTGCACGAGCAAGGAGCGGCTCCTGACAAGCTTTCAGTAAACGGATGGTATGATGTGATTATGTGGTGTGGGACGGCCGACGGTATATATAGCCCCTCATTTCCGGCTCCCGTGGTTTTTGTGCCCAGTTGAGCTACCCAGTGGTCAAGTAGGACCCAGTGGTCGAGGTGGAGAGTCAAGCAGGACTCAGTGAACCAAGTAGGGTTCACGGGGTGTCAAGTAGGACCCTCAGCTGAAGGTCGATCCTTTAGTATCCGGATACTAGGAGTCGATTTTATGTGAGAGTCAGTTGTGACTTGTAATTTGATGAATTATTAGTTGTGGTGTATATGTGCCGAGTGCAGTTTGCTATATTGCTGAATGAGGTTGAACATAAATGCCGAGTATAAAGTATTATAATTGCTGAGCATGAATTGTTATGATTACCGAGTGTTAATTTGTTATAATTGCCGAATGAGATTTCGATATATTTGCTGAGAATGAATTACTGTATTAATGAGTGTAATTGGTTTTAATTGACGAATGAAAATTGAAATAATTGTTGAGTGATTTGACATATTGCTGAGTGTAATTTCATATCTTTCTTGAGTGATTGATATATTGTCCGAGTGGAAAAACTTGTTATATTTGCTGAGTGAGTGATATATATTACCGAGTGAAAATTGATATATTTGATTATAAGTTGATATATTTGCCGAGTGAATGTTGATATATTTGTTGAGTGAGTGATATATATATTGCCGAGTGAAAGCTGATATACTTGATGAGTAAGTTGATATATTTGCCGAATGAATGTTAATACAGTTGTTGAGTGAATGATATATATTGCTGAGTGAAAGTTGATGTATTTACTAAGTGAGTTGATATATTTGCCGAGTAAAAGTTGATATATTTGATGAGTATGACTTGATAAATTGCCGAGTGCTATTTGTTATATTTACGGAAGGAATTATTATAATTACCGAGTGTGAGTCACTTGTCGAGTAAGACCTTCAATTTGACAATGAAGTAACCGAACGGAGTTTGTATACATGTGAATTATTAACTTCCGTTCTAGATTAATTATAATGCTAAACACTCACCCTTGTTGTTGCTTTCAATTTTTAGTAACCAGTGATAGGGAGGAGGTCGGAGCCATGGAGGTGCGCTAAGCAGAGGATTGATGCCCAGGCACCGAGTGGATTTGAATGAAATTATGTAATATATACATATATTAAGTTTTTCCGATTGTGTGATGATATATGATTAACGGTATGTTGAATTAAATTTGATGCGGTCATGATCTATGATGCTATTTGATCGGTGTTTATTTTATGAATGAATTTGTATTGTTGTAGCAGAGTTGATCTCTGGTGAATCTATCCGAGGGGATTCCTTATCCGGGTGAGGGCCTATTAAATTGATGCCCATTTGAGTATCCTTCATTCTTTCTGAGAGAAGAATAACCGAGAGACCCATTTCCGAGTGGAAGATTAAGGTGTCTCCGAGTGAACAATGGCCAAGACTTCGAGTGAAGAAAGATAAGAGTGTTTCTGAGTGAAGGTTAAAGTGATTCCGAGTGGTTAGAATGTTTTTCGTGTGATGAAGGATTGAGAGCTCTTCCGAGTGAAGGAAGGGTGGGATGTTCCCAAGTGAACTATTGGCCAAGCGAGCCTTTTACGAGTGAAGTAAAGTTCGTGTGTTTTCCGAGTGATGTCAGGTCGAGGGAACCTTTGTTGAGTGAAAGTTAAGCCATGTCCGAGTGATATGTAACCGAGTGGATTCATTTCCGAGTCAAATCCGACTATTTTTCTTTCTTTCATTGTTTTTAAATAACTTTTATTAACAGATGTATTTTGGACCGGTTCTAGTCGGAAATTGCTATTTTAAGTATGATTTTATTATTTTAAAAGTATTTAAGAAAAGTAAATTTTTTTTATATTAAGACCCAGTGGATTTTTATTAAACGCAAAAAATTTATTGTGAAAAATGATTAAATTGACTAGGGATGTCACATCACAGGCCCCCTGCAGTCCTGTGTGCGTCTGAACGTACATGCTATGCCATATAATAATCATGCATCAACAAACTACCTGATTTGAACTATCAGGCTACCACTCGGTATAACAACAAACATAGCATGCATTTATATATCATGATAATTTCATGAATATAATTCATATCATAATCATTAATCATATACTAACATCATCTCATGTCATCAACTGATCAAATCATCAGTCACATATATATTTTATAGCATCTCATATAAACTCAGTATTGTTTATATGAATGGAAGGTAATTAAACATAAAATATGTTGTTCAATTGGGGTCTCAATAAACATTTCACGCACATATCATACATATATCATAACAATAATACCCCAAATCCATTCATAAACCACTCATTTGAGATGTAACGCTCCCCCTACCTAGAATAAGGAGTTCCAGTAGCCTTTCAAATGTTATCCTAGTCACTGCTCCCAAATTCTGATTGGAATTATGGTATTGTACCAGTCCTAAGCTTTCTTCGTGAAGAGAAGAAATGAAGATTTAATTATCTTCGTTGTTCAATGGTTTCCAGTAGAGGATTGGAAAGAAAGGATTATAGATGTTTTCACTTTCAAAAGTCTTAAACTAATCCAACAATAGATGGATTTATATATCTTTCACGTAGAAGAGACGTGAATGAATTGAAGTATTCTGACACATATCTCTTTAATGATTAATGAAGGATTAAGATATTTAATGAAAAGGGACAGCACATCAGAGAGGGTCCCATACTTATAAAATATCTAAAAAGTGAACCTGTTAGAATGTAGAAGAACAGATTGACATGGAAAGCTTCCATAATTGAAATAATTATTAATTCTGACTCGGTTTCAGCATATTCTGACTCCCTTGAAGTATTCCGGATATATCTTTTTGAGAGGATTCATCAAAGCCTTTTTCTGCTCAGAATTCCTTCATTCAGAGGAAATTCACTCGGAAAAGTTTCATCCCATGAAACACAGCTTTTCTTCCTCGGAATGACCCATTCACAATTATCTTATTCGAAAATACATCAGTCAGACTTATCTCACTCGGTTATACCTCTTCCCGAGTCAAAGTCTTTCTCCTGCGTCATTCGGAAGTCTTTCAACTGAAGGATCACTCTGAGTTCGAAGTCCACTTCCTTTCTCGGAAATCATTCCACTTGAAAGGATTACTCGGGGTCAAAGGCTATCTTGAAAACAAATCCGAGCACAAGCTCTCGGAACTCTAAAGATCTATCCGAGCACGAATTAAATGAATTTACAACTCAGATATTTACTCTCCTCGAAATTATTCACTCAAAAAACATAATCAGAGTTGAAGTCTTTCTTTGTCCAGAAGCACTCCTCCTGAAAAGACTCACTCGGTGCCATTTCACTCGAAAGTGTCACACTCAGAGACACTTCACTCAGAAAGTCACTCAACTTGGATAATGTTTTTCTTAACTCAGAATGATTTCCTTAATAATGTTTCACTCGGAAACATCTTAACTTTACTTGGAATTAGTGTTCTGTCTTATTCCACTCAGAGTCATATTTATTTCACTCAGAATCTTACTCATTTGCACTCAAAAAATTCTGTCTTAACATAATTCACTCGGAATTTCATTCAAAAATTCTCCTTTTATCCTTAATAAATTATTTTTTCTAAAAATCATAAAAAATGGGATGTTACATTTCTCCCCCCTATAAAAATTTTGTCCTCGAAATTTAATAGCTCACACATTATTAGAAATAAAAGAATAAGTTATACCCGAGTCAACACCACATTAAGAATTGGTGTTCCCGAGTGAACACTTATATAAAACTCATATATATACATAAAACTTATATAATCTCTCGGTTTAACATAGCAACGGGTATTTTTAGGTGTCTAACATACATTTTAGAAATAAAAGGAATGTATGGCACCCGGATCAAAGATTTCTGAGAGTTCAGAACCATAAATAGTTCACTCACTCTGTACCATGTCACCAGCTTGTTCGGCCTCTTCCGCGTGAATGGTAAACACTTTACCAGTAACTTACGAATTAGCATTCCTATCTTGGTCGTTTCTTCTAATCATTAAGTTACTATGCCACTATTTCCTCCTCTATTTCTGACTCCATGGCCTCATGTTCGGAAGCCCTCTCGGTTTATGCTAGCATTAGACTCGGTCGGTTGAAAATGAGGACAATTATAATGAATGTGTCCTTTCTCATTGCATTGGAAACAAATAATTTTGTCTCGGTTACAGTCACTCTAAAAATGATTACCACCACACTTGAAACATTTAATGTTTCTCGGATAACTCACCGATCGGCCACCAGAATTCACTCGGCCTCGGGATTTAGAGGATGATTCACCTCTATTAAACTTCCCTTGCTTTTTAAAACTGATCGGTGGTAGCTTAGAAGAACTATCCGACCTGCTGCTCGACCTGGTAGAGGCTTTGTCGTCTTCCTCATATATTTGGCATTTGTTGACAAGAATCGGGAAACTCCTGATTTCTTGGTGTTGGAAAGCCTTTTTAATGTTTGGAAAGCCTTTTTAATGTTTGGTCTCAGTCCACTTTTAAATTTGATGCACTTTGAACCCTCAGTGCCCGGCAATTGAAAAGGAGGGTAAAACAAACATAATTCTTTGAATTTTACCGCATATTCCTCCACACTCAGATTGCCTTGTCTGAGCTCCATGAATTCCAATTCTTTCTGGCTTGTAACAGTGTTCGGAAAATATTTTTCAAGGAAACATTCCTTGAAATTTTCCCAGTTCAACTCGGTTCCCATGGTCGTCAGTCAGCTTTTGGCCATTCTCCACTAATTTTCAGCTTTTTTTTGAAGCATGAATGCAGCGTATTTAACTTTCTGTGCCTCAGTGCACTGCAGACTGCCAAATATCCATTCAAGATTCTAGATCCAGGCATACGCTTGATCGGGCTGAAATCCTCCATGGAATTCAGTCGGTTTTTGTTTAAGGAAACAATCAATGCTATGATTGTCACTCGGTTAAGGGGTATTATGCCTTTCTAAAATATCGACCACACGCTGGAAGGCAGTAGCCATTGCATCCATACCATGAGGGTCCATTTTCTTGTCCTGAAATAATCATCACACTTTAGTACCTCTCATGGATATGAAAGCAATGTATTTATAGTTGATTTCCTCAACTATAACACGTAACAACAGTGATATGATTTCACTCAACTCATAGTATTTAGTAGCTTAACCTTGGCCTTGGACTTTTCAAGTTTGCTCTGATACCAAAATATAACGTTCTTAATTTTTAAAATAAATTTCAATAAATCAAATAAAATTTCACAAATAATTTAAATTTCTAAAACAGATTTCTGATTCAACAATAATAATATCTGTTTTACATAAATCCGACCGGCTCATTTAAAATAATAATAAATACAATGACTCGGTATACTCAAGAGCCGGCCAAGGCTTCTACCAAAAATAGCTATGTATAATCCGAGTAGCTGAGTGACTTCACATATCATCTCTGTGTCCTACAACCACTGAAAAATAACAATAGTAGGGGGTGAGCATAAATATATCAAATAACAGTTATTGAATTGGATTAAAAGTCCAATTCATAACTATATAAACCATAACCGAATCATACATATCATAAAGCAGCATGTATTCTCAATAGCATATATATCAATGCATATGCATACGGATCCGTTTCTAATGATGGGATTTTCACAACATAATATCTCAGCTCCCAGCTGATTCGGCCATTTTACAGGTACCAAATCGTATGTGTCCATAATGTAATACTGGTCACTCTCAGTGACAGTGATAACACAACTTGGTGTTACGGACCGGCCTTGAGTCCAACTCAAAGGCGTCTGTGGAATCAAAAGAAACCACCACAGGGTCTATGCCTTATCATCAGGCCGTCCTCCCATCTGGACTGGCATCACAGGCCCCCTACAGTCCTGTGTGCGTCTGAATGCACATGCTACGCCACATAATAATAATGCATCCACAAACTACCTGATTTCAACTATCAGGCTACCACTTGGTATAACAACAAACATAGCATGCATTTATATATCACATACTAACATCATCTTATGTCATCAACTGATCAAATCATCAGTCACATATATATTTTATAGCATCTCATATAAACTCAGTATTATTTATATGAATGGAAGGTAATTAAACATAAAATATGTTGTTTAATTGGGGTCTCAATAAACATTTCACGCATATATCATACATATATCATAACAATAATACTCCAAATCCATTCATAAACCATTCATTTGAAATGTAACGCTCCCCGTACCTGGAATAAGGAGTTCCAGTAGCCTTTCAAATGTTATCCTAGTCACTGCTCCCAAATTCTGACTGGAATTGCGGTATTGTACTGTAACACCCCGGATATTTATAGAAAAATTCTGTGAAGTGGAAAATGTTAAAAATTGTTTTTAGGAATTTAATTGATATTTTTATGAATTATTGGTAAATTATAAAAGGTGTGATTAGAAGAAGAGAGGTTTAATTAAAATCATTAAGGAAATAATAAAGGAATGGAGAAATGACCGGCTGGGCAGGTGACCGGTTGCCATGGGTATTAAAGAAAGGCTTCTTTCTCTTTCTTTAATCATTCATCTTCTCACGAGAATCTTCTTCTCCTTCGTCTGTTTCCTTCCTTCTTCTCCTTCCTCCATTGTTGAGGGCCGAAAGCTTTGAAGGGAAGTCTCTTTTTGCATCAAACCTTGAGATAATTGCGTAGCTGTGGTTGTGGTTTCAAGGTAAGTCCTCTAAACCGTGTGAAATTGTCACCTCATCCCTTTCGTTTCTTTTCTGGACCGAATGGTCATGCATGTGGAGGTACTGTTTTGATCTCCACTTCTCTTGGCTGTGAGCCTTAAAGTGGCCCTTGACCGTGTGGATGGTGGAGTGATGGTAACGTGTTTCAGGTTCCAAACCCGTAGGTAATGGAACAACACGAGTGGAATGCTTAAAGGAGCTGGTGCTGGAATGAACGTCAGCGGGACGATTGAAAGAGTCGCTGCTGGAATGGTAAACCCAGAAACTGTTGAGGCGTGGAACATAGGTAAGGGGGTGTTCGGGTTATAATTAATTAGAATGGGACACTGTCCGAGTCATTGTAATGACTGTGAACCGAGTGAGAGTGATGCTGAATAAAAACCGTGTGAATATTTATATGAATGTGTGTGTGTAAGACTTAGAGATATTGCCGAATAAAAGTTGTGAATGTGTATTTGTGTGCACACCGATCGGTTAAGGATCGTGTATGTGTGTGACAAGGAAATATTTGATGTTGACATTGTGATGAAGTTATGAATGTATGAGTATGCATGTATGTGAACACCGGTCAGTTTCTGATTGTGCGCATATGACTTGAGAAGTATTTAATGTTGTAATAATTGAGATAATGCTGTGACAATTGTTGTTTTGTGGCTATATGGAGTCGGGCTTGACAAGGAGGTCACCCGAGTAATGTTGTTAACGAGTCGGGTTTGACAAGCAGGTCACCCGAGTAATGTTAATGGCCACTTATGATGAAAAATATGAAAATATGTATGTGTGGCATGAGATTGGTAATGTTTGTTATATTGAGTTACATATTGAGTATGAGATACTCTGTATACTGTTGATGGCGGGGAGTGGTCGCCGGTTCGTTGCACGAGCAAGGAGCGACTCCTGACAGGCTTCCAGTAAATGGATTGTATGATTATGATACGTGATTATGTGGTATGGGACGTCCGACGGTATATATAGCCCCTCATTTCTGGCTCCCATGGTTTTTGTGCCCAGTTGAGCTACCTAGTGGTCAAGTAGGACCCGGTGGTCAAGGTGGAGAGTCAAGCAGGACTCGATGAACCAAGCAGGGTTCACGGGGTGTCAAGTAGGACCCCCAGCTGAAGGCCGATCCTTTAGTATCCGAGTACTAGTCGTCGATTTTATGTGAGAGTCAATTGTGACAGTTGATGAATTTATTAATTGAGATGTGTATATTTACCGAGTGCAATTTGCTTGAATTGCCGAGTGCAGTTTGCTATACTTGCTGAGTGAAGTTTGTTATATTTGCCGAGTGTGATGGCTATGTTTGCCGAGTGTAAATTGGTTTTAATTACCGAATGAAAATTAAAATAATTGCTGAGTGATGTTATATTTACCGAGTAGTAAATTGGTTATAATTGCCGAATAAGAATTGAAATATTTGCTGAGTATGATTTGATGTATTTGCCAAGTGTAATTTCATATATTTGCCGAGTGATTATTATATTTTCCGAGTGGAAAATTGTTATGTTTGCCGAGTATGAATTATTGTACTTGTAGAGTGAGAATTGATGAGTATGATGTTATATTTGCTGAGTGCAATTTTATTGTATCTGATGAATGTGAACTGTCATAATTTGCCGAGTGTGATGGTTATAATTGCCGAGTGAGAAATGCAATAAGTGCCGAGTGTTAATTGCTATGATTGCCGAGTGTGAGTGTATTACTGACTGTGAGTAAATGCCGAGTGAAATGTGCAGTTTGAGAATAGAGGAATTGGATGGAATTTATACTCGTATTTTATTTAAATTTCGTTCTAGATTAATTATGATTGTGGTTTACATTTTTAGTAACCAGTGACAGGGAAGAGGTCAGAGTCATGGAGGTGTGCCAAGCGGAGGATTGATGCCAAGGCACCGAGTGAAAAGGAATGAATTGTTTAATATATATATATATATATATATATATATATATATATATATATTGAGTTTTCTGAGTGTTTGATGATGTTGACTGTATGTTGAATATGAACTCGCGATGTTATGAATCGGTGTTTAATTTATGAATGAATTTGCATTGTAGCAGAGTTGATCACCTGGTGAATTTAGCCGAGTAATTCCTTATCCGAGCGAGGGCTTATTGATTTGTTGACAATTTAAGCATCCTTTATTCCTTTCCAAGAGACGAATAACCGAGAGACTCAATTCCGAGTGAAAAGGTTAGAGTGTCTCTGAGTGAGTTGTGGCTGAAACTCCGAGTGAAGTTCCAAGTGTTTCTGAATGAGGATGAGTAAATCTTCTCCGAGTGGAAGTTAAGCTGACCCGAGTAAAAGATGACCGAGTGAGAGAATGATTTCTGAGTGAACCCTAACTGTTTCTTTCTTCTGCTGTTTCTAAATAACTATTTTATTAATGGTATTATGGATCGGTTTCAGTTGGAATTTGTTAGTTTAAGTGTGATTTTACTACTTTAAATATACTTAAGAAAAGTAAATATTTTTATATTAAGACCGAGTGGATGATTTTATTAAAGGTGAAAAATCTATTGTGAAAAATGAGAAAATTGACGAGGGATGTCACATTTGGTATCAGAGCGGTTTTTTCTAGAGCCGAGTGGAAGGGCGAACCGAGTGATTGTGTTTTACATTTTAGTGCATTGTACTTCTGGTTGTTTGTTGCAGCATGGCATCATTCCGTTGGCACTCCAGTGGCGTTGTGTTTTATGTGAGGTAATTATCCGACTCCCTGGTAGAGTATTGGTTAATGGTGAAGTGTTTATTCATTATATAATTATTCTATGATCGGGAAACTAGTTCTGATAGAGGGGATGATTTCCTCTCGGAACTTTCTAAATTGATGAGTAGGACCGAATCAGGTCCCACTCTTGGTAAATTCCTGAAAAGGAATCCCCCTGCTTACAGAGGAGGGCACGATCACGGTGGGATGTGTGTTTAGATACGGGAAACTAAGTAAGCTTTTGAGTATTCTGAGTGCTCGGAGGAGCATTAGGTGCAGTTACAACTTATCAGTTGAAGGAGAGGCTAGGACATGGTGGTCTCAGACTAAGGTACCGATGAAGATGACGAGTGAGTCGTTAGTGTGGGCGAATTTCCGAGAGTGGTTTCTTATTAAGTACTTCTCGAATAATTAGGAAATTCGAAAGAAAATGGAACTTGAGGTTTGGACAGGGCCGAGTGTTAATGGCCAAGCACACTATTAAGTTTGATGAGCTGTGACTTCTATCACTCTTTCTCACTGAAAGGAACCGAGAGCAGTGAGTGTGCCAAGTATGAAGCAGGTTTGTGAATTAGAATTCATAGTGTGATTATGCCGATTGAGATTCAGAATTGTCCAACCTTGGTGAAAAAGGATATACTGATCGTGGAAGTGCAATTATAGAGGACCCTTCAGTCGGAAGATAAAAGGTCGTGAAGGCAAGAGGATCCAGTTGCAAGAAAATGGATCGGTTCTTTCATGGCGGTAAGTTTTCTGCTATCTTCTTCTCTTTTGGTCGGATTTCTATTAGCTGATCTGGTAGTCAGTCGGATAGCTGAGCGTGCTATAGTTGTGGCTGAGCTATATTATGAAACACTCTGACTGGACAAATCATTTGTTTCCAATATGGACAACCGGGACACCTTAGGTCTGATTGCCCACAGAGGCAGTAATCAAGTAGCCTGGTAACCGAGCCAACGCTTTTAGAACTCGAGTACTAATTTTCTGAGAGGAGGAAATAGGAATAGTAAGTGCGTTGATAGCTATGAGTTTGTCGGAATAATGGAGTTGGACGTTTCATAAAATAAAATAAATGGATGAATACTTTGATATGATTGTTCTTAGGAAGGATGAACCCCTATACAGTTCTACCTGGTCGGGATGACAATTGATATTAGTTGTTCATTTGGGTGTTGAATGTACTTGATGGACGAGTAATAGCTGATGCAAGTTAGCAACGTTGTAAGAAGGTTAACTTTTTAGGAGGGGTGAGCCTCCTGTAGTGATCCTATAAGATGATTTAAATAAACGTTACTATTATGTCATGTTCAAGTTGTTAGACGATTGATTAATGGACATTGGGAGAAATTCTGAGTAGGTAATGGGGGACGGTGTAATAATGTCGAATAAGTGGAAGGTAATAGCCGAAGGGTAGTTAGTCATAATTTTCAGTGAGAATAATTAATAAGGTGAGAATTCACTCAGAATAATTAAGAGAAAGAATTGTATGAGTGGTGGTCGAGTGAAGTATATATATATATATATATATATATATATATATATATATATATATATTGGACTATTGTGCATATGATAAGGAGAGGTGGTGAATGAAGGACATGGGACAAAGTTGGGCAGGCAGATAATAAGAATAAAGAGAAATTTTACCTAGTCGTTTAGACTTTGCACGGATATTAATGTTACATGGGAATCGTAATGGCTGGCCACCGTGGGTTCCTTTTAACATTAATTCTTTGTGAAGTTGCCAATGGGCATAGGTGAATGGATTAGGATGTAAACAGTTGTATGTCGATCAGTGATATAGATAGTTAGACTGTATACCCAACTTTCACCTGGCTTAACTACGAAGTGTTGAACTCTTGAGACTGATCACCTCAGGTAGTTGCACTAGTAGTTGAGGTCGTGTGAAGTTGGGGAGACAAATGTGTTTTAGCCAATTTTGGGTGATCAGATTTAGAGAAGAAAAGCTATGATTCATATTTCTAAAGTCGGTAGATGGTTAGAGATGAAGGACAAATAGAGCTGAGATTTGGTAACTGACGAATGATGAGTATAGAGAAGTAAATATTGTGACGTGGCAGTCGGTATGAATTATTGTTAGATTTCGGGGAGAAGAGATAACCTAAGGAACACTGAGTGGAGAATTTCTGAGTAAATCATGTTGGAGACAAGACCTTTCAGGTGAAGAAGAATTCTGTCCGAATAAGACGCTTGAGTAAGACATTTTGAACAAGTGACCGACTGGAGTATCTCTGAGTTGTGTCTTTCCGAGTGAGGTGTCTCTGAGTGTGGTACATCCGAGTGGGAAGACACCGAGTGAGACATTTCCAGGGGGATAGCGTCGTGAGCCACTACTGACTTCCGAGTGGTCTGGCACCGATTGGTGCATACCAAGTGGGTCTTTTTCCAGAGAGAGTACTTCTGGACAGAGAAAGAGGAACTTCGAATGAGTATACTACTGAGTAAATAGTTCCCGAGAAGAGTAAATATCCAAGTGGTGAATTCATTTAATTCGTGCTCGGGTCCATAATTAGAGTTGCTGAGTCTTTGCTCGAGGTCATCTTCGAGACTGTCTTTGAATCTGAGTGTTATTCTAAAGACGTAAAGATGTGGAATTAATCAAAGGCAATGATGGAATTTGGAAATTCCGAGACTGAGTGGTGGAGCCTGCAAAAGGTGATTTCAGGCAAGCCGTGCTAACTGGAGCATAGAAGTTCTTTTGGGATATTCATCACGGTATTACAAAGATGTGTCACGATTTGTAGAAGAAATTCTGGTGGTTGGGAATGAAGAAAGTAAAAAACTGAGTTAATCTAAGAGATGAATGAGCAAGTTGCTCTAATCCCAGAGAAAATGAAGATTGCCTAAGACCGACAGAAGTTATTATGACAATCGGCATAAACCCCTAGAGTTTCAAACGGGTGATTTTGGGTTCCTGAAGGTTCCACCGACTAAGGGTGTCGGTCGGATATTGATGAGCCAAAAGCTTAATCCAAGATGTATCGGACCGTATCAAATATTGGAAAATCGGTAATGTTAATTATCGACTGGATCTTCCCAGTTCAACTAATCCGTAATGTGCTTCATGTGTCACAACTCTGAGCGTAGTTTCTGAGTGATTCAATGATTGTGCCGAGTGACTCTTTGAATTGAAGGAGCTGACGATGGAAGTACGCCAATCGGTATTGAGGAATTCCGGACCACACGGATAAGGAACAAGGAAGTGCCATCGGTAAGAATGAAGTGGAGAAATTTGAAAGGGGTAACCTACACTAGGGAAATTGGAATCAGAAATTTGAATCGAATATGAGGCGGGTGTACCTCAATTTCTTTCAATCGTTGTATTGATTTCGGGGACGAAATCCCTTTTAGGGGGGCTGGATGTAACATCTCGGATATTTATAGAAAAATTCTGTGAAGTGGAAAATGTTAAAAATTGTTTTTAGGAATTTAATTGATATTTTTATGAATTATTGGTTAATTATAAAAGGTGTGATTAGAAGAAGAGAGGTTTAATTAAAATCATTAAGGAAATCATAAAGGAATGGAGAAATGACCGGCTGGGCAGGTGACCGGTTGCCATGGGTATTAAAGAAAGACTTCTTTTTCTTTCTTTAATCATTCATCTTCTCACGAGAATATTCTTCTTCTTCGTCTGTTTCCTTCCTTCTTCTCATTCCTCCATTGTTGAGGGCCGAAAGCTTTGAAGGGAAGTCTCTTTTTGCATCAAACCTTGAGATAATTTCGTAGCTGTGGTTGTGGTTTCAAGGTAAGTCCTCTAAACCGTGTGAAATTGTCACCTCATCCCTTTCGTTTCTTTTCTGGACCGAATGGTCATGCATGTGGAGGTATTGTTTCGATCTCCACTCCTCTTGGCTGTGAGCCTTAAAGTGGCCCTTGACCGTGTGGATGGTGGGGTGATGGTAACGTGTTTCAGATTCTAAACTCGTAGGTAGTGGAACAACACAAGTGGAATGCTTAAAGGAGCTGGTGCTGGAATGAACGTCAGGGGGACGATTGAAGGAGTCGCTGCTGGAACAGTGGTGGAATGGTGAACCCAGAAACTATTGAGGCGTGGAACAGAGGTAAGGGGGTTGTTCGGGTTATAATTAATTAGAATAGGACACTATCCGAGTCATTGTAATGACTGTGAACCGAGTGAGAGTGATGCTGAATGAAAACCGTGTGAATATGTATATGAATGTGTGTATGTGTGACTTAGAGATATTGCCGAATAAAAGTTGTGAATGTGTATTTGTGTGCACACCGATCGGTTTAGGATCATGTGTGTATGTGTGACAAGGAAATATCTGATGTTGACGTTGTGATGAAGTTGTGAATGTATGCGTATACATGTATGTGAACACCGGCCAGCTTTTGATTATGTGCATGTGACTTGAGAAGTATTTAATGTTGTAATAATTGAGATAATGCCGAATGAATTGTATATGAATGAGAATGAATGCATGTAAATGTATGGACACCGATCAGTTTCCGATCGTGTGTGTGTGGCTTGAACCGATTGAAATTAAAATATTTAATACTGTGACAATTGTTGTTTTGTGGCTATATAGAGTCGGGCTTGACAAGGAGGTCACCCGAGTGATGTTGTTGACGAGTCGGGTTTGACAAGCAGGTCACCCGAGTAATGTTAATGGCCACTTATGATGAAAAATGTGAAAATCTGTATGTGTGGCATGAGATTGGTAATGTTTGTTATATTGAGTTACATATTGAGTATGAGATACTCCATATACTGTTGAGGGCGGGGAGTGGTCGCCGGTGCGTTGCACGAGCAAGGAACGGCTCCTGACAGGCTTCCAGTAAACGGATTGTATGATTATGATACGTGATTATATGGTGTGGGACGTCTGACGGTATATATAGCCCCTCATTTCCGGCTCCCATGGTTTTTGTGCCCAGTTGAGCTACCCAGTGGTCAAGTAGGACCCAGTGGTCGAGGTGGAGAGTCAAGCAGGACTCGGTGAACCAAGCAGGGATCACGGGGTGTCAAGTAGGACCCCCAGCTGAAGGCCGATCCTTTAGTATCCGGATACTAGGCATCGATTTTATGTGAGAGTCAGTTGTGACAGTTGATGAATTTATTAATTGAGATGTGTATATTTGCCGAGTGCAGTTTGCTTGAATTGCCGAGTCCAGTTTGCTATACTTGTTGAGTGAAGTTTGTTATATTTGCCGAGTGTGATGGCTATGTTTGCCGAGTGTAAATTGGTTTTAATTGCCGAATGAAAATTGAAATAATTGCTGAGTGATGTTATATTTACCGAGTAGTAAATTGGTTATAATGGCCGAATGAGAATTGAAATATTTGCTGAGTATGATTTGATGTATTTACCAAGTTTAATTTCAAATATTTGCCAAGTGATTGTTATATTTTCTGAGTGGAAAATTGTTATGTTTGCCGAGTATGAATTATTGTACTTGTAGAGTGAGAATTGATGACTATGATGTTATATTTTCCGAGTGCAATTTTATTGTATCTGACGAATGTGAACTGTCATAATTTGCCGAGTGTGATGGTTATAATTGCCGAGTGAGAAATGCAATAAGTGCCGAGTGTTAATTGCTATGATTGCCGAGTGTGAGTGTATTGCTGACTATGAGTAAATGCCAAGTGAAATGTGCAGTTTGAGAATAAAGGAATCAGACGGAGTTTATACTCGTATTTTATTTAAATTCCATTCTAGATTAATTATGATGCTAAACACTCACCCTTGCTGTGGTTTACATTTTTAGTAACCAGTGACAGGGAAGAGGTCGGAGTCATGGAGGTGTGCCAAGCGGAGGATTGATGCCAAGGCACCGAGTGAAACGGAATGAATTGTGTAATATATATATATATATATATATATATATATATATATTGAGTTTTTCGAGTGTTTGATGATGTTGATTGTATGTTGAATATGAACTCGAGATGTTATGAATCGGTGTTTAATTTATGAATGAATTTGCATTGTAGTAGAGTTGATCACCTGGTGAATTTAGCCGAGTAATTCCTTATCCGAGTGAGGGCTTATTGATTTGTTGACCATTTGAGCATCCTTCATTCTTTTCCGAGAAACGAATAACCGACAGACTCAATTCTGAGTGAAAAGGTTAGAGTGTCTCCGAGTGAGTTGTGGTTGAAACTCTGAGTGAAGTTCCAAGTGTTTCTAAATGAGGATGAGTAAACCTTCTCCGAGTGGAAGTTAAGCTGACCCGAGTGAAAGATGACCGAGTGAGAGAATGATTTCTGAGTGAACCCTAATTGTTTCTTTCTTCTGCTGTTTCTAAATAACTATTTTATTAATGGTATTATGGATCGGTTTTAGTTGGAATTTGTTAGTTTAAGTGTGATTTTACTACTTTAAATATACTTAAGAAAAGTAAATATTTTTATATTAAGACCGAGTGGATGATTTTATTAAAAGTGAAAAATCTATTATGAAAAATGAGAAAATTGACGAGGGATGTCACATGTACCACTCCTAAGCTTTCTTCGTGAAGAGAAGAAATGAAGATTTAATTATCTTCGTTATTCAATGGTTTCCAGTCGAGGATTGGAAAGAAAGGATTATAGATGTTTTCACTTTCAAAAGTCTTAAACTAATCCAACAATAGATGGATTTATATATCTTTCACGTAGAAGAGACGTGAATGAATTGAAGTATTCTGACACACGTCTCTTTAATGATAATGAAGGATTAAGATATTTAATGAAAATGGACAGCACATCAGAGAGGGTCCCATACTTAGAAAATATCTGAAAAGTGAACCTGCTAGAATGTAGAAGAACAGATTGGCGTGGAAAGCTTCCATAATTGAAACAATTATTAATTTCGACTTGGTTTCAGCATATTCTGACTCGGTTTCAGCATATTCTGACTCCCTTGAAGTATTCTAGATATATCTTTCCGAGAGGATTCATCAGAGCCTTTTTCTGCTCAGAATTCCTTCATTCGGAGGAAATTCACTCGGAAAAGTTTCATCCCATGAAACACAACTTTTCTTCCTCAGAATGACCCATTCACAATTGTCTTATTCGGAAATACATCAGTCAGACTTATCTCACTCGGTTACACCTCTTCCCGAGTCAAAGTCTTTCTCTTGCGTCATTCAGAAGTCTTTCAACTGAAGGATCACTCTGAGTTTGAAGTCCACTTCCTTTCTCGGAAATCATTCCACTTTAAAGGATTACTCGGGGTCAAAGGCTATCTTGAAAACAAATCCGAGCACAAGCTCTCGGAACTCTAAAGATCGATCCGAGCACGAATTAAATGAATTTACCACTCGAATATTTACTCTCCTCGGAATTATTCACTCAGAAAACATAATCGGAGTTGAAGTCTTTCTTTGTCCAGAAGCACTCCTCCTAAAAAGACTCACTCGGTGCCATCTCACTCGGAAGTGTCACACTCAGAGACACTTCACTCGGAAAGTCACTCAACTTGGATAATGTTTTTCTTAACTCAGAATGATTTCCTTAATAATGTTTCACTCGGAAACATCTTAACTTCACTTGGAATTAGTGTTCTGTCTTATTCCACTCAGAGTCATATTCATTTCACTCAGAATCTTACTCATTTGCACTCGAAAAATTCTGTCTTAACATAATTCACTCGGAATTTCATTCAGAAATTCTCCTTTTATCCTTAATAAATTATTTTTTCTAAAAATCATAAAAATTAGGATGTTACACTCTCCACTATAAATCCAGTCTATTTAGAATGTGAATCAAACATCCAAATAAACTTTATCTAGATACACTTTAACTAACATTACATACATAAAAAATCTATCAGGATACATGTAGAACTAGATAACAATGTGAATTTGACCGCTAAAAATGACTACAATGAAGATAAGATAAAGCCAATGGAAGATGAAACTCACCAAGAATCATGATTAAATAATGAATATAAAACATGAAAATATACCCATATCATTAGTGAGTTTTAATCTATGAAAACATAATCACAAATCATGATATCAAATCTTGAAGCTTCAACAACAAATTTTCCATTTGAAGATGGGATGATGTGGAGATTAACTAATACAAAGGCTCTTCTTCCCTCCATTTTCAACATACTAACTTGAAATAAAATCAATAATCGATTTAATATTTAGTATACCTGACCCCTAGTATACCCAAAATTTGATCACCTCTTCAATGTAAAAATATTTTGCCCATCTTGGTAGCATATAGCACCTCATTGCTCATAACAAGCCAGCCTCAAAGAGATTCCTCCGCCTCAAAGTCTCATCAATAAACTTAAAAGTCTTTTTCACAACCTTTTGATCAAGAGCGGTTATCCGATAAATCTGGAAGACACGGTCTACGCGGTCAGGAGCAGTGCTCTGGAAGTATGATTCCTTAAACTTTTTCTTCACAAACCTAGAAGATGTAGTTTGTCCAAGTAATTAGATGTGTTAGTTATGAAAAATTAATCAATTTCTCAATATTCCCTTATTCCCTGAGTATATATAGTACTAACTCTTTCATGGTGTAGTTAAGCAATCATAATCCATTTACAATGTTATTGTTCCTCTTATCCTTAGACTCTACATACAAAGTTTATGAAACATTTAATACTGTTCTTGCAGATGTATCCTTCATGGTTAGTGAACTGTTTATCTATTCTACAATTAATTCCCTGCAATGACGTCCTTCATTTTCGTTGCCTCCTTTACAGTGCACGATCACCGGGTTCTTACGGTGGTGAATGTCGGAGCAGCGAGCCTGTCATTGGCTAGTTCAAGCTTCATTGTACTCTGCTACCTCTTCTTCAAAGAGCTCTGGAAGTTTTCATTCGAGCTCATTTTCTACCTCGCCCTCTCCGTAAGCATTCTCTTCCTCTCTTTCCATTCCCTTCTTCACAGATCTAAAACCCTGTCACTGCTTTTTAACTTTGCTTTGAATTTTTTATTCCTCAATTTACTAGCATGATTCACCGACATGACATGATTAAAGACGTTTTGGCTTTATCAATTGAATTTACATATACTCAATTTAACACTTCATTGTTGATTTTTTTCTAATCAATTGCTTCGTTTTCTACTTGGAATCTAGTTGCTGCTTCTCAATCAATTAATATGAAGTTAGAAGTGTGAACACCCCTTTCTGATTCTTCTTTTACTATTATTATTTATTTTTTTAAAAAATTATCATCATCTATCACTATTTATCATCATCACATTCTGACCTCATTTCTCCCTTAGCCGTCTTCCCTATTTTCTACACTAATAGTAATCAGAAGTGACCTTTGCACAATGTCAATGGAGGAGCTTCCAAGAAGGATTTAAAAGGGATATCTCATCAGAAATTTGGTTTAGATTTGTAGGCAAAAATGGTAAGATTGCAAGGCACAAAAATGAAAATGCCAAATTCAATATATAAACAGAACACATAGTAACAGAAACAATCACTCTTCTCTGGAAAAATCAAAAGAACTTTCCCTCTTCTTCTTCCAAGCAAAAACAAACAGCAACAAAATAACCCAAAACCAGAAATCCAAGAAACCACATCACAAAGCCAAACAACAACCAAAATACAAAAGAAAATAACAAAAGGGAAGGAGGAGGAAAGGGCCACTACTCTGGCCACCGAGCTTCGCCACCGACCGACCTTCGCCTGGCCTCCCCTGATCCCTGCCGCGAGCCATGATCACATCAAGACCCAAATCACAGAAAACCAAAGAGTGAGATTAAATAACCCTAAGCTGGATCCATAGATAAATTGCCCATAACGGTATACGAAAATAATAGAGTTTACAGCGAAAGAATGTGTATACCGGGCACACGCCTAGTCCCATATATGACGATATGAGAAAAAGCTCGGCAAAGCACGCAATGGCATATCATAAGCCTAATAGACAACCATCATCATTTTACATAACTACATATATATATTCACCATCCACAAATTCAAGGGATTATCTTTATACATACCCAAAATCTCTAAATTATCTATATTCTCATAAACAATCCATTCATTACATGAGAACCCGTAAATGATACCGGCCAAGGCACTTCCATTACCATTATTTACCTTCACCCAAGCTTTGATTTAAAATCTGAACTCATCCCACGGCAACCTGCATCACAATGCTAAAAAGGAGACCACATGGGAGAGTGAGTTATACATTCAAAATGACGAATAATATATATATTATGATCATGCGTATATGCATACAAATGTCATGTATGTTTTGCTATTAAATCATAAAATTATCATTCATTTATCATCTCATTATTATAATAGGCATACAAGCCTCATGAATTGCAATTCATACCATAAACAAGCACAACATATACACAATCACATACACCATCACTTTGCCACTTATCAACAAGGGCATTCACAATCATAATCATCATTAGTCATAAACAGTCACACCCTTCATTACGTTGGGTCATAACATACATATCGTCATATTCAACATCGTTTTGTATATTCATATCATTTATTACTTTTTATGCGGTCTTTCGGTATATTAATTTCTCATCTCATCAACACCATACCACCATCTCAATCATCATCAATCATCATCTTAATCTGGCAGTTCTCCATGCTATATGTAAATGCTCTTATGGCTAATGCATATGCACAATGGAATAGACAACAACAAATACAGATCCGACTGTGGGAATAAACACCAGGTTGTGGGTTGAGCATAGGTGTGCTACTATTCCCCTACTGCAGTAGAAAAATGTGTACACATATCTCAAAGCATGCATGCATCTCAACAACATCTTTTACTGGTATCAAACCGCTATCGCCCATCTGTAGCACTAGTCACCTCGTGACTTGCAGATCAACAACATGGCCTCACTTGCCAAAAGTGCTACGGGCCCCTCTCGAACACACATCGAGAGAGCCGTGTCCCGTCAGACACCGAGGTAACTCGCTCACCATAGAGCCGCCCGCCTACTGGGCCCGCCATATAGGGTGCCTCGTCACCAAACTATGGACAGCTTTGTGACTTACACACCGAGTCACAGGGGAAAAAACAATACGCTCGTGCACTGAGCCGCCCTCCCACTCGGCCCGCCTAGTGGAACCCCTTAATATTCCACATAGACAACGATCGATATGCCATGGATGCAATGGAATGCAAATCAAATGCATTCTCACTCCGTGCATCCTAAATGCCACTCATCAAACATCATCATCATAATCACCAACACCACCATACACCTTAGTGGAATTCATCATTGTTTGTTTTTTAGCCATTGTTTTCAAATTTTTAATGTGGCATTTTCAATAATCATATAATTATGTACTAGCCCCTCAAGGCATATCATTCATATAGTTGGCATCTCAATGGCCAGAAACATCATTTCATATCAATCCATACATGGAGATAAAAGACATAGCAAACATCATAATATTAATCCACACATGGAATCATTCGAGGCATATTCATCACCTCACATACATGGCAATTACACTTATGTCCAACACCATCATGTTCTTGACTCTACATTTCAACACATCACATGTATATATATTCCACACCATGTGGCAAGTCAATAATTGTATTTAACCACGATGGTCTTACAACATCACAAAACGTCCATCAGCAAACCTTATTTATCATTCCTTTATACTTTATCTTAGTAGTCAACAATTTTGTGTTTCATTATGTATTATGGGCATAACCAAGTTATCCCAACATTTTAATCATTCGCCAACACCATCATATTATGTCATTAATAATTATCCCTATGCATCCCCTTAAGCATCTTACAATATAAGGGAAGAAGGTCCAATACTATTAAAACCGAGAAAAGAAGGGAAAATCCTGTCAGGGGTCACTCGCTCAAGCGAGGCCCATATTCGCTTGAGCGAGACAGCCCATCTCGCTTAAGCGCCTCAGCTCGCTCGGGCGAAATCGTTCCAGTAAGCATTTCCAAATACATTCACTCGAGCGAGGCTCCCTTCAACTAGCCACTCGCTCGGGCGAGAATTGTCCAGTAAGGAATTCCACACTCCCTCGCTTGAGCGAGGTATCCACTCGCTTAAGCGAAATCCGACTAGAGGTCGTCTTTCCCTTCCACATTCGCTCTCTCAGCGAGGCTTCCCAACACTCAGTTTTTCACTCGGTGAATTTATTCCAGAGCCGATTCCTCTCGTTTGGTCCTTCACTCGGCTAAATAATTCCAAGGCCGACCATCTCTCGCTCGGTCGTTCACTCGGCAAATTACTCTAAAACTGACTCATCACCTGATCGGTCATTCACTCGGCAGTTTATTCCAAAACCGACTCAACACCTGATCGGTCTTCACTTGGCAAATTATTTCAAAACCGACTCATCTCTCGAGCGGTCGTTCACTCGGCAAACTAATTCCAAGACCGACCATCACTCGCTCGGTCTTTCACTCGGTACATTATTCCAAAAACTGATTTCCTTTCTTTATCACTCGAGCGAGGTTTCCTAGCACTAAGTCTTCCACTCGGGCGAAGTTATTCCAGAGTACTTCTAGACAGACTCACACTGTATACCCCCATCGGTGCCATCCTACTCGGAATTACACCCTCGGAGGCACCCCACTCGAAACGGTTCCAATGCTCTGAATGCTCCATTGCATCACCCGGAATACGATCTACATACCATACATATGCATACACATAATCAATAATCATCATAATTCTAACCATTTGTTAGCTTATCATAAAACTCAACCCCAAGTCCTAAACTTGTTAAACACCAACTTATGCAATTGTGTTAGGCTTCAGGAATTTCTTTCCCAAAGCCAAGATCCTCTAGATCTTAAGGCTAACTAAACCCAACATCATCATCATCTCATCCATTCCATAAGGCAATCCCATATTACATCAATCCTTCAAATATCATCATTGTCACTTAAAGCCCAACATAAATTATTCTTGCTTATTTTATACCACTCTTAATTAACAACTCTAATGTCACAACTATGGCCTATCAATTCACCAATCAATATGTATATCCCATTAATTCCACCATTAGAGTTATCTCCAATGTTCACCATTATTCATCATTATAATCAACAACACACATATTAAATATCACCCATTACATTTAATTTAACTTGTCAAGCTACATTATATCCATGTCCCTAAATTCTTAGGGCTAGAGTTTCCATCCAAAACCTAACAACCATTACCAATACTCATTAATTACCACAAATGGCCATCATTCTTCATTAATATCATTCTCCAATATCATTAAACCTACATTCTACTCATATTTCACATTTTTGCCAATTTATTAATGTTAGGGTTTCACTAAAACCCAACAACACTCATTAATATCTATTTATTCCTCATCACCTTCCAACTATGCATTCATCCTCTTCATTTATTACCTTCAATGTTAACATTTATGACAACTCACTCTAGGGTTCCACATTAATACTCTCCCCAACAACCCATATGCCATCAATACTCCCCCAAAAACCAAGAACCCAAAGTCTAGGGCATAAACTCATAAAGATTGGTGAAGAACTTACCTCAACCAAGAGACAACCATGAGCTTCCAAGAGAGGGAGAGAAAACATAAAAATGGAGGGGAAGAGGGGAGAGGGATTCCAGCCACAAGCTTCTTCTTCAAGCTTCCATGAAAACGAAAATGGTGGAGGAGGAGAAGGCTCCACACGGATTTGGTTTTTGGAGAGAAGAAAAGAGGAAATGGAGAAGGGAAATGAGAGAAGAAGAAACGTCACTACCAAATGGGAGTAAGAACCCAACGAATATAGGAAGAGAAGAATGGGCTTTTGGTTTTAATTTTTAATTCTCCACTAAAGGTTCATCGTTTTATAACAGACAGGCTCATAATTCAGGCTCAATACATTATCTAAAAAATTATTCCAAACATAGATTCGGATTCCTAATAATATTCTCAATAGCCCTGACCAACGGCATCTCAATCGGAGATACTTGGTCCGATACCCATATTCTATTCGGGTATAATTTCATCTCACATAAGCTCAATAAACCATAAATATCCATAATAAATCCCAATTTAATCATTCTAATATTTTTGGGACACAAATCCACTCATATACAATTATTTATTATTCATTCCCATCAATTATTCATTTTTAAAAAATTCAGGGTGTTACACCGGTCGGCCTTCTTCCTCGTGCGACAGACCCTGACGCCTCGAGACAGGCCCAACCGCGATAGATCCCGGCGTCCCCTGAGCTTCCAACACCGACGCCGACCTCCCCGGTCCTAAACCGGCTTCCGCTCGCCCGGACCCGGCCTTCGCTCACCTAGCCACCGGCCTTCGTTCCCTTTTTTTTTCTTTTTCAAAAGGTGGGCTTCAAGAGCCCAAAATCTATTTTTAATTCCATTTTAAAAAGAAACAATATTATTATTATTATTATTATTATTATTATCATCATCATCATCATCATCATCATCATCATTATCATCATCATCATCATCATCATCATCATCATCATCATCATCATCACAAGTGTTATTGAGGTTACATTCTAAGGGAGGCTAAATTTTATTTAAGTGTTGCACTAAGTAATAAATAAATGTTATTTATTTATTTATGTCAAGAGATGTAAAAAAAATATAAACAAAAAATATATAAAAATCCTCTTTAATAAAATAAGTAACCTTTTACTTAAGATTAATAGAAATAAAATAAAAATATAATAAAAGATAAATGTATTTTCTTTAAAAAAATAATAAATTAAATAGTAAATATTTAAAATTATATTTTCCTTTAAAATAATGTGTCACAAAATCTTATAAGTAATGTCGTGCAAAGTACTTTGCCTACATACGCTTTACAAGATTTCAAAGGTTTATGCACGTGTGAAGTATTTTGCCTTGTATTTCTCCTTCCTCATAAATTTCCTTTCGTTATTAAAATCAAATCAATTAAATAATTTTAAATATAGTCTTAAGTTTTTTTCTCGAATTTCCCCAAAGAACTACGTTACCCTAATTTCTCAAAAGTTTGAGAGTACGTAGGAGCGGGAATCAGTTTCTGTTGGGCCCACTTTCTTTTGTTTAATTTCTATGTCTTTATTATTATCTCAATCAATTTTATCTCTTTAATATTCAATTTTAAAATAATATCTTTATTAAATAAGGTTAATTTAGACGAGATGTCTTGTTAACCTCACACTTTTAATATCTCGTATTTAAATAATATTTATTATAAAATGAGGTTAATTTAGACGAGATGTCTTGTTAATCTCATATTTACCATAATTTAAATTATAAGAGGAGATTATTTAGACGAGATGTGTGACATCCCTAGTCAATTTAATCATTTTTCATAATAAATTGTTCGCATTTAATAAAATTTCCACTTGGTCTTAATATAAAATAACATTTACTTTCCTTAACTACGTTTAAAATAATAAAATCATACTTAAAATAACATTAACTGACTGAAATAAATCCTTGAATAAAAGCATATAAAAAATAATAACCGATCGGGATATTTCATCATAAAATAAGATTTAGAATCAGCGGAAGGAAGAAATCAGAGACAGGGTTACTCCCCTGAGCGAGACTCTGATTCGCTCGGGTGAGATCCGACTCGCTTGAGCGAATACTCCTCTTTAAACCTGAGCGGACCAGACTTACAGAGAAAGTCAACAAGTCGGGTTTCACTTGGAAATAAGCCCATTCGGTTATATATATCACTCAGTGACAGCTTAACCTCACATCACTCAAAAAGGTTCACTCGGAAAACTCTCAACTTCCATTCACTCGGGCATACCACGTTGGACTCATTCCTACTCTTCACTCAGGAACAATTCGCTCGGTGACAGCTCACTCGGGGATAATCTAACCTCCTTCACTCGAAAACACTCAAATTTTCACTCTGAAACATTCTTTCACTCGGTCATCTCTTACTCGGGTTAGCTTAACTTCCACTCGGAGAAGGTTCACTCATCCTCATTCAAAAACACTTGGACCTTCAATCAGAAGCACTCTTATCTTTCTTCACTCGGAGTTCCAGCCACAACTCACTCGGAGACACTCTAACCTTTTCACTTGGAATTGGGTCTCTCGGTTATTCTTCTCTCGGAAAGGAATAAAGGATGCTTACATGGTCAACAAATCAATAAGCCCTCGCTCAGATAAGGAATTACTCAGCCAAATTCACCAAGAATCAACTCTGCTACAATGCAAATTCATTCATAAATTAAACACCGATTCATAACATCACACGTTCATATTCAACATACAGTCAACATCATCAAACACTCAGAAAACTCAATATATATATTTTACACAATTCATTCCGTTTCACTCTGTGCCTTTGTATCAATCCTCCGCTTGGCGCACCTCCATGGCTCCGACCTCTTCCCTGTCACTGGTTACTAAAAATGTAAACCACAGCAAGGGTGAGTGTTTAGCATTATAATTAATCTAGAGCGGAATAAAATATGAGTATAAACTCTATCCGATTCTTTAGTTTCAGATTATACATTACACTCGGCCATTTAAGTCACACTCGGCATTACACTCACACTCGGCACTATATCCATTAACACTCGGCATTATTATAATTCACACTCAGCAGCATAACAATTCTCCTTTGACAATCTTAACAAGTAACATTCAGCAAGTAACTTCCACTCAGCAAATATAACAATCTTTCTACTCGAAAAATATATCAATTAACACTCGGCTTTATAGTAATTCATACTCAGCAATCGTAACAATTCATGCTTGGCAGTTATCATGCTCAACAAATATAATACTTCACACTCGACATTTATATTCAACGTCATTCAGCAAAATAGCAAATTGCACTCAGTAATACATCACTCGACAATAACGCAAATTGCACTCAACAATACATCAAATCGTTCTCAGCAAACATACCAAAATCTCATTCGGTAATTATAACAACTTCACTCGGCAAGTATACATCACGATTAATAATTCATCAAATTACAAGTCACAACAGACTCTCACATAAAATCGACTCCTAGTATCCAGATACTAAAGGATCGACCTTCAGCTGGGGGTCCTACTTGACACCCCGTGAACCCTTCTTGGTTCACCAAGTCCTGCTTGACTCTCCACCTCGACCACTGGGTCCTACTTGACCACTGGGTAGCTCAACTAGGCACAAAAGCCACGGGAGCTGGAAATGAGGGGCTATATATACCGTCGACCGTCCCACATCACATAATCACGTATCATAATCATACAATCCATTTACTGGAAGCCTGTCAGGAGCCGCTCCTTGCTCGTGCAACGCACCGGTGACCACTCCCCGCCCTCAACAATATACGGAGTATCTCATACACAATATGTAACTCAATATAACAAACACTACCATTCTCATGCCACACATACATATTTTCACATTTTTCATCATAGTGGCCATTAACATTACTTGGGTGACCTACTTGTCAAACCCGACTCGTTAACAACATCACTCGGGTGACCTCCTTGTCAAGCCCGACTCCATATAGCCACAAAACAACAATTATCATAGTATTAAATATTTTAATTTCAATCGATTTAAGCCACACACACAAGATCAGAAACCGATCGGTGTCCATACATTTACATGCATTCATTCTCATTTATATATAATTCATTCGGCATTATCTCAATTATTACAACATTAAATACTTCTCAAGTCACATGCGCACAATCAGAAATTGACCGGTGTTCACATACATGCATACTCATACATTCACAACTTCATCACAATGTCAACATCAGATATTTCCTTGTCATACACACACACGATCCTGAACCGATCAGTGTGCACACAAATACACATTCATAACTTTTATCCGGCAATATCTCTAAGTCTCTCTCACACATATTTATATACATATTCACACGGTTTTCATTCAGCATCACTCTCACTCGGTTCACATTCATTACAATAACTCGGACAGTGTCCCATTCTAATTAATTATAACCCGAACAGCCCCATTACCTCTGTTCCACGCCTCAACGGTTTCTGGGTTCACCGTTCTAGCAGCGACTCCTCCAATCGTCCCGCTGACGTTCATTCCAGCACTAGCTCCTTTAAGCATTCCACCCGTGTTGTTCCATTACCTACGGGTTTGGAACCTGAAACACGTTACCATCACCCCACCATCCACACGGTCAAGGCCCACTTTAAGGCTCACAGCCAAGAGAAGTGGAGATCAAAACAGTACCTCCACATGCATGACCATTCGGTCCAAAAAAGAAACGAAAGGGATGAGGTGACAATTTCACATGGTTTAGAGGACTTACCTTGAAACCACAACCATAGCTACGCAATTATCTCAAGGTTTAATGCAAAAAGAGACTTACCTTCAAAGCTTTCGGCCTCAACAATGGAGGAAGGAGAAGAAGTGTGACGACCCTCGTCAATTTAATCATTTTTCCAAAATAATTTTTTGCGTTTAATAAAAAATCCACTCGGTCTTAATAGAAAATAATATTTACTTTTCTTAAATATATTCAAAATAGTAAAATCATACTTAAATTAGCAATAATCGATCAGAAATAAATCCTTGAATAAAAGCATATTAAAAATCATGACCGATCGAAACTATTTCAACATAAAATAAGATTGAATCAGCGGAAGGAATAAAACAGAGTCAGGGGTATTCGCCTGAGCGAGCCCCTTATTCGCTTAAGCGAGTGTCGACTCGCTTGAGCGAATGCTACACGGCGAACCAAACTCACGAGTCGGGGTTTCGCTCGGAAAAGGACCACTCGGTTATGTGTCACTCGGTAACAGCTTACAATTTCATCACTCGGAAAACTCTTAGCTTTCATTCACTCAGAAACTGTTTCTCTCGGGTATACCTCACCCGGAATACATTCTTAAGCTTCACTCAAAATAGTTCACTCGGCCAATAGCTCACTCGGGAACATCCCATCCTTTCTTTACTCGGAAAAGCTCTAACCTTTACTCAAAAAGAGACAGGATACTCGAGCGAGATAGGCACCAAATCAACCGGCCCTCGCTCGGACAAGACAAAATCTGCTCGGCTAGATTCACCCGGTAATCGACCTTACTACAGCAAACACTCAAGAAATTTAATACCGATTACATAACATAAATTTATGTTCACATTAGTCGGCACACCGATTCAAAATTAGTTCAACTCAATCATATAGCATCACTCAGAAAACTCAAAAATATATATATATATATATATATATATATATATATATATATATATTACATTCATTTCAAAACCACTCGGTTCCTTGGCATCAATCCTCCACTTGGCACACCTCCATGGCTCCGACCTCTTCCCTGTCACTGGTTACTAAAAATGTAAACCACAGCAAGGGTGAGTGTTTAGCATCATAATTAATCTAGAACAGAATTTAAATAAAATACGAGTATAAACTCCATCCGATTCCTTTATTCTCAAACTGCACATTTCACTCGGCATTTACTCACAGTCAGCAATACACCCACACTCGGCAATCATAGCAATTAACACTCGACACTTGTTACATTTCTCACTTGGCAATTATAACCATCACACTCGGCAAATTATGACAGTTCACATTCGTCAGATACAATAAAATTGCACTCGGCAAATAAACATCATACTCATTAATTCTCACTCTGCAAGTACAATAATTCATACTCGGCAAACATAACAATTTTCCACTCAGAAAATATAACAATCACTCGGCAAATATATGAAATTACACTCGAAAAATACATCAAATCATACTCCGCAAATATTTCAATTCTCATTCGGCAATTATAACCAATTTACCACTCGGTAAATATAACATCACTCAGCAATTACTTCAATTTTCATTCGACAATTAAAACCAATTCACACTCGGCAAACATAGCCATCACACTCGGTAAATATAACAAACTTCACTCGGCAAGTATAGCAAACTGCACTCGGCAATTCAAGCAAACTGCACTCGGTAAATATACACATCTCAATTAATAAATTCATCAACTATCACAACTGACTCTCACATAAAATCAACGCCTAGTATCCGGATACTAAAGGATCGACCTTCAGCTTGGGGTCCTACTTAACACCCCGTGAACCCTGCTTGGTTCACCGAGTCCTGCTTGACTTCTCCCCAACCACTGGGTCATAGACCTCTGGGTAGCTCAACTGGGTCCTGCTTGACCACTGAAGCCAAAAATGAGGGTAACATATACCGTCAGCCATCCCATACCACATAATCACATTTCAGTCATTTCATATCATCATCAATCAACAAATGCAACTACCAGAAACTGGCATGTGCTCTCATCATAGGGCGACCGACTTGTCAAGCCCATCCAATACATTATCACTCGGGCGACCTGCTTGTCAAACCCGACTCATTAACAACATCACTCGGGTGACCTTCTTGTCAAACCTGACTCCATATTGCCACAAAACATCAATTGTCATAGCATTAAATATTTTAATTTCAATCGGCTCAAGCCACACACACGATCAGAAACCGATCGGTGTCCACATACATGCATCCATACTCTTTCATATACAATTCATTCAACATTATCTCAATTATCACAACATTAATTACTTCTCAAGTCACATACACATGATTAGAAACTGATTGGTGCTCACACATATGCATACTCATACATTCTCAAATTTCATTCAGCAAAGTCACACACACACACACACGATCCTAAACTGATCGATGTGTACATTCATACGTACATTCACATACATATTCACATAGTTTTCATTCAGCATCGACTCTCACTCGGTTCACAGTCATTACAATGACTCGGACAATATGTCCTATTCTAATTAATTATAACCCGAACACCCCCCTTACCTCTGTTCCGAGCTTTAACAACCGTTGGGTCCACAACTTCACCACCGTTCCAGCACTAGCCTCCTAACGCGTTCTACCAGCGTTTGTTCCACCACCTACAAATTTGGAACGTGAAACACATCAATGTTACACCACCACTCACTCGATTAAAGGGCCACTTTAAGGCTCACAGCCAAAAGGAGTGGAGATCAGAACAGTAGCCCCACATGCTTGACCATTTGGTCCAGAAAAGAAACAAAAGGGGCAAGATAAGAAACTTAACAGTCCAAAGAACTCACCTTGAAATCACTGTCTCAGCTATGTAACTATTTCAAGGTTTGATGCAAAAGAGACCTTCCTTCAAAGCTTATAGCTTTTCGACGATGGAGGAAGGAAAGGAAGAAGAGAAACAGATGAAGAAGAAGATGGTTCTCGCAGCAATGAATGATTGAGAGAGAGAAACCTTTATTTAAACCCATGGCAACCGGTCACCTTCCCAACCGGTCACTTCCAACCGGTTACCTACTCAGCCGGTCATTTCTCTATTTCCTTTACAATTTCTTTAAAGATTTAAATTAAACCTCTCTTCTTCTAATCACACCTTTTATAATTAACCCATAATTCATAAAAATATCAAATAAATCCTAAAAGTAATTTTTTTAATATTTTCCACTTCTCAAAATTTTTCTATAAATATCCGGGATGTTACGAGAAGGAAGGAAACAGACGAAGGAGAAGAAGATTCTCGTGAGAAGATGAATGATTGAAGAAAGAGAAAGAAGCCTTTCTTTAATACCCATGGCAACCGGTCACCTGCCCAGCCGGTCATTTCTCCATTCTTTTATGATTTCCTTAATGATTTTAATTAAACCTCTCTTCTTCTAATCACACCTTTTATAATTAACCAACAATTCATAAAAATATCAATTAAATTCCTAAAAATAATTTTTAACATTTTCCACTTCACAAAATTTTCTATAAATATCCGGGATGTTACAAGATGTCTTGTTAATCTTCTGAAACTTTCTAATATCTTTTATTTATAATATTTATTATAAAAAGGTTTAATTTGGACGAGACGTCCTGTTAATCTCTTTGTTCGATTTTAATCCACTTCGTGTTATTTCACTTTGCTTTATCCTATCTCATTCCATTTAATGTAATTCCATTCAACTTTATTTTTGTCTTAATTTCTAAATCTTTTTTACAATTTAAGGTTAATTTGGACGGGACGTCCTGTTAATCCTTACTGTCACTGTTTGGTCTTTACTATTACTGTTTGATCTTCTACTGTCATTGTTTGGTCTTTACTGTCACTGTTTAATCTTCTACTGTCATTGTTGGGTTTTTCATTGTCACTGTTTAGTCTTCTATTGTTACTGTTTGGTTTTTCACTGTTACTATTTGGTTTCTATCATCATTGTTTAGTCTCTTACTGTTATTGTTTGGTATTTTACTGTAACTATTTAGTCGAGTTGTTTGATTTAAGATCAATTTGGACGAGACATCCTGTTAATCTTATTTTGAAACTTCCTCCTCTATTTTGTCTATTCATTTTCTAAAAGTCAAAATAATTTTTAGGCTATTTAATATATGCGTAATCAATTTGAGGTAATCGTTTTACAACGGACAGTGTGAGGTGCTAATACCTTCCTCACCTGTAATTAGACTTCCGAACTTGAAATTTCATTTTATAACCAGTGTTTTAACAAAGATTTTCCCGGTATTTTATCCTTAAAAATATTGGTGGCGACTCCCTATTTTTTTGGAAAGGATTTCAAACAGTCTTATCTTTAAAATTTTAAGGGTCGGTCTCCCGCCGCGATCCCAGTCACGACAAGAAAGAATAAACATAGAATCACTACTTCTAAAGATAGTTTTTAAAATTAATTTGTTGAACTTGTAACTCCAAGTTGCTCTAGGATTAGGAGCCTAGGGATTGAGAACCTTAGCTTAAGTTACATCTACTTTGTGCAATAATAGTTATTAGGAGTCTAAACTATATTTAAGAATAGTAGTTGTGTTGGAGAGCCTGTGTTTGAAACTTTGAATCCCACTGTGTTCAAAATTCCCTTGGCCAGCAACATCTATGAACTAGAGACACGGTGTCGTGACGGGAGGCCGACCCAAAATGATAAAAGAAAAATGGTTTCGAAATCCTTTCGAAAATAAAACAGGGATTTACAACCAATATTTTTGAGGGTAAAATATCGGGAAAACCTTCGTTAAAGCATTGGTTGAGAAAAAATATAAAATTCCAAGTTCGTGAGTCAAATTACAGATGAGCAAGGTATTAGCACCTCACACTGATCGTTATAAAACGGTTACCTCAAATTGATTGCGCTTATTTTAAATAGCCTAAAAATTAATTTAACTTCTCGAGAAAAGGAACAAAAAACACAAAAACAATTTGAAATAAGGTTAACAGGATGTCTCATCTGAATTAATCTTAAATCAAACAATTTAACTAAATAATAACAATAATAATTAAAAATAAAACAACATAAAAGCGGAAACGGGACATCCCGTCCAAATTAATCTTAATTTATGATAAAAATTTAGAGATTTAAATAACACAAGATAAAATAAAGTTAATTAAACAAAACAAAAAATTAACAGGATGTCTCATCCAAATTAGCCCTTTTTATGAGAAATATTATTTAAATAAAAGATATTAAAAATATGAGAAGATTAACAAGACGTCTCGTCTAAATTAACCTCCTCTTATAAGAAATATTATTTAAGTAAAAGATATTGAAAATATGAGATTAATAAGAAGTCTCGTCTAAATTAACCTCCTTGTAATATAAAATTAATCTAATAAAGCGATGACACGTGAAAATTAATAAAAGGAAAATGGGCCCGACAGGAGTTATTCTCGCTTCTACGTACTCTCAAGTGTATTGAAAAGTCAGGGTTACATAGTTCTTGTTTGGGAAATAATTTTTGAAAATAATTGAATTATCTTTTATTAATTTGATTTTTAATAATAAAAGAAAATTCATGAGGAAGGAAAAATACAAGGCAATTAAACTCGCACGTGCATAAACCTTCGAAATCTTATAACTCAAATGTAAGCAAAGTATTTTGCACGACATCGCTTATAAGATTTTATAATATTTTATTTTAAAAGGATACTTGTATTTTTAATATTATTCATTTTTAATATTTAACATAAATAAAAAATATTTAATTTTATTCTAAAAAAGGGATATTTAGATTTTAATATTTTTCATTTGTTAAATTTAACATAAATAAAAGCTATTTATTATTTTTTAAATTAAAGTTTCAAAAATAAAGTAAAAGAAACCTAATAACAACCCTAGAATAAATAATTAATAAAATAATAATAAAATAATATTTTCCTACTTAGAAATTTTAAATACATAAAATCCTAATGACATCTCTAATAATAATAATAATGTTAAAAATAACATGCCTTTGCTTTTTGTCGCGACCGGGATCGCGGCGGCGCGGCCGACCCTCGAAACGATTTTAAATAATAAACAGGGAGTCGCCACCAATATTTTTTTAGGATAAAATAGTGGAAAAACCTTTTGTTAAAGCACCGGTTATAAAAATGAGATTCCATGATTCGGGAGTCTGATTACAGGTGAGGAAGGTATCAGCACCTCACAACTGTCCGTTATAAAAAACGGTTACCTCAATTTGATAGCACGCATTATAATTAACCCAATAAATATTTTAACTTCTTCATAAGAAAAAAAATGTACGGAACGACAAAATAAACAAAAAAATAAACAAAGATCAACACAAAATATTTACATGAGATTAACAGGACGTCTCGTCCAAATTAATCTCGCTCCGCCTTTTTAAAGAGATAAAGAAAATGAGATTAACAGGACGTCTCGTCCAAATTAACCTCGCTCCTCCTTTTTAAAGAGATATTTAAAAAAATGAGATTAACAGGACGTCTCGTCCAAATTAACCTCGCTCCTCCTTTTTAAAGAAATATTTTAAAAAATGAGATTAACAGGACGTCTCGTCCAAATTAACCTCGCTCCTCCTTTTTAAAGAAATATTTAAAAAAATGAGATTAACAGGACGTCTCGTCCAAATTAACCTCGCTCCTCCTTTTTTAAAGAAATATTAAAAATATTAGATTAACAGGACGTCTCGTCCAAATTAATCTCGCTCCTCCTTTTGATAGCAAGACAAAAAGGAAACTCTAAAAATTAAATAAAGAAAGGTGGGCCTGACAGGAACTGTTTCCCGCTCCTACGTATTCTCGAGCTTTCGAGAAATCAGGGTCACGTAGTTCTTTAAAATGTTTTTTTTTTAGGAAAAAGATTAGGAAGATATTGATAGTTATTATTTTAGTGAAGAATCCATACAAGGCGAAGTGCTTCGCACGTGCATGGATCTTATAAAAACTGTGTAGACGGAAGTATTTTCCGTACGACACTGATTAAAAAATGGAAATTTTTAGGCTAGAAAACAAAACATGTGCAAAACTTATTACTCATTTTTTATCATTATTTTATTATTTTTATTATTATTTTTATTTATTTTTATTTTTATTTTATTAAAAAGCATACTATATTTAAAATAACATGGAAATGAAAAACTTGGAAATGAAATGAAACTTGCTGGAAGAAGAAATGAAACTACATAATAACAACTACAAAGAAAAGAGAAGAAAAGAAAAGAACATAATAACCTGGAAATGAAAAAAAACTTGCTGGAAGGTGCAACAGAGAAGAGGAGAAAATGGAAACAGGGAGCAACGGAGAAGGAGAAAAGAACCCTCCCTTCTGCTTGATTCATCTCTATTTATAGCCAAGGAAAGACTTTGCTTTTCCATTTAATAATCTTAATGGAGCCATGATCCTTGCATAATTAGTGTAGTGGAGCATTATCATGTCTGCTTAGTGGTGAATGATTAACATGGTGCGATGCAAGGCTGTCCCATTCAATCTGGAACTTAAATTTGAACTAAATGAATAGATTCATTTTCCAAATGAATAGATTCATTTAGTGTATTTGTTCATCAAAATTGAAATGAATTGATTCATGGAAGAAATGAATAGATTCATGGTGATTAATCATTGATTTTCCATGTGCCCAGTCGCATGAATCGATTCAAAAATCATATCCTGGGCCATAAGTCACGTGTGAATCGATTCAAGTGGGTTATGAATCGATTCAAACCACTTGAAATTGAATTTTTGGGGCTGTTTCACGCATGAATCGATTCATGCATGTGTTGAATCGATTCATGATGTTGTTTGGTGCTTTTTCATTCTCCTTTTTACGCATTACAAACTTGCTCGCATATTTGAGGGCTGATGCGTGCCAAATTTGAAAAAGAGTCCAACATGAAAGTTGTAGATCTTTCTCTTAGCTTTAATTTGATATATGGCACAAAATTTTTCATCAAGAAATGAGGGAGATATGACCCATCTACGAAAACTGCTCCAGAGTGTGACAGAAATACATTTGAAAGCAAAATAAATTCACTGGGCAAAATGGGTGGAGAATTAGCTTTTGTGGCCTTCATGAAGTTTGTAGATATCTCTGATGTGGAGCCATAGGAAAAAGAATGGGGTCATTTCAGTATCATATGAGGGAGATATGAATTTTTTCTTAAAGATGTGCAGAGCAGTCATGAAACTGGAGCAAGTCTAGGAAGATTATTAAAACTGTACCAATTGGTAAGGATTTAGCCTTCAAGGTCTTCACAAAAGTCGTAGACAATTTTGTTACGAAAATTTAGAGACCAGGTTTGCGCAAATCAAAGATCGTATGAAGGAGTTATGAATTTTCAAATGAACCATGCGCATAAAAGAGTGCTCAAAGGATGGAACTGTACCAATTGGCCGGACAAAAAGAGGTGTTCACACTTTTTTTTTCAAAATAGGGACCCTTTCACCATTTGGCACAACACACAAAAGAAAGAATAAAAGACCCATTAGGGTTTAGATTTTGAAAGAGACAGTTAGAGAGGAGAGAGAAAAGATGGGGGAAAGAAAGAGAAAGAGAGAGAGGACCAATGGGAGACGGCGACAGGGAGCGGGCGGCGACGTCGGCGAGCGGGGTTTTGGTCGGTGGTCTGGATCATGCAGGTCGGCGTCGCGTAGAGGAAGGGGGCCGATCGGGGCGGGGTTGGGACCAGTGGCTCAGGGGCGGTCCGGATCAAGTCCTGGATGCGTGGATCTGACGCGAGGAGGTCCAGTCGGAGTACAGCTGTTCAGTGTTGGTCCAGACATGGGGTGGCCGGTCGGCGTACGGGGAGGTCAACAGTCACGGGTGAAGCCGGTGGTGGTTCCGGCGGAGGCCCTTCTTCTCTTTCTCTTCTCTTTTTTTTACTGTTTTTTTTATGTTTTTTTATGTTGTTTGTTGTTTTTCTGGTTACTAATTTTATGTTGTATGTTTGCTGTGAGTAGAGAAGAAAAAAAAGGAAGAAAAAGTTTTGATTTTTCAAAAAAGGATTGGGATTTTGGTTGTTGCTCTCCTGTTTTTGCTGTTGGGATTTTTGTTCCTGTTATATTGAAATTTACCTTACCATTTTTGTGCTTTGCTTTCAATTTGGTGAAAATTCATGGTTTCAATGTGTCAAATTTGCCATTCTTAAGTTTCCTTAAAGACTCTTCCATTGACATTGTGACTTGTCCCTCTTTTGCCAAAAGTGGTGAATGGCGAAGAGGAATAGAGAAAGGGAGTGATCAGGGGAAACCAAAAAGGGAAGACAATGACAAAAATAATAAGAGAAATTCTTGGATACCCTCTCTAAATTGAGGGTTTCAATATCCCTAGCCATATGTCATGCTACATTTAAAAATTATGTGTGATTTCAATAACTATAATTGATACCCTTAGCCACGTGTTATGCCACATGTCGAAATCATGTTTGATTTAAGCAAGTAGAATGGATGAACATGATCGTGTCAAGTAATCAATCACTCGTAAATAGTTAACACATTAAAACATTTTATATGCTAAAATTTGAATGTAACAAGGCTTGATACCGCAACACATTGGAGAGAAAAGAAGAATCTTACCACTAAACTATCTTAACACATTTAAAAAATATGATGCAACTATATATAGTTATATTATATTTGTAGAATGTATATCCGTTAATAAAATCTATCTATGAAATAAACATTTTTGTCTTTTTTATTTTGTATAAAAATTAAAATTAATGAATGAAAAAGGGCAGGAATATTTATTAATAGATATATATTCTACGAATACAATATAACAATATATGGTTATATTACATCTCTTAAATATAACCTAGTGGTGAGACTTTTCTTTCATCTCCTACTCAAATCGAACGCTTTAGATGTTATCTTAGAATCTAAACAAAAATGATGATTTGGAAAAATATGTGGCATAGACAGAGTTAACACGTGACTAAAGACTAATACACATGGTTAAATTTAGTTGACACGTGATTAGGGGCATACATTCCAGTTGCTTAAATCACACACGTGACTGTGGGCATCCATTCCTCAAAAAACTCATGATATACGCCTTTAATTTGCTGAGGCTTATCTTCAATCTCCTATATATATGTTAGGGATCAAACCTTGTTACACTTGAATTTTGAAATATAAATATTTTAATATGTTGACTATTTATGAGTGATTAGTTTGACCAATTTCTAAGTACATTAATTGAGGGCTCTAATGCTCCTAACCCCCTACTCATGTGTCAATTGAATTTATGCCACATGTATTAGTCTCTAGCCACGTGTCAACTTAATCCATGCCACATATTTTTCCAAAATCATCATTTTTGTTTAGATTCTAAGATAGCATATGAAGCATTCGATTTGAGCAAGAGATGGAAGATGAGCCTCACCATTAGGTTACATTTAAGAGATGCAATATAACTATTTATTGTTATATTATATTCATAAAATATATATCCATTAATAAAATTTATTTGCAAAATAAATATTCTCACATTTTTTCGTTCATTAATTTTAGTTTTAATTTTTATACTAAATGAAAAAGACAAAAATGTTTATTTTGTAAATAAATTTTATTAATAGATATACATTCTACAGATATAATATAACTATATATAGTTGCATTATAATTTTTAAATGTGTTAAGTAGTTTAGTGGTAAGACTCTTTGTTTCTTTCTCATGTGTTGTGGGATCAAGCATTGTTACATTTAAATTTTGATATTTAAAATGTTTTAATGCGTACTATTTATTTCAACACATGGCTAAGGGCATCAATTCCACTTACTTAAATTACACATAATTTTTACACGTAGCATGACATGTAGCTCAGGGTATTAAAACACCTAATTTAGAGAGAGTACCCAAGCAAAACTCAAATAATAATAATAAATAGATAAAATAAATAAAAGAAAGAGTGTTTACAGTTGTCTCTCTTTACTTTCTTTTCGCGGAAATATGAATGACCTATTCATATCGCGGAAAGGAAGTAAATATGTGAACAACGTTGCTCGGATCGGGTCCATCGCCCCAAGAAAAAAATATTTTATTTTAGGATATTTATAAAATTTACAAATTTTTAAATAAACACCCTCTTCCCATGAAGAAAAAAGGAAATTACTTCTAGTTTTCCACTGATACTGCACCAATGTGTACACGAATTGTGTGGATCATTCATTAATTTTAATCTTTATATTTGGATCCTCCATCAAAAAAGGCTTGCTTTGCCCCTGAATGTGAAAAGTGTATCAACTGCAACATTGTGAAAAGTACCATTACGAAATCTTGCTAAGCTTTGTCACATTGTCTACTTATTGTTTGTCAGGCAATTTATGAAAGGCTGGACATGTAAGTAGTTATTCTATTCTATTTGACTTTCATGGTCCATCTAATTGTAATATCTTAATCATCTATTCTGAAATTAGCTTGTGCACTTTTGTCCCTAATCAAATTGTGTTAACTTGAACACTTAGCTTGTTTTATGTCTATGTATCCTTGCTATGATCTTGCATGCACTAGTGCAAAAAACGCCTATGATGACAGGCTACAAGCACGGTTATTCAATAACCGTGCTTAAAAACGACACGGTGGCATTTTTGTAAATAGGAACAAATGTGTTTTAATTTTAAACGTCATATACGAGCACGGTTATAAGGCAACCGTCCTTAAAAGCATAGATATTAGCACGGTTGGGGAGGAGCGTGCTTAAAAGTGAGGTTACTAGCACGGTTAAGAGGAACCGAGCTTAAAGGCATACATACTAGCACGGTTCTGAAGTAACCGTGCTTAAAAGTTTGAGTCTTCTAGCACGGTTGTACAGTGAACCGTGCTTAAAAGGCAGGGAACCATACTAGCACGGTTAAACAGGGAACCGTGCTTAAAACTTTTTAAAAAAAATTGCTCTTCGAGGACGGTTAAACAGGGAGCCGTGCTTAAAAGGGTAGCTACTAACACGGTTTCGACGGGAACCGTGCTTATAGGTGTGCCTTTTAACTTTTACTCGTAACTCGCGTACAGAATGCATTTCCCTCCATTCTCCCAAGTGTTCTTCCTTCTCTCTCCCTCCATTTCATTTTCCGTCTCCCAAGTGTTCCTATTCCCAAGTCTTCTTCCTTCTCTCTCCCAAGTCTTCTTCCTCCTCCTCCCTCCCTTCATTACAAAAACGTTTCTTCCTCCCTCCCTCCATTAACGATTTTCCTCCTCCCTCCCTCCTCCATTACCGATTCTTTAGAGCCTTCTTCGTTCTTTTCCTACTCATTGACGTTGGGCTAGTGGTTGGTCTTCTTCCACCTTGCTCCCTCCATACTTGCAAGTGGTTGGTCTTCCCTCCTTGCTTCCTCCATCTCCATTGACGTTGGGCATTCCGAAAGAGGTATTTTTTCTAAAACCCCACACTTTTCATTTTTAATGCTTATGGTTGAGATTAATGCAATGTTAGGCTTAGTTAGTTAAATATTAGTAAAATTAATTGTTAACTATAGATTAAGTAATTGTTGAAATTATTTTGTATACTCTGTTAATATTAAGCTAATATTAAGCTTAGTTTTAGGAAAATAAATATATATTAGGAAATTAGAATTTTGTTAGATATAAATTAAATACTTTGATTAATTGTTACTTAGTTATAGATTAAAAGTTATAGATTAATCAAGTTAGATTAAATACTTAGATTAAATATATAAACATTAGTAATATTTGTTACACTATTAATAAAAATTAAATATAAAAAGGTTGATATGTTAAAGTAAATAAAAATTACACACAATTATGTTAAATTTTGAATATTAAAAACTTTATCATGTCTCAAATGAAATGTAGTTAGTACTATTAGTAGATTTAGATTTTTAGATAAAGATTCTTACATAAGACAAATGAAATATAGTTTAATATGTTTTTTAAATGTAGTTAATAATTTTTATTTATTATTTTTGTTGTTTTTGATAACTTTATATAGTTCCTTTGAATTGTGATTTTTTAAATTGTAAATGAGTGAAACATAGTTTCCCGTTTGAGATTCGACACAAATGGTAATTAAATTAATTGATTCCATCGTTTGTGTTGAATCTTGAATTGTCTGTTTAGACAGTTTGGGATGAACAATTTTTTTATGCGTCATTGCTATGTACAAGTTAGGACTTATTTTAAAATTTGATAAAGTTTTGGTTAGTTAAGTTTTGTATTGTTCTCTGGGTGCATATTTGATTGTGGTTGAATTTGATTTCACCACTTTCATTTCGTGTACTTAGAGACCAATGCGAAATGCTGCCGAAATTTTATCAAATTTTAAAATGACTCCTAAGTTGTATGTGGTTATGAGGTATAGAAAAATTTTCATCCTGAATGGGTAGGACCACCACCTTTTTGAAGAAAGTAAGATTCATAGCACCGTTAAATTTACGGGTATTGTAAACAGAGAGTATGGATCGAAGTTGGATAGCTGCATCACGTATAAGTCCAGAATATGAAGGTGGAGTTGAAACATTCATAGAGTACGTGATACGAAATGCTGAAGAGGTGAATGGAATGTATTTTTGCCCTTGTGTTAAATGCTTAAACATGCGCCGACTAGAATTGACAGAGGTGCGAGAACATCTGTTGTGTGATGGATTTCTTCAGAGTTATACGCGATGGATATGGCATGGTGAACATGTTGAGGTGCCAAGTACTAGTTTTCAAACAAAAGACCAAAGCTTTGCTAATGAGGTTGATGATGACATGGATGACCGACTTGAGGATATGATCCGTGATGTAGGGGTAGAAAGTTTTAAAAGAGCTCACGTATATGCGAGTCTATGTGAGGATTCTGAAAAGCCGCTGTATCCGAATTGCTCTAATTTCACGAGGTTGTCAGCAGTTTTACGATTATTTAATTTGAAAGCGATAAATGGGTGGACAGATAAAAGCTTCACTGACTTGCTTAAGTTGTTGAAAGAAATGCTCCCAGTTGGTAACACTTTGCCAAATCGTAACTATGAGGCTAAAAAGGTGTTGTGTCCTATGGGCTTGGAGTATACGAAGATACATGCATGCCCAAATGATTGTGTATTATACCGTGGTGAGTACGAAATGCTGCATCGATGTCCTAGATGTGGGGTGTCACGATATAAGAAGAAAGAGGTTGATTCTGATGATTTCTGCAAAAAGGGGTCTCCTGCGAAGGTGTTGTGGTATCTCCCTATAGTTCCACGACTAAAGCGTCTATTTGCCAATGCAGATGATGCGAAGCTTATGAGATGGCACGTTGATGAAAGGGTTGTTGACGGATTAGTTAGGCATCCGGCAGATGGATTACAGTGGAAGAAAATGGATACGATGTTTCCAGATTTTGCCTGTGACCCAAGAAATGTTAGGCTTGCACTAGCCACAGATGGCATGAACCCATATGGGAACCAAAGCACAAGCCACAGTTCTTGGCCTGTTTTGTTGTTTGTTTACAACTTGCCGCCGTGGTTGTGCATGAAGCGGAAGTACGTTATGTTATCAATGATGATTTCTGGTCCACGACAACCAGGGAACGACATTGATGTATACTTATCTCCGTTAGTTGAAGACCTGAAAATGTTATGGGTAGAGGGGGTTGATGTGTTTGACGGGCTAACAGGACAATCATTCAATTTGAGGGCCATGTTATTCTGTACGATCAATGATTTTCCAGCGTATGGTAACCTCTCGGGCTATAGCGTCAAAGGACATAAAGCGTGTCCTGTATGTGAGGAGGGAACTAGTTCTGATCGACTACATCATGGAAGGAAAAATGTTTATCTTCGACACCGTAGGTTTCTCACACCTAATCATCCACTTCGTAGGTTGAAGAAGTCGTTCAATGGTGCACAAGAGTTTGAAATGCCTCCCCAGCCGTTGTCTGGTCGACAAGTATACGAAAAGGTGAAAGAAGTGAATGTGGTTCTTGGTAAGTCCGAGAAGTAGTCTATCTCAAAAAACACATGGAAGAAAAGGTCAATATTTTTTGATCTGCCATATTGGAAAGAGCTTGATGTGAGGCACTGTATTGATGTGATGCATGTGGAGAAAAACGTGTGTGATAGTTTGGTTGGAACCCTGTTAAACATACCTGGAAAAACGAAGGATGGCCTGAATTCACGTCTGGACTTGGAGTTGTTGGGTATACGTGAGGAGTTGCACCCACAAGTAAAGGGCAAACGAACATACTTGCCGCCAGCATGTCATACCTTGTCTAGAAAAGAGAAGCAAAGTTTGTGTGAATCGTTGCGTAGTGTCAAAGTTCCATCTGGGTACGGTTCCAATATCAACACTTGTGTTTCCTTGAAGGATCTGAAGTTAGTTGGTTTGAAGTCACATGATTGTCATATGCTGATGCAACAATTTCTACCCATTGCCATTCGTGGCATTCTCCCTCAAAATGTCAGACATGTGATAACAAGGGTGTGTTTATTTTTCAATGCCATATGTGCCAAAGTAATCGCCCACGATGAGTTGGGAGCGTTGGAACAGGAAGGGTTTCTTATACTATCCCAGTTAGAAATGTATTTCCCTCCTTCATTCTTTGACATAATGGTACATTTAATCATCCATTTAGTGAGGGAGGTTCGTTTGTGTGGGCCAGTGTTCTTGAGGTGGATGTATCCTGTTGAGCGATACATGAAAATTTTGAAAGGTTATATGAAGAACCAACGCCGTCCCGAAGCATCGATAATAGAAAGGTACATTGCAGAGGAAGCAATTGAGTTCTGCACAGATTATATGTCACAGGCTGAAAGCATTGGTATTCCGAAGGCTCGTCATGAAGGGCGATTGGATGGGAAAGGTACCATTGGGAAAAAAATTAAAAGCATGTCACGTGATGAAGTACTCCAAGCACACTTTTATATTTTGAACAACACAGACGCTGTGCTCCCGTATTTAGCTGCACATAAAGACATAGTCAAAAGAAACAACCCTAGAATGGCTGAAAAGTGGGTGTTGAACGAACACAACAAAACGTTCATGCAGTGGTTCAAAATGACCCTTCTTAAAGATACATCTGCTTCTGAGACGTTGCATCGATTGGCACTAGGACCTAACTTTGATGTAATCACTTATTGTGGCTATGACATAAATAATTATTCTTTCTATACAAGGATTCAAGATGACAACAGTACGGTGCAGAACTCTGGAGTTATGGTTGTGGCCGAATCAATGCACTTTTCCACGTCAAAGGACAAAAACCCTGTCATGGCTGAGTTATGTTATTTTGGTGTCATAGAAGATATATGGGAAGTTGATTACGGTCGTTTCACAGTGCCTGTTTTTAAATGTAAATGGGTTGATAGCAAAAGTGGTGTCAAAATAGATGATTTTGGTTTTACGTTAGTGGACTTAAACAAGGTTGGTCATAAGGAGGAGCCGTTCATTATGGCAGCTCAAGTAAAACAAGTTTTCTACGTTGTTGATCCATCCGATAAACGGTGGTCAGTTGTTCTTCAAGGTAGACACAACATTGAGGATCCATGTCTTGATGTCCTAGACATACCTTGTCTAACAACACGTACACCAACAGATGTTGTGGATGATCTCATAGACGATATAGTTGCGACTCGAAATGACCACCAGGAGGGTCTATGGGAAACATAGGGTATGGTTATATATTATGCATCATGTTTATATATCATTCGTCATGTTTATATATCATTCGTCATGTTTATATATCATTCGTCATGTTTATATATCATTCGTCTTGTTTTTTTTTGAACAGATACCTATGGCTGATCAGGATTCACATGTGAGATCTGACTCCCAGAGCACAGATTCCTCATCTAGGAGGAGAGGTGTTACTCGGTTGACCAGTGTTGCACTTAGGCGCCGTCAGGGTCAGAGGACCCATGTTGACATTGATATTTACACCGGGAGGTCTTCAGGACCCAACGCCGCCAAGTTTCAGAGTTACTTAGGTGTCTTGGCACGGACGAAGGTGTCCATCATTATCCCTGATTGGGATAGTGTTGAGGAGGTCGTGAAGAATGCAATTTGGGCTGATGTTGTTGTAAGTATAATTATCTGTACATTTATTTTCTCGTATTGTACTTTTTTATGCCTAATAATCTCATCCTTGATTATTTTGCACTTGTAGGATGCTTGGGATATTCCTGCAGTTGATACACTACGCAGGAAGATCATGTCTGAGATCGCTGACCGATGGAGGACATTCAAGAGCAACCTGACCTCCACGTATATTTTAATTTTAAAATATCAATGTTTAAACTCATCATTTTTTAAGTTATCAATTAGTTAATTCAAATATTGTGTAATTATAGGTATGTCTACGGGAAGAAGCAGGGTGAGTTTCCTGGAGATAGATACACATCCATAGATCGGCAGACTTGGGATGCGTTTGTGGCATCTAGGCACACGGACGAGTTTATGGTATGTATGTTTTACTGATTATGTTTTTCTAGTTATCGGAGAATGTATAACCCATAAATGGCTTTGAATTGTTTTTGATGCAGGCAAGACGCATGTAAGCACAGGAAATTAAGGGGAAAAATGACTGCCCTCACACGTTGTCACGTGGGGGTTACCGATTATTGGAGGATCGGATAGTGCAGGAGAAAGCTATGCAGCGTCAAGGTAGCCACCCTGACGCCACTATTGTGGATCCCCCCTCTCCACCCACACGACATGAAAAATGGAAGCGTGCCAGGACGAAGAAGAGTGGTCAGTACACTTCATCACATGTTGAGGAGGTTGTCTCAAGGATTGTAAGTATAAAGCTTATCACTACTTTTTATGAAACGTTAAATGTCCATCAAACCCTAACACTGATCACTGATTTTTGGTTGCAGGATTCCTTGGTTGAGCAGTCGACCCAAGGGTCATTTGTCCCACATGGTAGGGATGATATATTAACCGCCGCCATCGGTCGACCAGAGCACCCTGGACGTGTACGTGCAGCTGGTCGAGGTCATGGTACGTTTACATTAATAGTCTTAGATTCTGTATGATAACATTTTTATTTCTAATTATTCTTTCTCTGCAGGCCTCCGAAGCTATTTCGGCCATCCAGCCACCCCTTCGCAGTCCATATCTGATTTGGAGAAGACCTTTGAGGAGAAGGTTGCTGCAGTGAAGGCAGAGGCAAAGGAGGAAATGCAGAGGCTGCTTCAGGAGGAGATGGCACGGTTTCGGAGTGAGATGATGGCGTCATTCAGTCAACAATGTCAACCTACGCCACCAGTGGTGGACCCACAGGTTACATTGTACATTATTTAATTGACTCACCTGTGATTCGTTATCATTATTTCTTGAATAACTGTAAAATGTTGTGTAATTATGCAGACTAGGCGGGTCAGCACGAAGGGGTCATGTGCTGCACCTGACGGTGACGATGACGACGTAAATCTTGGAGACTGCCGTCAGTGTGACCTATTTGTGGATGGAGTGGAAGAGCCAGTTGCCATTGGTTCAGTGTATAACCAAGGCCTTTTGGTTCACCATCAGAAATTGCCCGATGGTGTGTCAAGGATTTCGGTTGTACAGGTCCTTGAGGCAGATGCAGTTGTTCCCATTCCAACATCTGAGGTACAAATGGTCGGCCAGGCTGTAGGACACTTCCTTATGTGGCCGACCAGACTTGTGTCAGATTCCGGTCCCCAGGTATGCTCTTTACCCAAGCATCAACTATATATTAAGTTATGGTTTCAATAATCATAAGTTGCTTCTAATTTTTTAACTATTTTAACAGGGTGTTGCCCCATCAAAGAAGCCAGAGCCCCCCTTGATCCGATAGAACGACTATGGGACATATCGGCTGGGCTTCGCAATTGCACTATCCCGGTCCCATGGGAGGAATCCGTTTTTGGTTTCCCTAGTGCTATCCCAGTGTACATTGCACGACCTGACTTGTGTGAGGTCCTAGTGGGGAACATGATGTTGAACATTTCAGTGATTCAGTGTTGGGAGCTGTAAGTATAATGTATTTTATTCAATGATAGTGTCAATTAAATTTATATTTTTACAACACTAAACGTCTACAAATTTGATTAGGTTTTTACATAGACTTTGCATAGAGAGAGGTGTCGATAACACTTATGGTTTCCTGGAGCCCTCTCTAATACAACTTCGTGGGAACAGCAAGGAGGAGATTCAGGCATACATCCAGAATTGGATGCATGCCTCGAACAAGACTGTGTACCTTGCACCACTTCATAGAGAGTAAGAGTCTAATAAATATTTAGTTATTTATGTCAATTTAATAATGGATTATGTTGTTAATATTCAATGGTACATTGCAGCCTTCACTGGCAACTGTTGGTCATTTGCCCGAAGGACGGCATTGCTGCATGCTTCTGTTCGTTGTATGGGAGTCCTGGTGCGGACTACATGAAAATACTCGACGGGTAAGTTGATTTTTAAAAAATAAAACAACTTAACATAATTGATTAAGTCATTCCATTAACTAAACTGATGTTTTATTCTCTTACAGGGCTTTAATTGGGTACCATCTACTACGCGGCAAAGTGAGCAAGAAAAGACTAGAGTGGGTCTTCCCAAAAGTAAGCACTTCAATAATTAATAAGAATTACTTTTAAAGTTACCTCAATTAGTAACAAAAACAAAAACTAATTATGAAATCAATGTATGGTACCTTGTAGTCTTATCGGCAGGATGGCAGCTTTGAGTGTGGGTATTTTGTGATGAAGACGATGCTCACCATTGTCCAATCTGGTATAGTAGACGGATGGACAACTGTAAGTTTTTGCTGCCTACTTTAATTTATTTGGTTTTGACATATTACTATTACAATTTGTTGCTCACTTATTAATGACATTGTTGTCTTCTTTACAGCACTTTCGAGACTCTTCCTCAATGTTTCCTGAAGGATACATTGACGAAATCAGAAACCAATGGGCCACCAGCCTTCTTCAACTCAAGGAAGGAGCCCAATAGACTTCTGTCATTTATTATATTGTTACTGTGTAGTTATATATCTATTAGTGTAGCTTAATTACTTATTGTGCATTTTATATACCATATTTGATGTTTAGACAATTTGATTGAATTTTTTAAAACGTTCATTATTATTTATCATTGGACTGTCTGGGACTGTTTACAGGTTTCTGGGAAAGAATAAAAATCAAATAAAATTTTTTTAAAAAAAAATTACACTTTTAAGCACGGTTATGGTGTTAACCGTGCTTAAAAGTCACACTTTTAAGCACGGTTATGCTTTAACCGTTCTTAAAAGTCCAGCAGAAACAAGCACGGTTCAAGAGGAACCGTGCTTAAAAGTGCCACATACGAGCACGGTTCAGGAGGAACCGTGCTTAAAAGTGCCCACCTACGAAGACGGTTCAGCTGGAACCGTGCTTAAAAGTGCCCACCTACGAGCACGGTTATTTGCAACCGTGCTTAAAAGCCCACCTACGAGCACGGTTGGGGAACCGTGCTTAAAAGCCCTTATTTACAAGCACGGTGGGAACAAGCACGGTTCGGGAACCGTGCTTAAAACCCCTCCAGAACCGTGCTTAAAACCCTTTTTTCCACCAGTGATGATTTATATTATGGTTAGTGTGGCACTTACTCTGCCACTCTTTTTCTCGCTATTCTCACAAGTCATGACCTCTATCTTCTCCACCCTACTTAGCCAATCTGGTAGATGTACTATTACTATCACATAGAAAGTAATATTTCCTCGGCCCTTCCTTGTTACAAGATCGTTTCTTGAAGTTTTTCATGGTTTTTTTAATAAGACCCTTTTCAATTTACAATGTACATTTGTTACTTTTTACAAATATTCCCTTGTTAAGTCATTATTTTTCTCTATCCCCTGTCTATTTTTTTTGCTTCTCTTCCATATTCCGATCACCTTTTCTAGTGACCTTGTTCTACCCTCTTGTTACCATTTCTTTTCTTCCTGATTAAGTGTCTTGATACAACTAAATATCACCTCTCTCCCCTGCCTAGTCTGCTATTGCTTGAACTTGATAATTTGAAGTTTATGTTACAAGTCATGTTATGAGACCAATGAGATTTTATTTCAAGTTTGAACTTTATGAACATGAGTTTAAGACATGTTTAAGTTGATGTTATTGACATATGATGTTAGTTTTGTATTTTTATTAGAGAATATGAATTTTTTTGCATATTCTTATGTAGTATATATTAATATTTTTATTATGACTTCCATACTTTTGCCATAACCTTTATGACAATTTTTTGGCTCATCATCATTGACAACAATGATGTAAAGGGAACAAAATCAAACAGTTAAAAAAATAACACATTGTATAGTGATAACACAATGATTGAAATTTACATAGTTCTTTTATTGGGCCTTGAATTACAAGATAAAAGGGGTGACAAAGAGGGTTTTTGGCCAAAATAGTGTTTCAAAAATATTTATGTGTTTGGAGTAAAAAAATAATATTTAACAGTCTAAGGTCGAATATGTCAAATCATGTTTTAGTTCCATATTTTCAAAAGACGTTTTTACAAAAACGCATTTCTAAAATACAAAAATGGCTAGAAAAACACACTCTAGAGATGTGTTTTTGCATTAGCATAGACATCAAAGAAAAAAATCACCTTAGACTAGCGTTTTTGACTTTAAAAACATACCCTTAAGCTAGGTTTTTCAGACGAGCACGCACATCAAGATGAAAACGCATCTTTAAGCTGCATTGATTATGGAGTCTTGCGAGATTGAGGCGTGGTGCGTGAAAATTATGTTAGACCATTGCGGGTAACCATGACAACAAAATATAGACATTAGGATATAAAAATAATATTTTGAGGATAGAATAATAATATTGTGTTCTAGATCAATTCAACTTCATCAAAGGTCAACCTATAGTCTCAGGAACATACAAAAGCACAAACAGGAAAGCACAGAGTGATTATATATAAAATAATATTTACCTGTTAAAAATCAACATTGGAATATTTTTTACTTGCAACCCAGCTCCCACAAGGAATGCGAGTCTGATTTCTTTAGATTTAAAAACATCCCCGAGTTTGATGTTCTTATTTTTTGGCGTTCTTGCTCTGATTGAGTTGTTAGGAAATCAACTCCATCTTCTAAACGAGCAAAGTCATAGATCTTGGAAATTACATCAACAACTTCATTTTTCCTGTTCTATAGGTACAACACAAGAATTATATACAAAATGGAAACATTGTATTTCAATCCTTGTCAAGGTCTACTAAGATCATTGTATTACTTGGAATTTTGATTTCCATACTTCTTATTGTCATAAAGGATAAACAAATTCCTTGGGAAGAACCAACTTTATTAGTTTGAACCTTCATAAAGAGCCATCTTAGTGACTCGGGGAGGAAGAGCATGAGAATAAATTGAACTGCTGCTGGCACAACTGGAACTCCCAACATCCATCACCATGTCCCACTAACCTGGTTGAATATATATGTCATGAAAATATATGATGATATAAAATAAAAATGTTTACTATATATTTACAAAAAAAGAATAAAGTTATATGTATATATACATCTGTGTAAAAGCAAAGTTGATGAGGTAGGAAAGGAACTGTCCAGCAGTGATCATGAGAACATTAGTGCTAACTAATGATCCCCTAATTTCGAATGGTGATGCTTTTGCAATATACACAAGAGCATTAACAGAGGCAACACCAACACCTAAACCAACCAAGAAACATCCCAAAATGAGAACATAAGGATCTGGTGCAGCAGCCATGCCAATTGCTCCTAAACAGAATATAACATCAGCAGTTAGAGTTGCCTTCTTTCTTCCATAAGCATCATTGATCCATCCACCTGTTGCTGCTCCAACCATGCCAACTATTTATACGTCATTTTCTCATTCTTATTAGCGAATATTATTTATTTACTTCAAAATTATTTTTATTATTATTCTACCTTAAAGTATTATTTTTTTATCCTAATGTCTATATTTTGTTGTCATGGTTACTCGTAATGGTCTAATATAATGTCCACACACCACGTCACAGTCTTGCAAGACTCCACAATCAACGCAACTTGAAGATGCGTTTTCATCTTCAGTTGCGCGCCAGTTTGAAAAACATAGCTTGAGGGTGGGTTTTTATTCTTTGATGTTCGTGCCAATGCAAAAACACATCTCCAGAGTACATTTTTCTAGCCATTTCCGTATTTTAAAAATGTGTTTTTGTAAAAACGTCCTTTAAAAATGTGAAATTAAAACATAATTTAACATATTCTACCCCAGACCGTCAAATATTATTTTTTCTACCCTAAACATGTAAATATTTTTGAAAGGTACACCATTTTGGCTGAAAAATAGTGACAGAGATCCTGTTGGAAAATTACTTCTGGTGGCTCTCTTCTCTACTTGCGACGAATCTTGGTTCAAGAAACTCCCTACCTTTAAGAGCTCTGTTTTCACGTTTAATCATGAAGGCTTAATTTCGTATGCATTTTCTCTTTCTCTCTCTTTCTTTATTTTCTTTTTCCTTAACCTACTCTTTTTCTTATGTCACCTTTTCTTTTTCCTTTTAAGACATTGTGCTTGAGCTGAGTGTTGTAAGTTTGGCCTGCTCTTACGGGCAAGGGGGAAATGTCTAGAACAATGACATACTGTATGGTGCAGCCCAAGGTGCTACGGCAGGTGCTACGTTATCAACGCATCCGTTATCAAGAAAGGAAGCCTCCTTAACCCTGGCAACAATAGAAGTAACTTCTTTGGTGCTATCGGCCGGAGTCTACTTTGGAGTTGGTTCCTGATGGTATGAATTCCGGTATATTGGAAAAATTTTGGTACTTAAGAATTTTGGTATATTACAATTTTTTTGTAATAAATAAATAATATGCATAATTAGTTTTTTGTAATCACTTCAAGGTTTATAGTTAAAAACAGGTTTCTTTTATCCTTTTTCCATTAAAAAAACTATAAACCTTGACATGATAAAATGGCTGGTAAAAAAACTATAATCTTGACGTGATTAAAAAAAATAATGATGCATATTATTTGTTTATTACAAAAAATACGCAATATACTAAAATTCTTAGACTACCAAATTTTTTTAATATAACAGAATTCACACCATCAAGAACCAACTCCAAAGTAGACTACGGCCGATAGCACCAAAGAAGCTACTCCCGTTGTTGCCAGGGTTAAGGAGGCTTCCTTTCTTGATAACGGGCGCGTTGATAACGTAGCACTTGCACTTTCCATAACACCTTAGGCCGCACTATACAGTATGTCATCGTTTTGAACATTTTCGCCTTGCCCGTAAAAGCAGGCTAAACTTACACCACTCGGCTCAAGCACAATGTTTTATAAGGAAAAATAAAAGGTGACATAAGAAAGAGAGTAGGTGAAGGGAAAAAGAAAATAGAGAGAGAGAGAGAAAAAAAAATGAATATGAAATTGAGCCTTTATGATTAAATGTGAAAACACAACTCTTAAAGGCGGGGAGGACCAAGATTCGTCACAAGTGGAGGAGAGAGCCACCAGAAGTAATATTCCAATAGGATCTCTGTCACCCCTTTTATCTTGTAACTTGAGGCCCAATAGAAGCTTTGGAAATATGGAAGCGGATAAGATGGATAACGTAATGTGATAACATGTAAATAATGATATCAATACAATTTTGTATAATTCTAATTTAGTGTAATATCAAGCTATTTGATGTTGTCATGAGTTTTAGGCCTTTCGGCCAACTCCCGACCTACCTGATTGGCCCGTTTCAGGTCCGATTGTCACGAAACTTCACGGGCCTACTGTTTTTCCCATTTCGAAACTGTTGACGCTGTCAGCTCACCAAAATTCCATCATATGTGCAAGTTATGTGCAAAATTCAGTTTAACTCGCTTAGGTGCAAAACCCTTGCACCAAACTACCTAAATGGACTCCAAATGGCCCAAGGCCAATACACACAGTTTCTAAATGATCTAGGGAACCTACTGGTCCTTTCTGGGGGTTTCAAAACCCACCAGATCTCAAAACCACATATTCAGTTCCTTAAAATCATGAATACCCATTATATACATGATTCCTAAAATCAATCAAATCATCCATACATTACTCAATCGCATTACACACATCATATACCAATCATGCATCTACACAGTACCTGCCTATCACACTCAATCATGCTACACTAGCTCCATGCCAGGATTCATCCATCCAACATATTGAAATAGTTATCTGATCTGGTCTGGATACCGGTCCCCAAAGTTATGACGTTAGAATGACCTATTAGAGGAGCAACCGGTATCATAAGAGGATAAGACCATACCGGTAATCCGTCCTCACCTCATCCGTACTTACTTCAGTTAATGCTCCATCCGTCCTTGCTACGATGGACGCTTCATCCGACCTTATCTCCACGGCATGCATAACCGTTTGCCTCAGGATCACTACGAGATAAGAGTTCCTTATAGCTTATCAGCGAAGATACCCTACATAGCGGAATATGTCTATGTCAATTATCTCAGAGAGTAAGTACAATTGCCAGCGAAATATATGGAAAGGTGATTATCCTCCATCCCTATCACAGGATCATACTCTGATAATTGACCTACCCTCCTGACACACTCTGAGCACTGAGTCATAATTGATTGACATATTCAACACGCTATCAGAGCCAAGGGACCCACCTGTATCCAACGATTCATTTCTTACGTTCGACTATAAATAGCTCATTTCAATACACATGCAAGGTTACGTTGTTTTATCTTAGATTCTTACTATTGTATTGCTTGAGTATTCATTGAGTTCATACACTCTTCTAACTTGAGCGTCAGAGAATCTTCGCAGGTGGCACCACCTTTCGCCCCCGTCAACGCAAAACACTGGTGTGAAGGATCTCTAGGATAACAAGACTGGTTTCTCCCACTGAGAGGCCGAATTATAATACCGGATACCCACTGTACCGGTGTACAAACCCTAAAACACCTATACACTTGTGGCTGGTCCTACACCGCTTCAGACCAGTTCATTGGCACGCCCAGTGGGACTCGTTAGAGTTATTCCCACTTTTTGTAGAAGTTTGGTAGTCAGAATGGAAGGTGATGGACGTGACTTCGTTGATGGTCACGTGGAGGACGTAACCCACCAGCAGGCTGGGAGGAGACTCGTCTTTGAATCTCCTGTCACCAACACCCGAAGGATGGTGCAAGTGCCAACCTCTGACCCTCGTGATGAGGTTATTAGGCAGCTCAAGGAGGAGTTGATGGAGTTAAGGTAGGAGAAGAGAGGAGCTGGGGACAGGGTAACGTCCCATACAGAAGAGGCTCACCATGCATCTGCAAGGGAGAGATCTACGACCCTCCAGTATTCGAAAATCCCTATGTACGAGGAGAGGGAACAAACTCAAGACTCTAGTGATAGAGTCAGTACCAGAAGAAGAGAGCAAGCAATGGTGACCTTTGGAGCTTACAGACTTAGCGTTCCTTTCTCAAGAAGGCTTATGAGTGTCGTCATCCCTAAGCACTTGCAGACGACTCAACCATTGTCGATCGGGAAGTACAATGGAGAAACTGATCCTACTAAGCACCTAGATGCTTATGTCTATGAAGCTATGTACCTGGGAGCTGATGAAGACGTCATATGTAGGATGTTCTGAAGAACACTGACAGAGGAGGCTCTCAGTTAGTTCAAGAGCCTACCCTCAGGATCCATAGATTCCTGGGAAGAAATGGCAGCTGCGTTTGAAAGCCATTTTGTCATTTCCAGGGACATTCCAAGGACTTCTCACACCTTGGCACAGATAAGGCAAGCAGAGACTGAAACTCTTAAGGAGTTTCTGAAAAAATTCTACAAGGAGGCTGCGTTGGTGCCAAATCTCACAGAGGCCATACAGCTCCATATTGTGGTTGAAGCTCTGCAACCTGGTTCCGCTTTTGCCCTATCTTTGGCAAAGAGCCCCCAACAACCTTCGAGGAGTTTCGAAGGAAAGCTTCCAAGTACGTGGGTATAGAAATGCATCTGGAGGCCATAACAGCTAGAATGAAGCCCCCAGTACCCTATCAGCAACCACGAAGGGAGAAGGAGAGGATGAGACCAGAGAAACATGCCTTCAGAGAAGATTTTGCAAGCGTTCGGCCTCATCAACCAAACAGGCGCGTCTCATCTTTCAGTAACTATGCTCCTCTGAATGCCAGGCATTCCCAAATCTTGAGGGAAGTTGGCTGGCAAGAGCTCAGTGTCTTTGGTATAAGGAAGCCACCCCCAGTCAAAAGGCTTGGTAAACCACGTAAATATTACGCCTTTCATGAACAAACGGGCCACCACACGGACGAGTGTAAAGCATTGAAGAATACTGTAGAGACCCTCAATAGATAGGGAAAGCTGAAGCAATATCTCTTCAGAGAAAGATCCATAGACGAACCTGATAGGATGGACAAAAGGGGGAGAGATCCAGATGATGAGGGTGACAATAGTCGCAACCCAGTCAGGAGGCTTATTGCGGCTGAGAAGCAAAAGGGAGTGGTGATCGCTGAAGGAGCTCAGTAAGAAGGCATGCCTCAGCAGCAGAGGCAGGGTAGGTGTGAGGTGATTGAGATGATTGCTAGAGGGTTTGTAGGAGGTGGAGCATCGATCACAGCCAGGAAAAATCACCATAGGATGATCTTGTCTGTACAAGGCAAACCCAGAGATAACCGCCCTTTCAGGGACGGTGTGGCAGCCCCGATGGTATCATTCACTGATAATGATTTCGGCCCGACGATCCCAGGAGGGGACGACGCAGTGGTGATCATTGCTGTCATTGCTAACAAAGATGTGAAAAGGATCCTTGTCGACCAGGGAAGTTCTTATGACGTAATTTTTTATAACTGTTTCAAAAGAATGGGTTTTAATGATGCAGATCTGCAGCCGTACACGCAAGAGCTCACAGCGTTTAATGGGGCGAAGCAACCCACTAAAGGGTATCTCGATACCCTCATTTCTTTTGAAGGAGAGCCTGGTGCGAGAACGGTGAAGTCGAGAATTCTAGTGATCGATGTGGAATCTCTTTACAACGGGATCATAGGCCGCCCTACCTTGAATGCAATGGAAGCAATTGTGTCCACTCCCCATCTCTTAATCAAATTCATCGACAAGGATAATGGTGTGTCCTCCCTCCACGGAGATCAAGAAATGGCTCGATACTGTTATAACTTGAGCCTCAACATGGTCAAGTTGGAAACATTTAATAAGAAGAGGAAGCTGAATGACGGAGGAACAGCGGCTGGGTCTGTCAGTCTGATTGACTTGGACCCTAGGGTAGAATTGAAGATCGACCCTCTTAACCCCTCAAAGTCCACACCGGATGGTGGTTCTAGGGATGTCATTTTAGGGGATTCCCCAGAGAAGGTTATGCATATCAATGATAATCTGGAGGCAGGCATGGAGCAGCGTTTGTTGGCTCTTTTGCAAGAGTTTAAAGACCTTTTTGCATGGACTGCAGCAGACATGCCTGGGATGGACCCTGATTTCTGTTGCGACAAACTCGTTTTTTACCCAGAAACGAGACCGGTGGCCCAGAAGAAGAGGAGGTTGGGACCGGAGAAGTAGAAGGCAGCATGTGAGCAAATAGAGGAACTGTTGAAGGCTGGTTTTATAAAGGAGATTCGTTATTCATCCTGGCTTTCCAACGTGGTGATGGTACAGAAGGCCAATGGCAAGTGGAGAATGTGCACGGATTATATAGATCCCAACCGGTGTTACCCTAAAGATCCGTATCCTCTCCCAAACATTGATTGTATGGTTGATGATTCATCTGGTTATCAGTACCTCAGTTTCATGGATGCTTATTCAGGGTACAATTAGATTCCGATGTGGGAAGGAGATCAAGAAAAGACGGCCTTTGTCAATGACCGTGGTGTGTTCTGCTACACCGTCATGCCGTTTGGACTGAAGAACGCCGGCGCTACTTATCAGCGTATGATCCATAAAGTATTCGAAGGCATACACACCAAGCTGGTAGAGGTGTATATCGATAACATCATTGCGAAGACTCCTGCTGGAGGAGATCACATCGAAGATTTGCGCTAAGTGTTTACTCGGCTATGACAGTATAACATGAGGCTAAACCCGTTGAAGTGCACCTTTGCAGTCCCGGCTGGGAAGTTTCTGGGTTTTATGTTGACCCAGCGGGGTATTGAGGCCAACCCTGGAAAATGTTAGGCAATACTAGACATGTAAAGCCCTAAGAGCCTAAGGGAAATACAATCATTGAATGGGAAGGTGGCCACTCTAGCTCGATTCATGCCCAAGATGGCGCATAGATCCCTTCCTCTGTATAGGGCATTGAAGAAGCACAAGAGTTTTAAATGGGGAGAGGAGCAGGAATAAGCCTTCCAGCAGCTTAAGATCGTGCTTTCAAGTCCACCCATACTGGTGAAGCCTGACCCTGGTGAGACTCTGATCCTGTATTTGGCAATTTCTGATGAAGCCCTAGGCGTGGCCCTTGTTAAAGAAACTCCAGAGGGGCAGAGGCCGGTGTACTTCACCAGCAAGACATTCCAGGGGGCCAAAGGTAGATATCAAAAGATAGAGAAGGCCGCTCTGGCAGTTTTGTGGGCTTCCCGACGGTTGAGGCCGTATTTTTATGCCCATCCAGTACTGGTGAGAACGGATCTACCTCTCCATTCGGTACTTAGCAAACCGGATCTTGCTGGAAGGATGATCAAATGGTCTATCGAGCTTTCTGAGTTTGAAATTTCTTATGAGCCTCGAGGAGCTATTAAAGCTCAGGTACTGGCAGATTTCGTGGTGGAAATGACAGGGTCGAATCCAGCCACACCTCGAGCACATTGGACCATTTATGTTGATGGGTCGTCAAATAGTAAAGGCTGTGGAGCCGGTGTCGTGGTGGAAAGTGATGATGGCGTGCACCTGGAGATTTCCCTCCGATTTAATTTCAAGACCTCCAATAATCAAGCGGAGTGTGAGGCATGCTTGGCCGGCCTCCGGGCGGCGGTCGACATTGGAGCATCAAGAGTTACATTGTGCAACGATTCACAGCTGGTGATTTCGCAAATCAAGGGAGAATATCAGGTTTGGGAGCTACATCTTCAGTTGTATCTGAATTGTGTGAATGAATTGAAGGGTAGATTTGACATTCTGGAATTTAAGCATGTGTCCAGAGAGGAGAACACCAGAGCGGATATCTTATCAAGGCTTGCAAGTACAAAGCAGCCCGGCAGCACAACGACGGGGTTCAGAGCACACTGACATCACCTCGCATCCCTCTGTTCCCTTCTCTGAATGTTATAATGGTCAGTTATCCTTATGAGAACTCTTGGGTCATCCCATATATCCGTTATTTGGCGGATGGATAGCTTCTCACTGATGAGAAGGAGAGGAGACGAGTAAAAAGGGAACTGCCATACTTCACCATGGTCGATGGTGTTCTTTACAAAAGGGGATTCTCAGTCCCATACCTCCTTTGTTTGAGAGAAGATAAGGTACAAGCAGTGTTGGAGGAAGTACACGAAGAGCAATGTGGGCACCATGCCGGGGGCAGAAGCTTAATGAGAAAAGTCCTCAGGGCTGGATATTGGTGGCCCACGGTGAAACAGGACTCTACAGATTTTGTGAAGAAGTGTGATGCTTGTCAAAGATTTTCTAATCTCCATCACACACCGGCCCAAGAACTCTCTTCATCCGCTGTACCATGGCCGTTCTATCAGTGGGGCCTTGATATCCTAGGTCTGTTTCCTACCGCCCCTGGTGGTATTAAATACTTGATTGTGGGGGTAGACTACTTCACCAAGTGGATCGAGGCTGAGCCCGTAGTGTATATCACTTCTGCACGGACAAGGCATTTTGTTTATGAAAATATCATAGCTCGATTCGGTGTCCCAGGGCGGATCGTGACTGACAATGGCACCCAGTTCACAGACAAAAAGTTCACAGACTTGCTCGAAGGACTGGGGATAGTCCAAATTTTCTCATCTATTGAGCACCCTCAAACAAACGGCCAAGCGGAGGTGGCTAATTGAGAGGTATTAAAAGGATTGAAGAAGTGCCTCAGAGAAGCAAAAGGAGGTTGGACTGATCAGCTATGCCATGTTCTGTGGGCGTATCGTACTACACCATACTCCTCCACTAATGAATCCCCATATAGGCTGACTTATGGGGTTGAGGCGATGATCCCAGTGGAGCTACAAACTAGATCGGCCTGAGTGGAATATTTTTCAGCTGAAGATAATAACGCCAATCTGGCATCAGAGCTGGACGTTCTCCATGAACTAAGGGAAAGAGCTTTTGTTAGAGATCAGGCAATAAAGGCAAAGGCAGCTCTCTGGTACAACAAACGTGTCCAATACAGAGCATTCAACACCGGAGATCTTGTTTTGAGGAAGGCAAGTGTGGGGAATAAATTCGCCTACCAAGGGAAGCTAGCACTGACATGGGAAGGCCCTTACAGAGTTTCTGAGGTAACAGGAAAAGGCTCATACCGGCTCAAGGAGCTCGACGGAACCCCAATTCGCAATAAGTGGAACACTCAGAACTTACGTGTTTATTACAGCTAGTTGGTAAGACGGCATGTACTCTTTTTCCTTACTTGAGTTTTTTCCCATTGGGTTTTCTCAAGAAGGTTTTAACAAGGCATGACCCCAACTACGCTTCCTTTGTAATGTATATTCAATGTAATGAGAATGCAATTTATGACTATACCAATCTCACTCTCTCATTTTTATGTTGTGATTTATAGTTATAAGCTGTCACGTTCAAAGACCCTCAGGATGGATGATCTCAACTACCTATTCTGTAGTTGACGATGTAACTCCTTGAGGGACGAAACGAAGACCCTCAGGACGGATGATCTCAATCACTTATTCTGTGTATTGACGATGTAACTCCTCGAGGGGAAATGGGTTGTAGGATTAAACCAAACCCCATTTGAAGGCCTGGATTGTAGGAATTAAACCGAACTCTGGGTACAGTTAGTAAGTTTGGCTGAACACCGGTTGAAGGCTTGGATTGTAGGATTGCACCGAACTCCAAGTATGGTTAGTAGGACCGAACCAAACACCATTTTAAGGCTTGGGCGCAGTAAGCTGGTTCATCTTCAAGACCACGCTGAACCCCGAGTAACGGGTGCAGTAGGTTCAGGATTAGCCCTGATCTGAACCCCGTGTTGAAGGCTTAGATTGTAGGATTGCACCGAACTCCAAGTATGGTTAGTAGGATCAAACCGAAGACCATTGAAGACTTGAGTTGTAGGATTAAACTGAACCTCAAGAGACTGGTGCATGACTTAACCTTTTTCAAGGACATATCGAACCCCATATGAAACTTGGATGGCAGGATCAAACCAAACTCCAAGTATAATTTCCGTCCTCATCTCCGAAGCATTCATCACAGGACGGCTGAATACAAATATGGCCGTTCCACATCTTCGAGATCAGATGAACTTTTCTAATTTCCAAGAAGTTAAAGGTAACGTTCTATGACAAATATTCCCTTCCCAAAATACTAACACTTGGGGATAGGGCATACTTTAACGTAAGTATTATTTATATATTACAATTTCTGTTATTTTACTCCGGGGTGACACATACGCTTTAAACAACAATACGGTTAAACAAAGCGGATTTGTAAAGTATTAAAAAGGTAAAGTATTGTGTATACGAATAAGTTATCCAGCAACCATATACTTCTCATAAACGATAGAAGAAAAGCAAAATCAAACTTTATTTCTGTGAAGAAAAATTCTATATGTCTCAAGGTATTAAAGCTGGAGCTGATCCCAGTACACAACTATAAATAAAAGCATTAAATCAAAGAGTTGGTGGTTGATTCTCCGGTGTAGGCACTTCCGCTCTCCTCTCCTCCGCTCCCTCAGTTTGAGTCCTCTTCGTTCTGGTCTCTGGGTCAGTTTTAGCAGTCCCCCGTGTCTCACCTTCGGGTTCAGGAGTGGGCAGTACTGGTTCCATGCTTTGACCCTCCGGAAGTGGAGGCAGTTCATAAAGGGCATCGGGATGATCCTGGTACGAGCCGTCACTCTTCACTTCAACAAGTTTCCCTCCGTGGAACTTATAGAACGGATCCAAGCCATACAGATTAAGCTTCACGTCGGGGTTGCGATAGAAGACTTGACAGAGGGCCAGGCCAAAGGATTCGAAAGCCACCTTCTTGCATATCTCCAAGGCTTTGGCAGCCTTGGCCTTAGCAGCAGATAATTTCTTTTAAAGCTTAGCGAAATCTTCCTCCGACGGCCCGACGCTCGTACTCCCCTTCCTCAGCTCTTCGATCTGGGTCTGTATCTCCTTCTGAAGGGCCTCCCATTCTCCCAGGCTTTTATTATGGCCGGCCTCTATTGCTGCGAGATCGTCAGTTAGCTTGGCCGACTTCTTCTTCTCCAATTACAGCTCTTCTTTAAGGAGAGGGATGGATTTATTTTGCTGCTGAAGTTCAGTAACCTGCCGCTCCGGAGCTTTATTGGTGAAGTAAAGCTGGCTTGTTTCTTCCGTCTTCTTCTGCAGTGTTTCCTTGGCCTTAGTCAGTTCAGCCTCCACACCTCTGTGAATCTCAGCTTGCTTAGCCGCCAAGGCCTCCTTTATAGTGATATCAGCCTCAAGTTTGTCAACTTGTTCCATATAATCCGCCTCTTCGCTCAAGGAGTCCAAGAGGCCGGATAGCTCATCTAATTACCAACGGCCGGCCTTGCACGCCCCCCGAACTTCAGCAGCATCAAGAGAGAGGCGAAGGCAGTACCTCGCCTTTAGAAGAGTAGGGGTCGCAAATCCCTGGAACCAGAGATAAGGAGAAAGAAAGGATTCGCCTGGAGGATCAAACACTGGAGGAGGACCACTCCCAGAGTCTGGTCCAGACGTGGTCTATGAAGGAGGGGTAGTTGAGTCAGAGACGGGCTTCTTCCCCTTGTCCTTTTTTAACCCAGATTCCTCAAGGGTCTTCTGGCGCTTCTTCCGCCGTTTTGACCAGATGTCTCTTTTTCTTTTTCTTCTCTGGGATGGCCTCTTCATTACCCTGCCCAGCAGCCTCTGTTTGTCCCTCTGGTTCCTGCTCATCGAGGAGGGGGACCTCATCTCCCACTGCGGAGGTCAGAGGAATGGTAGGAGCCTTGGTGGAGTTCCTCTTAGCTTGAATTTCATTCTCTTCGGAAGAGGAGTCTCCAGCTGCCAGCATATACTTCAGAGACAACATCTCGCGAGAGACTTTTTCAATTTGTTCTACAAAATAAGGAAAATTGAGTTAACACATGGGAGGAAAAACAATAAGAGCGGAATAAATACGTAACATAATCATTGGTTAAGAGCTCGGACATCGGCGCTTCCCAAGAGAAGCCGGCAAAAAAACCCCTTGAGGGCCTTTGAGGCTGTTTGCATGGCACTCAGCACCTCGACGGAGTGAGGAGAAAGCTCACTCTCTTCAGTATAGTAAGCATGACTCAGCAGTAAAAAGTGCTCGTGCAACCAACTGATAAGGAACTTGGTGAACCCTTCTTTATTAAGCCAGAATACCGGCTTGTTGGATTGAACCCGGACCCACGTATAGTAGTGTTTGAAGGAACGTCCGTCCACCTTAGCGGATTTGGTGTAGGACTTGAAGTTCACCACCCTTGAGTCACAACGGAGTGTTATGAACCCAAGGCCGCCCTTCTTGTTGGCACGGCGGACCACTTGGCAATAATAAAACAATTTGGCCATAGTGGCGGTGAAGTTGAAATACTCTCCCAGAACTTCAAGAGTGCGTACCAAGCCCTAGCTGTTGGGATGCAGTTGGGTAGGAGCGCAGTCAAGGAAGTGCAGGACGGCTATTTGAAACTCCGTCAGGGGGAAGCGGACTCCCAAGTTTTGAAAGACTAAGTCGTACATATAGGTTCATTACCCTCTCGTCAGGGACGCGGTGGCAGACCCTCTCAGTTGGAAGAGGGGCAAGGACGAGAAAACGTCCCTTGTACTTTTTCTCAAAGTAGATTTTACAACGGAGAGTGACCGGGCTGCCCTCTTTATTTGCATGATGAGAAGGGATTTCTAAGAATTCCTCCTAGACCCAGCAGTACGACCTCTCCCTGTTCAGCTTTTCCCAATTCAGCCGGTGTGCCACAACGTTGACACACCCTTTAGTAGTCCACAGAATCATTGTTTTTCCAGACCCTGAAACCTCCATGGTACCTGATGCACGATGGAACGCGTGTGTGCTGTGGTAGAAGGCAACATCGTTAGAGAGATAACCTTCATTACTCGACCCATCATCAGAGCAGCTGCTAGCCCTCGAGTCAAGGGGATCCTCAGAGCGGCGCTGATCAACTGGCGCTCGTGAGGAAAAAGTTTCAACTCTCTCTGAGCGACGAGGCCCAGCCACAGGAAGATTCACTGGAATCCTCCTACCATGGTGGCTAGAGGGGGCACGAGAGCTCAGACTCCCTCTGTTTGAGGTACCAGCGTTGCCTGTTCTAGGGCGCATGGTTGAAGCAGAATGAATAAAATGATATGAAGGTAAAGGATAGGGACGTTACCTAAAAGAAGAGGGAACTTTGTGAAGAAGAAAGGCAGCAAGGAAATCTTTAGAAATTTGAGCAGAGGTTCACTAAGCTTGATGACAGAGATGAATTCCTAAACTCGTTAAGTGTCCCTTTTATAGGTAACGAAGAAGCACAGTGTTCTGCTAAAAGTCGCGACGTTTACTTCAAAACGCAACTTTTCAAATTCAAACGACTTCATCATTTCGTAATCAAAGCGCAAAAGTGGTAACGTTTCAGTAAAGGTTTTTACGAAACGGGCCTGTGGAAGTTAAAAGTCAGGCCCAATAAGCCCAATCGATGGTTACACTCTAGAGCAGTGATGGCTCACGTATTAAAAAAAGGCATTTAATGTCCAATCATTTCAGACGCATTTAATGCATCCCAACCACTCTTCGAATACCAAGAGTTTTGATTTTCAAAAACTCTTGGGATTTCCCTCAATATGAATCTCTGTCTGAATCCGTTGTGGATAACACAAGAAGAACGGTTATCTAGTTGGCAGAACGGATGTCAAAGAGTTTTCAGAAGGAATTTATAGAGCGTTCCACCGGCATCCAGACTTCTCAAAGGCTGTATAGCTCATGTAAGCAACCTCACAGTCCCTCACATAAGCTAGGGGACAAATGATCCGGTCTGGATACGGGTCCCCAAAGTTATGACGTCAGAATGACCTATTAGAGGAGCAACCGGTATTATAAGAGGATAAGACCATACCGGTAATCCGTCCTCACCTCATCCGTACTTACTTCAGTTAATGCTCCATCCGTCCTCGCTATGATGGACGCTTCATCCGACCTTATCTCCACGGCATGAATAACCGTTTGCCTCAGGATCACTATGAGATAAGAGTTCATTATAGCTTATCAGCGAAGATACACTGCATAGCGGAATGTGTCTATGTCAATTATCTCAGAGAGTAAGTATAATTGTCAGCGAAATATACGGAAAGGTGATTATCCTTCATCCCTATCACATGATCGTACTCTGATAATTGACCTACCCTCCTGACACACTCTGAGCACTGAGTCATAATTGATTGACATATTCAACACGCTATCAGAGCCAAGGGACCCACCTGCATCCAACGATTCATTTCTTACGTTCGACTATAAATAGCTCATTTCAATACACATGCAAGGTTACATTGTTCTATCTCAGATTCTTACTATTGTATTGCTTGAGTATTCATTGAGTTCATACACTCTTCTAACTTGAGCGTCGAAGAATCTTCACAGGTGGCACCACCTTTCGCCCCCCTTCAACATGAAACATTGGTGTGAAGGATCTCCAGGACAACAAGACTGGTTTCTCCCACTGAGAGGCCGGATTACAATACCGGATACCCACTGTACCGGTGTACAAACCCTAAAACACCTGCACACTTGTGGCTGGTGCCACACCGGATCCTAGACCCCGGTTCAGACCAGTTCATTATCAATGTCTAATTATTTCATCCTAATTCAACCCTCATTATCAACAATTCAACATGCAATCATACTTCACATATCATTCAAGCACATAGATATTACAAGACCTGCCCATATCATGCAATTATACAGTGGCTCCGTGCCACGCAACACACAAACATAAGGAAATGCTACACTACTACATCAATACACATTCACGCCAACAAAGTAACATAATTCCACATTTTTATAATTCAACAACAAACGCACAATTACATATATTTATCTTTTCTTCCGGCTTCCATGTCGCCCTGGCCTCATTTAGCTCTCGCCTCCGAGGTGTGCATCCTTACCTTCCAACAGTCACTAAAACCACAATATAAGGGGTGAGTAACTGGAATTAAGAATTAATACAGAAATAAATATCAAAGCTAGGAAAGGTATAACATAACTACGCTCCTAGGCATAACTATCAAATACTAGTAATTACTTTTCATGTCCTTTCATTTCTTACCATTCCCATTGATATACTTGCACAATTATTTTGGTTATCTTAAACTAATACCATCATTATCATATCATGATCAATTAAATCCAAGTATACATGCCTAGCCATTTATCCTCTAATTCCTCATCTCATTTCCATCACTATCATGTCTACTCAATAATATACATCACATCATATAAGTATCGTCAATAACATATGCATCAGTCGAGGAGTGTAAAACACAACTGACTCTCAAGCAAAGAATATGACATCCTTAAAAATTAGATTCATTATAGGCATCATTACCTCAAAATCATATTACATATATACAACTAACTTTTATGTATATCAGACTCCTAGTATCCGGATACTAAAAGGATTGACTTTCAGCTGGGGGTCCGACTTGACAACCCATGAACCTGACTTGGTTCACCGAGTCCTACTTGACCCCCCCCTCAACCACTGGGTCCTACTTGACCATTGGGTAGCTCAACTGGGCACAAAAACCATGAGAGCTAGAAAACAAGGGTAACATATACCGTCGGTCATCCTCCACCACATAATCACATAATCAATCATATAAATGTAAGCATAGCCATACAATCCCTCCACTGGAAGCCTGTTAGAAGCCACTCCTTGACCGTGCCAACGCACCAACGACCATTCCCCACCCTCAATAGTGTCCAGGGTGTCTCACCATTAACATACAATTCAATATTCAATTATCATAATACGACTAAACATCATCGGTCTCAGGTATAATATCAGAAGTTGATATATACTCACCTCGTAGGGCGGCCACACGATCCAGCCCTCACAAGCCATGTTCTAGCATTTTCATCATCATTACTTATTCATATAGTTCCACAAGTAATATCATGCATACACATAGTACCTTATCCATACCTTATATCATTTAACTATCGTTCTTTATTATACATCAATAATATAATACTAACCAATCAAACTCTAGTATGCACACAATACAATCTCTTCATTACCCTATTCATTTACTTAATCGATTATCTCATTTCATCTTATCAGGTTATATCCATACAATCATTATACACTATCACACACTTGAAATCTAAAATCATGTCATTATATCACACATGTATATATCGACCTCATCAATAGCATTATATCATTGCCTCCGTCATTAACCATAAACATAAATCATCCGCAATCAAGACAATATTCATGATATCTAAATACATATGAATATACACATCACCATCGTTATTAGTAACATGCCATTTACTTTATTTTTGCCTGTTAATTTGAAACTCAATCATCATTTCATTCTACTTTATCTACATTATTTTCTTATCAGGATTTTTCACTATAGTTTGTAACTTCTCCTCTACTCACATAGTCTTATGATCTTACTGATATCATTTATGCATTATCAAATACAAATTATCATATTTCTCGTTATTTGGTTCGCACTCACCCACCTCATATATATATATATATATGTGTGTGTGTGTGTGTGTGTGTGTTTATAAATGTGCATAACCCACTTAAACTCATCTTCTATTTCATCAACTACTATATACATACTTCATAACTTCACTTATTTCATGTAGGCTATTCTAAAATTTTTCGATCATCACATATCGATATATTCAATTTCATATTCATCCATTCGTTTATTCCTTACTTATCATTTCCAAGGTTTGTAGTTCACCCTTACTTTCCCGTTCTCTAATCCTTCATCATTAAATTCCTAATTTAATTAAATAATCTTAATTAATTTAGAATAATTACAAAGGGCTACAATATACCCATTTCCTATACGCCAAATGCATAAATTTCATTTCTCTATTAATCTTAAACCAGCACACCCCCTTACCTCGATTTCGAGCTTTCCAAATCTTCCAATCGATCGTCGGGTCCTTTTCGAAGTCCTTAAAATTCTAAAATAAAATTTAACGAAGCTTCAATAAATATTATAACTACCAAAACTATAACCCATAATCCTTAAATAACTCTGAACCTTAATCTTAAGTTATCGAAGCTTACCATTTCCATTTTCGATCCCCGTTTCCAAGACCCATGATGTCGAACGGGCTCCGGTCCTTGCTTCAAAATACACTTCAAATACCCATCGGCTCAAGGTCCTTATTTAAGCCTCAAACATTTGTTCAATTCAAGAATTAAGCCCCCATTATGCATGCTAACTTCGGGTAGAGAGAGAAAGTGGGAATGAAGAGAAAGGAACTATAAAATTAAGGGTCTCCAAGAGCTTACCTCACTTTCCCGTTGCCATAAACGTGATTCCCTTTAAGAATCCACCATCAATCCTCTTTAATTAGGCCTCCATAGCTTGAGAGAAAAGGGGAGGAAGAACGAAATATATTTTGCATACCTCGAGTCTGTCTCAGTTTTAGCTTTTAATTATGATTCACGATGCTGACGCTACGCGTCAACTTATTAATTCGCACCTGATGCTAGCGCCACACCCACGCTACATGCAACATCCCGATTTTTATGATTTTTATAAAAATAACTTAAAAAGAATTAGAGAAGAATTTTTGAATGAAATTCCGAGTAGAAAATGAATGAGACAAGATTTTCTGAGTGAAAAGAATCAGATTCCGAGTGAAATGAATTTGACTCTGAGTGAAATAAGACAGAACACTATTTCTAAGTGAAGTTAAGATATTTTTGAGTGAAACATCATTAAGAGAATCATTTCCAAATAAAGTGACGCTGTGTCCGATTGAGACACGTTCAAGTAAAGCAAATCCGAGTGAAACGTCTCTGAAAGGAACATTTCCGATTAAGTTACCGAGTGAAGTGTCTCTGTGACACTTTAGAGTGGTACATTTCGAGTAAGTCTTTCCAGAAAGAGTGCTTCTGGGCAAAGACTTCAACTCTGATTGATTAAGTTTTCTGAGTAAGTAATCCCGAGGAGATTTCTGAGTAATCCTTTCAAGAGGAATGATTTCCAAGAAAGGAAATAGACTTCAAACTCCGAGTAACCTTACAGTGGAGAAATTTCCAAATAATGAAAGAAATAAGACTTTGACTCAGAAAGAGGTATAACCGAGCGAGATGAGTTGGTTTTGATTAAACTGTCGAGTGAAAACCCGAGTGCTGGGAAGCCTTACCGAGCGGACGAGTACAGAATCGAAGGACAACCTCTGGTCAAATTTCGCCTAAGCGAGTAGGTGCCTCGCTCAAGCGAATGTCAGTGGAATTCGTTACTGGACATTTCTTGCCCGAACGAGTGGCTAGTAGGAGGGAGTCTCGCTCGAGCGAAAGCATGGGAAATTGGTTACTGGGTAATTCTCGCTCAAGCGAGAGTGGTTCACTCAAGCGAGGATCAGGTCTGATGCTTTCCACGTCATTATGTTCTTCTACCTTCCAGCAGATTCCTTTCTTAGATATTTTCTAAGTTTGGGACCCATTTTGATGTGCTGTCCCTTTTCATTAAATATCTTAACCCTTCCTTAATTATTAAAGAGACGTATGACAGAGTACTTCAAGTTATTTACTTTTCTTCTACATATAAATACTTCCATTGTTGGATTAATGGAAGAACTTTTAGAAAGTGAAATCACCATAATCCTTTTCTCTCTAATTCTCTACTGGAAGCTGTTAAACAACGAAGATAATTAAATCTTCATTCTTCCTATTTACGAAGAAAGCTTGGAGTAGAACAACACTACAGTTCCAGTCGAAATTCTGGAGCAGTGACTTGGTTATAGTTTTAAAGCTGCTATTTCCAGGTAAGGGGAGTGTACATCTAAAAAAGATGGTTTATGAATGGATTTGGGGGCATTTTAGATATATGTGATATGTGTATGAATTGTTATGAGACCCCAATTATATGACGTTTTATGTTTCTTATTTTGCATTCATATTATTGATATTGATATGAGATTAATGATTCATGATATTTATATGCATGAAATGCATGTGTGTTGTTTGAATATGAACTGTGATATGGTGGTTCCTATATACCACGGACGCCTTTGAGTGTGACTCTAGGCCGGCCCGTAGCACTGAGTAGAGGACCGCTATCACTCTGGGAGTGGTACTCGGTGTTACATTATGGGCGCAGAGCGGTTTGGTACCAGTAAAACGGCCGAATCAGCGAGGAGCTGAATTATGACTCGGGGAGCCAGTGTTGCAACACAAAATTGATAATGACCCCATTTTGGTTGGTCAAGTAGGAATGAAAGATATGGATCCATTTGATTGAGCATGTGCATACACTGATTTATGTGTTATTGTAAGAACATGCTGTTATGATGAGTATATGGTTATGTCTTAGTTTTGAGAATGAATAAATTATTATTTGCCGAGTGGATTGTTATGTTGCCGAGTATGTGCTGTATCTGCTGAATGAAATGTTTTACTCATTGAGTGCAGTTTGCTACACTTACCGAGTGATGTTATAATTACCGAGTGAGTTAGAATTGCCGAGTGAGATCAGTTTTGGTTTTATAGTTATTAATTGGACTTTTATTCCAATTCAATAACTATTATTTGATATGTTATGCTCACCCTCTACAATTATTATTTTTCAGAGGATGAAGAGCCCAACCATGATATGTGAAGACATTCAGCAGCTCGGAGTATAGTTTGGTAGAAGCCTTGGCCAGCTCCTGAAAAATACCGAGTGAACTTATTTATTTGTGTAATTTAAAATAGCTGGTCGGCTTTGTAAAATGAATATTATAAATTATTTAATTCAAATTCTGTTTTGGAAATTTGAATTATTTGTAAAATATTTTTAATTTAATGAAATTTGTTTAAAAAATTAAGGATGTTATATTTTGGTATCAGAGCAGACTTGAAAAGTCCAAGGCCAAGGTGTAGCTACTAAATACTATGAGCTGAGTGAAATCATGGTTAAAAACTGGGGTTTGTAATCCGGTGTTGGGCCAGCTATAAGAGTAAGGATTGAGTGACATTGAAGATTGGCTCTGTGTATCCGGTCTATGTAATTCGGACTCTCTGAGAGAGAAACCGGTCTTGATTCTTCGCATCGGCCTCATGTGTTGGTGTGAGAGACTTGTGTATTACCGAACCGGGTCATTACCTTGTAATGATGGTTATTTTCTAGAACGGTTAGATGACTTGATTAATCAATTGTGTGATGATTGTTTCAGGATAGGAAAATGGACCCTCATGGTATGGATGCCATGGCTGTTGCCTTCCAGCGTTTGGCTGACATTTTAGAAAGACAGAATGCCCCTCAACCGAGTGACAATCATAGTATTGATTGTTTTCTCAAGAGAAAACTGATTGAATTCCATGCTGGATTTCAGCCCGACCGAGCGGATGCCTGGATCCAAAATCTTGAACGGATTTTTGGCAGTTTACAGTGCACTGAGGCACAAAAGGTTGAATACGCTACATTTATGCTTCGGAAGGAAGTTGAGAACTGGTGGAGGATGGCCAGAAACCGAATGGAAGCTATGGGAACCGAGTTGAATTGGGAAAATTTCAAGGAATGTTTCCTTGAAAAGTATTTTCCGAATATTGTAAGAAGCCAGAAAGAGTTGGAATTTATGGAACTCCGACAAAAAAATCTGAGTGTTGAAGAGTACGCAGCTAAATTTAAGGAGCTCTGCATGTTTCACTCTCCTTTTCAATTGTCGGGCACTGAAGGTTTTAAGTGCATCAAATTTGAAAGTGGACTAAGACCGAATATCAAAAAGGCATTCCGACACCAAGAAATCAGGAATTTCCCGATTCTTGTTAACAAGTGCCGAATATATGAGGAAGATGATAAAACTTCCTCTGGAGTAAGCAGTCGGTCAGATAATTCCTCTAAATTATCCCTGATTAATTTTAAGAAGCATGGGAAGACGATCAGAGGTGAATCATCCTTTGACTCCCGAGGCCGAGTGAATTCTGGTGGCCGATCAATGAGTTTTCCGAGAGACTTTAGATGTTTCAAGTGTGGAGGAGACCATTTTTTGAGTGACTGTAACCGAAACAAAATTGTTTGTTTCAAATGCAATGAGGAAGGACACACTCGTCCAAATTGCCCTCTTTTATAAACGACCGAGTCTAATGCTAGCATAAATCGAGAAAGTTTTCAAAGACGAGGTCAGGGAATCAGAAATAGAGGAGTCAGAGGAAGAAATAGTGGATGAAGTAACCTGATGATCGGAAGAGACGACCAGGAAAGGGATGTTAATCCACAAGCTGCTGGTCGAGTGTTTAATATTCATATGGAAGAGGCCGAACAAGCTGGTAATATGGCACAAAGAGCATGAGCAAAAATTTTTTAAATCCGGGTGCCATACGACTCTTATTTCTAAAAAGTATGTTATATTCTATTATATTTTGTAAGTACTCGTTATTATGTAAAACGTGAGATATATATATTTTTATACCTATCGATTTTATGTGCAATTTGTGACCAAGTAATTTATTAAATTTTGAGGACGAAATTTTTATAGAGGGAGAGAAATGTAACATCTTGATTTTTACGATTTTTATAAAAATAACTTAGAGAAGAATTTTTGAATGAAATTCCGAGTGGAAAATGAATGAGACAAGATTTTCTGAGTGAAAAGAATCAGATTCTGAGTAAAATAAATTTGACTCCGAGTGAAATGAATTTGACACCAAGTGAAATAAGACAAAACACTATTTCCAAGTGAAGTTAAGATATTTCTAAGTGAAACATCATTAAGAGAATCATTTTCGAATGAAGTGACACTGTGTCCGATTGAGACACGTTTGAGTAAAGCAAATCCGAGTGAAACGTCTCTGAGAGCAACTTTTCCGATTAAGTTGCCGAGTGAAGTGTCTCTGTGACACTTTCGAGTGGTACATTTCGAATAAGTCTTTCCAGAAAGAGTGCTTCTGGGCAAAGGCTTCAACTCTGATTGATTAAGTTTTTTGAGTAAGTAATCCCGAGGAGATTTCTGAGTAATCCTTTCAAGAGGAATGATTTCCGAGAAAAGAAATAGACTTCGAACTCCGAGTAACCTTACAGTAGAGAAATTTCCGAATAATGAAAGAAATAAGACTCTGACTCGGAAAGAGGTATAACTGAGCGAGATGAGTCAGTTTTGATTGAACTGCCAAGTGAAAACCCGAGTGCTGGGAAGCCTTGCCGAGCGGACAAGTGTAGAATCGAAGGACAGCCTCTGGTCAAATTTAGCCTAAGTGAGTAGGTGCCTCGCTCAAGCGAATGCCAGTGGAATTCGTTACTGGACATTTCTCGCCCGAACGAGTGGCTAGTAGGAGGGACTCTCGCTCGAGCGAAAGCATAGGAAATTGGTTACTGGGTAATTCTCGCTCAAGCGAGGATCAGGTCTGATGCTTCCCACGTCATTATGTTCTTCTACCTTCCAGCAGATTCCTTTCTTAGATATTTTCTAAGTTTTGGACCCATTTAGATGTGTTGTCCCTTTTCATTAAATATCTTAACCCTTCCTTAATTATTAAAGAGACGTATGACAGAGTACTTCAAGTTATTTACTTTTCTTCTGCAAATAAATACTTCCATTGTTGGATTAATGGAAGAACTTTTGGAAAGTGAAATCACCATAATCCTTTTCTTTCTAATTCTCTACTGGAAGCTGTTAAACAACGAAGATAATTAAATCTTCATTCTTCCTATTTACAAAGAAAGCTTGGAGTGGAACAACACTGCAGTTCCAGTCGGAATTCTGGAGCAGTGACTTGGTTATAGTTTTAAAGCTGCTATTTCTAGGTAGGGGGAGCGTACATCTCAAATAGATGGTTTATGAATAGATTTGGGGCATTTTGGATATATGTGATGTGTGTATGAATTGTTATGAGACCCTAATTATCTGATGTTTTATGTTTCTTATTTTGCATTCATATTATTGATATTGATATGAGATTGATGATTCATGATATTTATATGCATGAGATGCATGTGTGATGTTTGAATATGAACTGTGATATGGTGGTTCCTATATACCACGGACACCTTTGAGTGTGACTCAAGGCCGGCCCGTAGCACTGAGTAGAGGACCGCTATCACTCTAGGAGTGGTACTCGGTGTTACATTATGGGCACAGAGCGGTTTGGTACCAGTAAAACGGTCGAATCAGCGAGGAGCTGCATTATGGCTCGGTGAGCCAGTGTTGCAACACAAAATTGATAATGACCCTATTTTGGTTGGTCAAGTGGGAATGAAAGATATGGATCCATTTGATTGAGCATATGCATACACTGATTTATGTGTTATTGTGAGAACATGCTGTTATGATGAGTATATGGTTATGTCTCAGTTTTGAGAATGAATAAATTGTTATTTGCCGAGTGGATTATTATGCTGCCGAGTATGATGTGCTGTATCTGCCGAATGAAATGTTTTACTCACCGAGTGCAGTTTGTTATACTTGCCGAGTGATGTTATAATTACCGAGTGAGTTAGAATTGCCGAGTGTGATCAGTTTTGGTTTTATAGTTATTAATTGGACTTTTATTCTAATTCAATAACTGTTATTTGATATATTATGCTCACCCTTTATAATTATTATTTTTCAGAGGATGAAGAGCCCAACCATGATATGTGAAGACATTCAGCAGCTCGGAGTATAGTTTGGTAGAAGCCTTGGCCGGCTCCTGAAAAATACCGAGTGAACTTAGTTATTTGTGTAATTTAAAAGAGCCGGTCGGCTTTGTAAAATGAATATTGTAAATTATTTAATTCAAATTCTGTTTTGGAAATTTGAATTATTTGTAAAATATTTTTAATTTAATGAAATTTGTTTTAAAAATTAAGGATGTTATATTTTGGTATCAGAGCAGACTTGAAAAGTCCAAGGCCAAGGTGTAGCTACTAAATACTATAAGCTGAGTGAAATCATGGTTAAAAATCGGGGTTTGTAATCCAGTCCTTGCATAGGTTTAGTTTAGTCCAGTTCATATAGGTTATAAGAGTTCAGGTCCTTGTATAGGTATTTCAGAGTAAGTTACATAATATACTTAATTTAAAATTTATTATAAATTTTAAGTTAAAAAGTTATTATTTTAAAATAATAATATTATTAAATTTAAAAGGAGTAGGGGACTCCTCCCATTATTCTTATGTCTTTTCATATTATATTCCTATCTCACTCCCCCTTACCTTGATTTGTTACCAAAAGTGAGTTCGCGCTGTGCCTCCGAGTTCTAAAAATATTAATACTAATTTATTTCAGTATAGGCATAAGATAAAAATTAAGATAAAAATTAGGGTAATTATGCATAGTAACAATAAATAGTAAATTTTAAATAGTTACTATGAATAGTAATAGTAAATTATGAATAGTAACGGTAAATAGTAGATCATGAATAGTAACGATAAATAGTAAATTATGAATAGTAACAGTAAATAGTAAATCATGAATAGTAATGGTAAATAGTAAATTATAAATAGTAATAGTAAATAGTAATTTACTATTTGTAATAGTAATTTACTATTCAGAATAGTAACTTAAAATAATATTATATCCAATATAAATTTCTAAAACAATATGAAAATAAACCTAAAAAATATAAAAAAGGCTATTCTTACCTTATAATTTTGGTAGAACCACTTTCCAAAGAAAATTATTTCTCTCTCTTACTTCCATCACTATCTTACTAGTACTACTATATTAAGAAAATTTAATCTGAAATTGTGAATTTTTCCCTTCGCTTCCTCGTTGTTTATAAGGAAAATTTTTACTGTACATTTGAATATTTTAATATTTGATTACTGTGCAAGAATTTAAAATTTCTAACAAATTACTCTACAAAGTTTGAAAATTTCAAAATTGCATAGTAAAATTTCTCGTAAAGGGGGCTGAGAATTATGAAGGGGTGCGGATAGTAATTTAGGGAGTGCAAAAAGAAATTTTTCATTTTTTTTTCAATATATTTTCAATTTTTTAAAAACTTCTGAAAATTATAAATAATACATAGATCAAAAAGTTCTAAAGAACCATAATCTAATTACTTCAAAATTTCATTTTAAAATTCTAATAAGAGTTAAATCATAAATATGTAAAAACATAAATACAAAAATATAAAATAAAAGTTATGAATAATGAAGATATTAAAAATTCTTAATATAATTTTCTTAATTGGTAAATACTAATTAAGTCATTTTAAAATCTTTATTCAAAATACATATATATTTTTATTTTATTATTATCATTATCATTATTTTAACAAAATAATTAAATATAAGTACCAAAATTTTATAAATATATTACTTAATAATAATCTAACTAATAGTAAGTGTTTCTCATTAAAAAGATATTAATATCTATTTTCTATTTGAGTAAAAAATGGGATGTTACAAATTAGAGTTCAATTTTGGTTGAATCACTAACATGAAAATTTTGACCTGGACTAGTAACAGATAATTTAGATAATTTACAGTTCAACCAATCAGACTAACCAATCTGATCAAATTTTGATAAAAATACTAAAAAATTTTCCAAATAAAACTTATAGGTGAACATGAATTTTTTTTTTAACTTAACATCTAATTTAAAGTTTGAGTCATACAAAAATAAATACAGTTCATTAAATTTAATTTAGATAAAAGTCATCCACCCCTACAATTCTTAAGATGTTCTAAGTGACATAAAGAGGATAATTAATCACTCAACATTAAGAGGATCGTTAATTTTGTGTTTTCCACAAACTAATGCACTACATATTGGGCCACTCTCAAAAAGGCCCATTCGGGAGTCCAGGAAACCTAAATGGCTAAATGATTTTATTTAATTTTGTACCTGGTTTTCTAGAATCTTGGCTGTTAGGGTAAAGTTAGTCAGAAATGAACCTTATATATTGTTTTTCTCTTGGATAAGAAAAACAGAATATCAAGATCATAGTTGTTTTTTCCTCCTTATGGTCTCGTTCTTCTTTTCATCCAGTAGCTAGTTCTAATCATAGGAAAAGTTAAGCCTATCAATTTGGTGCTTTCATTGTCCTCCTCATGCCTCCTAAACCCACCACTTCCAAGGACCTCGAAGATATTCTTCAGAGTATTTCTGAAAAATTAGATCTCCTTTAGACTCAATTTGATACTCACAGGCTCACCCAAGATAATCGGCATCAGTCATTGTAGCAAACCATGGATACAAGTCATGATGATATGACCACTTTTATGGGTGGTTTACTAGAACAAGTAGCATCTCTCCAAGTCCAGACACACCATCAAGGCTTTCCCTCTACTAGTTCACAGGTCCCTTCCTCACCCATGACAACGACTTTTCTTGCCTTGACAGACAACCCGATTGTTATCCCTTACTCCATTCCTATTTCCAACACTTAACCTATGTCAACCATTGGCCTTACTACACAAATCCATACTTTCCCACATAACCCCCAATTTGGACCTACATACACTACCAACCCCACCACCTCCCCTATTCCTCAACCGTCCTTTCCCAATTCCCCTTTTTTAACCCATCAATTTCCCTCTCCATCTAACAACCAACCACTCTGACCACTTAAGTTGGAGCTTACCCCTTTTGATGGCGCTGAACTACTTGATGGGTTATTTCAAGTGGACCAATTTTTCTTATTTTATCAGGTACCTCCAGACCTTCGCTTACCAATGGTTGCTTTTTATATGAGAGGGGATGCACTTAGTTGGTTTAAGTGGATGTATCATAATCGTCAGTTATCAGATTGGAACACTTTTGTCTGAGCTTTAGAACTTCGGTTTAGACCATTTAGCTACGAAAATCACCGGGCTGAGCTATTCAAACTCCGCTAATAAGGGTCTGTCACTGATTATCAGGCTCAATTTAAAAAGCTGTCTAATACAGTTATTGGCTTACCTCCTGATATGTTGTTAAATTGTTTTATTTCTGGTTTATATCCTGATATCAGACGTGAATTGGCCATCCTCCATCCCACTCACATCTCCCTGGCTTTTGGCTTGGCTAAACTTGTTGAATCCAAGCTTAAGGATTCTAGAACCTGTGCCCCTCGTGCACCTACCCTATTCCAACCCCTCTCATCAATTCATCCAAGACCCCACCTCCTAACCCTATCCCTCATCCATTTCCTCTTAAATGACTTCCCCCATCTCAAATGCAAGAGAGGCATGCTTTGGGGCTATGTTATAATTGTGATGAGAAATTTAACCCTGGACATAAATGTACCTCTATCCATTTTCTATTACTCTTAGCTGATGATGATTTCCTAACCCATGAATCCCCCTCTGAACGTGACCACCCCACAAGCCCAGATTCCTCCTTGGAAGCCATTAATTTTTAACTCTCCCCTTAAGCCCTCACTGGCCAACCATCCCCACAAACACTAAAATTCCAAGGCTTTATTTCTGGCCTACCTGTCCAGGTACTTATTGATTCAGGGAGCTCCCACTATATCTTGCAACCCTGTATTGCCTTCCACCTTAAACTTATGACCCAACCCATTCCTATATTTCTTGTGATAATGGGTAATAGAGCTCACATTGTGTGTTCTGGCTTATATCCTTGAACTGGTCTGAACCGGGGTCTAGGATCCGGTGTGGGACCAGCCACAAGAATATAGGTGTTTTTAGGGTTTGCACACCGGAACAGTGAGTATCCGGTGTATTAATCCGGTCTCTAAATAGGAGAAGCCGGTCTTGTTGTCCTGGAGATCCTTCACACCAGTGTTTCGCGTTGCAGGGGGGCGAAAGGTGGTGCCACCTGCGAAGATTCTCCGACGCTCAAGTTAGAAGAGTGTAAGAACTCAGTGAATGCTCAAGTAATGTAATAGTAAAGTGTAAGTTAGAACAACATCACCTTGCATATGTATTGAAATGAGCTATTTATAGTTGAACGTAGGAAATGAATCGTTGGGTGCAAGTGGGCCCCTTGGTTCTGATAGCGTGTGAAGTGCGTCAATCAAAGTGGCTCAGTACTCAGAGTGTGTCAGGGGGGGTAGGTCAATTATCAGAGTACGATCCTATAGGAAAAAGAGAGGATAATCACCTTTCCGCATAATCTGCTGACACATGTACTTGCTTTCTGAGGCCATTGACGTGACATATTTTGCTACATACAGTATCTTCGCTGATAAGTTATTAGGGGCTCTTATCTCGCTGTGACTGAGAAACTAACAGTTATATAAATGTTCTGTGAAAATGAACAATGATCCGTTATAGAGAAAATAAGTGGGGCGGTTGTGAGATGAGAACGGAAGGCCAGACATCGGATATCCGGTGTGGTAATGTTGAACCAGGACACCGGTTTTCCTTATATGAGGTCACTCTGACGTCACAAGATCGGGGCCGGTATCCAGACCGGATCATCTGTCCCCTAGCTTGTATGAGGGACTGTTAAGTTACTCATATGAGCTATACAACTCTGGAGAAGTCTGGATGCCGGTGGTACATTCTGGAAGGTCTCTGGAAGCTCTATTGTATCCGCTCTAATAAACAAGTGACCGCTCTTGTTGCGCTGCATACAACGGATTCAGACAGCGTAAAATAAATGATGGAAATCCCAAGAGTCTTTGAGAATCAAAACCCTTGGTATTCGAAAAGTGGTTGAAAGGCATTAAATGCGCATCGCATGATTGGACATTAAATGCATTTTTTACGCACGAGCCATCATTACCCAAGAGTGTAACCGTCGATTGGGCTTATTGGGCCTGGATTCAAACTGAAAGGGGGGGCCCATTTTGCCAAAACGTTTACTGAAACGTTACCATTTTCACGCTCGTACGTGACGAAACGACGGAGTCGTTTCAATTTGAAAGGTTGCATTTTAAGGCAAGCATTGTGACCTTCGATGGAACACTATGCCTCCTCGTTACCTATAAAAGGGGCTCTTAGCAGATTTTGGAATCCGTTCTTGTTTTCAAGCTTAGTGAACCTCTGCTCAAATTTCTTGGAAATTTCTCTGCCGTCTTCAAACTTCTCAAAGATCTTCTTCCTTTAGGTAACCTCCCTTTCCTTTAACTCCTTGTAATTTTTGTTCATTCTGTTTCCACCATGCGCCCTGGAGCAGGCAACACTGGTCCTTCAAACAGGGGGAGTTTTGGCTCTCGCGCCCTCCTTAGCCACCGTGGTGGGAGGATTCCAGCGAATCTTCCTGTGGCTGGGCCTCATCGCTCAGAGAGAGCTGAAGCTTCTTCCTCACGAGCGTCCTCCTCCCAACGCCGCTCTGAGGTTCCCCTTGACTCGAGGGCTACCAGCCGCTCTGATGAAGGGTCAAGTGCTGAAGGTTATCTCTCTGACGATGTTGCTTTTTACCACAGCACGTACGCATTCCACCGTGCCTGCACAACTATGGATCTTCCGGGATGTGGAAAAGCACCAGTTCTCCGCTCTGCTGAAGGATGTGTCAACGTTGTGGCACACCGGCTTGACTGGGAAAAGCTCAACAGGGAGAAACCCTACTGCTGGGTGGAAGAGGAATTCCTAGAGATCCCTTCGCACCATGCGAGTGAGGAAGAATGCACGGTCTCTTTCCGCTGCAAAATATACTCAGACAAGAAATACAAAGCGCGATACGCTGTGCTGGCACCACGTCCCTCTGAGAGAGTATGCCACAGAGTCCCTGATGAGAGGTCGGTCTACATGTACGACTTCGTCTTCTTGAAATTGAGGGTACGCTTCCCCATGACGGAATTCCAGATGGCCGTTCTACGCTTCTTAGACTGCGCCCCTACACAACTGCATCCCAACGGTTGGGGTCTGGTCCGGGCTCTGGAGATTCTGGGGAGCATTTCAACTTCTCCGCCATTGTGGCGAAACTGTTCTACTATTGCCAAGTGGTCCGCCGTGCTAATAACAAGGGTGGCCTTGGGTTCATTACCCTCCGTAGTGACTCAAGGGTGATAAATTTCAAATCTTATACGGAATCTGCGAAGGTGGATGGACGCTCCTTCAAGCATTACTACACGCGGGTCCGTATTCAACCGAATAAGCTGGTCTTCTGGCGAAATAAGGAGGGATTTACCAAGTTTCCTCTTAGTTGGACACACGAGCATTTTCTCCTCATGAGCCGTGCTTATTACATAGATGAGAGTGAACTCTCCTCTCATTGTGTTGAGGTCTTGAGCGCCATGCAGACGACCTCAAAGACCCTCAAAGGATTTTCCAGCAGGCTCCTCTTGGCAGAGGATGACATCCGAAACACCTACCTCTGTAATATCCGCTCTTACTCTATTTGTGTTGTATAGTTATTCCGTTCTGATTATTTTTTCTTCTTATGTGCTAACTCAACCTTTCTTGTTTTGCAGAACAAATCAAAAGAGCCTGCCCAGAGATGTTGTCGCTAAAGACCATGATGGCTGACGGTGATTCCTCCTCTGAGGAGAATGAGATCCAGGAGAAGAGGAACGCCACCAAAACTCCCCTCATTCCCCTGACCTCTGCAGTAGGTGAAGAGGTTCCTCTCTTTGATGAGGAGGAAACAGAAAAACAAGCTGAGGCCACTGAAGCGGGCGACGAGGAGGCTGTCCCAGAGAAAAAGAAGAAAAAAAGGCACCTTGTTAAAAAGGCAGATCAAGAAAAGCCCTCCTCTGATGACCCTATGAAGAAGCGTCAGAAAACGCTCGAAGAAACTGGATTGAAGATGGATAAGGGAAAGAAGCCCGTTCCTGAATCCTCTACCCCTTCTTCACAGAATGCTTCAGAGCCGGACTCCGGGAATGGTCCTCCTCCAGCGTTTGACCCTCCACGCGATTCCTTCCTCTCCCCGTACTTATGGTTTCAAGGGTCCATGCCCCCCACTCTTCCAAAAGCAAGGTATTGCCTCCGCCCCTCCCTCGACGATGCTGGGGTTTGAGGTGCTTGTAAGGCCGGGCGTTGGTAGCTGGATGAACTGTTCGGCCTCCTTGATTCCCTGAGCGAGAAGGCAGATTATATGGAGCAGGTTGAAAAACTTGAAATCGAACTCACGGTGAAGGAGACATGGGCGGCCAAACAAGCTGAAGTTCAAAGAGGCGTGGAGTCGGAATTGAAGAAAACCAAGGAGACGCTCCAGAGGAAAACTGAGGAGGCAAGCCAAGTTCATTTTGCCAACAAGGCTCTAGAGCGGGAAGTTACCGACCTTCAGAAACAGAACAAATCCATACCCCTCCTCGAAGAAGAATTACAACTGGAGAAGAAGAGATCGGCTAAGCTTGCTGACGATCTCAAAATTATGGAGGACGGTCGCAACAAAGACCTTGGGGAATGGGAAAGCCTTCGAAAGGAGATGCAAGCCCAAATTGAGGAACTCAAGAAGGGTGGTGCGAGTGTTGGGCCTTCAGAAGAGGATTTTGCCAAGGTTCAAAGAAGATTAACTGCTGCGAAGGCCAAGGCTGCCAAAGCCTTGGAGATATGCAAAAATGTGGCGTATGAATCCTTCGGCCTGGCCCTCCGTCAAGTTTATTATCGTAACCTTGGAGTGAAGCTGAATCTGTATGGATTGGATCCGTTCTTCGAATTCCATGGGGGAAAACTTGTCGAAGTACATAAGGACGGCTTGCACCATGAACCCCGTGCATCTCTGTATGAACTGCCTCCCCTTCCAGAAGGTCAAAGTATGGAGCCAACAACGTCCACCGCTGCCTCTGGAGCTGAAACGCAAGAAGGTGCCCAAGCTGGAGTAGAGGACAAAAAGGAGAGAACAGGAGTGCCCACTGCGGAGGATCAGGCACCGGCCTCTTAATTTATGCTTTATTCATAGCTGTGTACTGGGATCAGCTCCAGCTTTAACTACTTTGTGACCTGCATAATTTCTTATTTTTGGAAATAAAATTCACTGTTGCTTCTCTTCAACTGCTTACGTCGAATGTATGATTGTTGGATAATCAGTGCTATACAAAACACTTTATTGTTTTCAATGCTTTGTGAATCCGTTCTGTGTGGTTACCTAGCTGCTTAAAGTGTACTTATCACACCGGATTAAGATAACAAATTATAACAAAGAAGCGACAATTAAGTTAAAGCATGCCCTGTCCCCAAGTATAAGTACAATGGGAAGGGAAATTTTATCTCAAGAATTACCTTTTAACTTCTTAAAAAGATAGAAATGCTCATCTGTCCTCGAAGATGTAGAGCGGGTACGTTAGCGTTCAACCGCTCTGTGGTGGATATTCCATAATTGAGGACGGACATTGCCTTTGAATTTTGGTACAGCTTTGACAAGGGTAAGCTTTACGTCTTTCTCTTGAGGTTCGGTTTGGTCCTACATCTCAAGTCTTCACACGATGTTCGGTTCGATCCTACTAACCGTACTTGGAGTTCGGTGCAATCCTACAATCCAAGCCTTCAACACGGGGTTCGGATCAGGGCTAATCCTGAACCTACTGCGCCCGTTACTCGGGGTTCAGCGTGGTTTTCTGTATGAACCAGCCTACTGCGCCCAAGCCTTCGCATGGGGTTCGGTTTGTGGCCTTGAGGAAGGACCAGCCCTACAACCCATGTTATCTTCGAATGGGGTTCGGTTTGTGGTCTTGAAAAAGGACCAGCCCTACAACCTATTTAGTCTTTGAATGGGGTTTGGTTTGTGGCCTTGAGAAAGGACCAGCCCTACAACCCATTTGGTCTTCGAATGGGGTTCGGTTTGTGGCCTTGAAAAAGGACCAACCCTACAACCTATTCCACCTCAAGGAGTTACATCGTCAAAACACACGATGTATGATTGAGATCATCCATCCTGAGGGGTCTTCATCAGTCCCTCGAGGAGTTACATCATCAACTACAGAATTGGTAGTTAGATTCCTCCGTCCTAAGGTGTATGCGTGTTAAGCTACGGCTATAAATTGCAACACATAAGAAAAGTGAGAATGATAGGGCAGTTAAAATGTATTCTCATTAAGATTGAAAGTACGTTACATGGAGAGCGTAGTTGGGGTCATGCCTCGTTAAAACCTTCTTGAGAAAACCCAATGGGAAAAAACTCAAGTAAGGAAAAAGAGTACACGCCGTCTTACCAACTAGCTGTAATAAACACGTAAGTTCTGAGTGTTCCATTTGTTGTGGATTGGAGTTCCATCAAGTTCTTCCAACCGGTATGACCCTTTTCCAGTCACTTCAAAAACTCTATAAGGACCTTCCCACGTCGGTGCTAGCTTTCCTTGGTGAGCGAATTTATTCCCCACACTCGCCTTTCTCAAAACAAGATCTCCGGTGTTGAAAGCTCTGTACTGGACACATTTATTATACCGGAGTGCTGCCTTTTTTTTACTGCCTGATCTCTGACAAAAGCCTTTTCCCTTAACTCCTGGAGGACGTCCAGTTCTGATGCCAAATTGGCGTTGTTATCTTCAGCTGAAAAATACTCCACACGAGCCGATCTTGTTTGTAGCTCCACTAGAATCATCGCCTCAACCCCGTATGTCAACCGGTATGGGGATTCGTTAGTTGAAGAATGAGGCGTGGTGCGGTATGCCCATAAAACATGACATAGCTGGTCAGTCCATCCTCCCTTCACTTCTCCCAGACGTTTCTTCAACCCCTTTAACACTTCTCGATTGGCTACCTCCGCTTGGCCATTGGTCTGAGGGTGTTCGACAGATGAAAATATCTGGATTGTCCCCAGTCCTTCAAGCAAATCTGTGAACTTCTTGTCTGTGAACTGGGTGCCGTTGTCAGTCACAATCCGCCCTGGCACCCTGAATCGAGCTATGATGTTTTCATACACGAAACGCCTTGTTCGCGTAGAAGTAATGTACACTACGGGCTCAGCTTCAATCCATTTGGTGAAGTAATCCACTCCCACGATCAAATATTTGATACCTCCTGGCGTAGTGGGGAAAGGGCCCAAAATGTCAAGGCCCCACTGGTAAAACGGCCAAGGCACAACGGACGAGGAAAGCTCTTGTGCCGGTGTATGGTGGAGGTTGGAAAATCTTTGACAAGCGTCGCATTTCTTTACAAAATCTGCAGAGTCTGGTGGGCCACCAATATCCAGCCCTGAGGACCTTTCTCATTAGGCTTCAACCCCTAGCATGGTGCCCGCACTGCCCCTCGTGCACTTCCTCCAAAACCGCTTGAACCTCATCCTCTCTCAAACATAAAAGATATGGGACAGAGAATCCTCTTTTGTAGAGAACACCATCAACCATAGTAAAATATGGTAGCACCCTCTTCACTCGTCTCCTCTCCTTCTCATCAGTGGGAAGTTGACCATCAGCCAAATAGCGAATATAGGGAATGACCCAAGAATCCTCATATGGATAGCTTACCATGACAGCATTCAGAGAAGGGTACAGAGGTATGCTAGGTGATGCCAAAGTGCTTTGAACCACCGTTGTTATGCTGTCGAGCTGCTTTGTACTTGCAAGTCTTGACAAGATGTCCGCTCTGGTGTTTTCCTCTCTGGGCACATGCTTGAACTCTAAAACTTCAAATCTTCCCTTCAACTCATTAACACAATTCAAGTACAATTGAAGTTGCGGCTCCTTCGCTTGGTACTCCCCCTGGATCTGTGAAATCACCAATTGAGAATCACTACACAGTGTGACTGCTGATGCTCTGATGTCAATCGCCACACAGAGACCGGCCAAGCATGCTTCGTATTCAGCCTGGTTGTTGGAGGTCTTGAAATTGAATCGGAGGGAAATTTCAAGGTGCACACCATCATCACTTTCTACCACAACACCTGCTCCACAACCTTTGCCATTCGACGATCCATCAACGTAAATGGTCCAATGCGCTCGAGGGGTGGCAGGGTCCGCCCCAGTCATCTCCACAACAAAATCAGCCAACACTTGCGCCTTGATGGCTCCTCGAGGCTCATACGAAATTTCAAATTCAGACAACTCGATAGACCATTTTATCATCCTTCCGGCGAGGTCTGGCTTGCTAAGCACTGATCGGAGAGGCAAATCCATTCTCACCAGTACTGGGTGCGCGTGGAAATAGGGCCTCAACCGTCGTGATGCCCACACGACTGCTAGAGCAGCTTTCTCAATCTTCTGATACCTTCCTTCTGCCCCCTGAAACGTCTTACTAGTAAAGTACACTGGCCTCTGCCCTTCAGGGGTTTCTTTAACCAAGGCCACGCCTAAGGCTTCATCAGAGATTGCTAAATACAAGATCAAAGTCTCACCAGGGTCAGGCTTAACTAAAATCGATGGACTCGAGAGAACGGCCTTGAGTTGCTGGAAGGTTTGTTCTTGCTCCTCTCCCCATTCAAAATTCTTATGTTTCTTCAACGCCTTATACAGGGGAAGGGATCTGTTTGCCATTTTAGGCATGAAACGAGCCAGAGCGGCTACCTTCCCATTCAATGATTGGACTTCCCTTAGGCTCCTGGGGCTCTGCATATCCAAGATTGCTTGACACTTCCCAGGGTTAGCCTCAATGCCTCGCTGGGTCAACATGAATCCCAAGAATTTCCCAGCTGGAACGACAAAGGTGCATTTTAAGGGGTTTAACCTCATGTTGTACTGTCGAAGCCTAGTGAAAACTTGGTGCAGATCTTCAATGTGGTCTCCTCCAGCGGGCGTTTTGGCTATAATATCATCTATATAAACTTCGACCAGCCTGGTGTGCATCCCATCAAAGACTTTGTTAATCATGCGCTGATAGGTAGCGTCGGCGTTCTTCAATCCAAAAGGCATGACGGTGTAGCAGAAAACACCGCGGTCATTGATAAAGGCAGTTTTCTCTTGGTCTCCCTCCCACATCGGAATCTGGTTATACCCTGAATAAGCATCCATGAAACTGAGGTACTGGTAACCGGATGAATCATCCACCATGCGATCAATGTTGGGCAGGGGATATGGATCCTTGGGGCAGCAACGGTTAAGATCCACATAATCTGTGCACATTCTCCATTTGCTATTAGCTTTCTGCACCATAACTACATTAGAAAGCCAAGAAGAGTAGCGTATCTCCCTTATAAAGCCCGCTTTTAATAACTCCTCTGTCTGCTCACAAGCTGCCCTCTGCTTCTTCGGTCCCAACCTCCTCTTCTTCTGGGCCATCGGTCTTGTTTCAGGGTACACAGCAAGCTTGTGGCAATAGAAATCAGGGTCCATCCCAGGCATGTCTGCTACTGTCCATGCGAAAAGATCCTTGAACTCCTGCAAAAGGGCTAATAAGCGTTGCTCCATAGCAAACTCCAGCTTATCATTGATGTGCGTGACCTTCTCTGGGGAATCCCCTAAGATAACATCCCTGGAACCACCATCCGGTGTGGGCTTAGAGGGATTGAGTGGATCAATCTTCAATTCCGCTCTGGGGTCCAGATCAATTAGACTGACAGACCCTGCCGCTGTTCCTCCGTCGTTCAGCTTCCTCTTCTTATTGAATGCTTCTAACTTAACCATGTTGAGGCTCAGGTTATAACAATATCGAGCCATCTCCTGATCATCACGGAGAGAGGACACACCGTTGTCCTTGTCAATGAATTTGATTAAGAGGTGAGGAGTGGAAACAATTGCTTCCATCGCATTCAGTGTAGGACGACCTATGATACCGTTGTATGGGGATTCCACATCAATCACCAGAATTCTTGACTTGACTGTTCTCGCTCCAGGATCTCCTTCAAAAGAAATCAGAGTGTCAAGATACCCCTATGGGTTGCTTGGCTCCATTAAACGCTGTGAGATCTTGCGTGTAAGGTTGTAAATCTGCATTATTGAAACCCATTCGTTTAAAACAATTATAAAAGATAACATCACAAGAACTTCCCTGATCGATGAGGATCCTCTTGACATCCTTGTTGGCTATGACTGCCATGATAACTACTGCATCATCACCTCCTGGAATTGTTGGGCCAAAGTCATCATCAGTAAATGACACTGTCGGAGCTGCCATACCGTCCCTGAAAGGGCGGTTATCCCTTGGTTTGCCCTGGATAGACAGAATCATCCTGTGGTGATTCTTTCATGCTGTGATTGACGTTCCTCCTCCCGCAAATCCTCCAGCTATCATCTCAATCACTTCCCGTCTGCCCTGCCTCTGCTGCTGGGGCATGTTATTTTTTTGGGCACCTCCAGCAATCACTACTCCTTTCTGTTTTTCAGCTGCAGTGAACTTCCTTACTGGATTACGTGTATTATCATCTTCGTCATCAGGATCTCTACTACTTTTTTCCATCCTCTGAGGCTCGACTATAGATTTCTCCTTGAACAAATACTGCTTCAGCTTTCCTTCTCGAATGAGAGTTTCCACCGTATTCTTTAATGCCTTGCACTCATCAGTATTGTGTCCTGTCTGTTCATGGAAAGTGCAATACTTGCGTGGGTTACCACCCCTCTTGACTGGGGATCGTTTCCTTATACCAAAGACGTTCAACGTTGGCCAACCAACCTCCCTTATGATTTGGGAGTGCCTGGTGTTCAACGGAGCATAGTTGTTGAACGATGATACACGCCTATCTCGTGGATGCGGGCGAGCGTTTACAAAGTCTTCTCTAAAGGCATGCTTCTCAGGTCTCACTCTCTCCTTTTCTCTCCGTGGCTGCTGAGTAGGTGCTAAAGGCTTCATTCTTGTTGCGGTTGCCTCCAGATGCATCTCTATGCCCACGTATTTGGAAGCTTTCCTTCGAAACTCCTCGAAGGTTGTTGGGGGGCTCTTTGCCAAAGATAGGGCAAAAGCTGAACCAGGCTGAAGAGCTTCCACTACAATATGAAGTTGTATGGCCTCCGTGAGGTTGGGGACCAAAGCTGCCTCCTTATAAAACCTTTTCAAGAACTCCTTAAGAGTTTCAGTTTCTCCCTGCCTTATCTGGGCCAGGGTGTGAGAAGTTCTTGGGATATCCCTAGAGATGACAAAATGGCTTTCAAATGCAGCGGCCATTTCCTCCCAAGAGTCTATAGATCCTGAGGGTAAGCTTTTAAACCACCTGAGAGCCTCCTCCGTTAGTGTTCTTGGGAACATCCTACACATAACATCTTCATCTGCTCCCAAATACATAACTTCATACACATAAGCATCCAAATGCTTAGTGGGATCGGTTTCTCTATTATACTTCCCTATCGACAGTGGCTAGGTTGTTTGCAAATGTTTCGGGATGGCAATGCTCATCAGCCTTCTTGAGAAAGGGACACTGAGCTTGTACGTCCCTGAAGTCACCACCGCCTGCTCCCTTCTCCTGGTACTGACTCTATCACCAGAGTCTTGAGTCTGCTCTCTCTCTTCATACGTGGGAATCTTCGAATACTGGAGGGCTGTAGACCTGCCCCTCGATGATGTGTGGTGAGTCTCTTCTGCATGGGATGTTACCCTGTCCCCAGCTTCTCCTCTCTCCCGCTTCAACTCCATCAGCTCCTCCCTGAGTTGCCTGATAACCTCATCGCGAGGGTCAGGCGTTTACACTTGCACCATCCTCTGGGTTTGAGTTACAGGGGACTCGAAGATAAGTCTCTTTCCAGTCTGTTGATGGGTCACATCCTCCACGTGACCATCAACAAAATCTCTCCCATCACCTTCCATCGTGACAACCAAACTTCTGCAAAAATGGGAACAACTCTAATGAGTCCTACCGGGCGTGCCAATGAACTGGTCTGAACCGGGGTCTAGGATCCGTTGTGGGACCAGCCACAAGAATATAGGTATTTTTAGGGTTTGCACATCGGAACAGTGAGTATCCGGTGTATTAATCTGGTCTCTAAATGGGAGAAGCCGGTCTTGTTGTCCTGGAGATCCTTCACACCAGCGTTTCGCGTTGCAGGGGGCGAAAGGTGGTGCCACCTGCGAAGATTCTCCGACGCTCAAGTTAGAAGAGTGTAAGAACTCAGTGAATGCTCAAGTGATGTAATAGTAAAGTGTAAGTTAGAACAACATCACCTTGCATATGTATTGAAATGAGCTATTTATAGTTGAACGTAGGAAATGAATCGTTGGGTGCAAGTGGGCCCCTTGGTTCTGATAGCGTGTGAAGTGCGTCAATCAAAGTGGCTCAGTACTCAGAGTGTGTCAGGGGGGGTAGGTCAATTATCAGAGTACGATCCTATAGGAAAAAGAGAGGATAATCACCTTTCCGCATAATCTGTTGACATATGTACTTGCTTTTTGAGGCCATTGACGTGACATATTTTGCTACATACAGTATCTTCGCTGATAAGTTATTAGGGGCTCTTATCTCGCTGTGACTGAGAAACTAACCGTTATATAAATGTTCTGTGAAAATGAACAATGATCCGTTATAGAGAAAATAAGTGGGGCGGTTGTGAGATGAGAACGGAAGGCCAGACATCGGATATCCGGTGTGGTAATGTTGAACCAGGACACCGGTTTTCCTTATATGAGGTCACTCTGACGTCACAAGATCGGGGCCGGTATCCAAACTGGATCAATCCTCAAGTCCCTCTTTCCATTCAAGGGCATGACTTCTCAATTTCCTTCTATTTATTACCTATTGAAGAGGCTGATATTGTCTTGGGTATTGAGTGGTTGCGAACCCTTGGCCCTATAACTGCTGATTTCACAGTTCCTAGCATGACCTTCTCCCACCACGCCCAGGCTATTACTTTCCAGGGAACCCAACACTTCCTTAACCCCCTTCACTTACTCACAATTTTGCCACTTAGTGCACACAAATTCCATTGCCTCCTTTCATCTCTTTACTTTCCTACCTACCTATACACTATCACAACCTTTAAATTCACTAGACCCTTTTCACCCCTCCATTGTCAACCTACCCCCAACCATTTCCCATGTTATTTTATCCCACACCCCTGTTTTCACAAAACCCCAAGGCCTTCCTCCTCCCAGATCCCATGACCATCAAATCCCACTTCTCCTAAACACACCCCTAGTAAATGTCAAACCCTATAGATACCCTTATTTTCAGAAAAACGCAATGACTCAATTAATCCAAGAAATGTTATAGGATGGCTTCATAACCCCTAGCAAGAGCCTTTTCTCTTCCCCTATCCTATTAGTCAAAAAAAGGATGGCTCTTGGCGTTTTTATGTGGATTACCGAGCCCTCAATGCTATCACTATTAAGGATAGGTTTCCTATTCCTACGATTGATGAACTATTGGATGAACTAGGATCAACCATAATTTTCTTTAAAATGGATCTTCGCTCAGGTTATCACCAGCTCAGAGTTCACCCCCAGACACTCACAAGACCTCTTTTCACACTTGGGAAAGCCAATATGAATTTTTAGTCATGCCATTTGGTTTGGATAACGCCCCCGCTACTTTTCAAGCTGCTATAAATGATCTACTTAAACCATTTTTAAGACAATTTGTGTTAGTTTTCTTTGAAGACATCTTAATTTATAGTTCTTCCTTAACAGATCATGTTCATCATTTAAATTCTGTTTTATCCCTATTAGCTACTCACATCTTCTTTGTTAAATTATCCAAATGTATTTTTGCTACTCCTATGGTAAATTATTTAGGACACATTATCTCTTTTGATGGCGTAGCGCCAGACCCCGACAAAGTAAAAGCTATTTTAGATTGGCCTTTGCCTCGATCTCTCTCGGCCTTATGCGAGTTTCTCAACCTCACCAATTTTTATCGTCGTTTTATCCGTCAATACGTCGCACTCGCTGCTCCTCTCACCAACTTGTTAAGAGTTTCACAGTTTATATGGGATACAAGAGGTATAGAGGCATTTTAAAAATTAAAAACACAAATTACTACTGCTCTAGTTTTGGCACTTCCTCTCTTCACAAAGCCTTTCGTGGTCGAGACCGATGCTTCCTCTATATCTGTTGGTGCAGTCCTTCACTAAGAGGGTCATCCTTTTGCTTTTTTCAGTAAACGCCTCTGCCCACGCATGTCCAGTGCTTCTGGTTATCTTCCCAAGATGTATGCGGTCACTGAAGCTGTCAAAAAATGGCATCAGTATTTGTTGGGCAACCATTTCAAAAACATAAGATACCAACAAAGTTTGAAATACCTCCTAGCTCAAAATATCCAAACACGAGATCAACAAAAATGGACCAACAAACTTTAAGGGTATAGTTTCAATATTCTATACAGACCTGGTCCTCACAATTGTGTGGCTAACGCTTTATCGTGGATCTATTTTGATGACTCCTTGTTGCTCTTCACCAATTCTTCAATTGTCCCAGACCTCATCCAAACTTTACAGAAATATTACTCAGAGGACCCAAGTGTAAAAAAATATTTCAGCAAGCCTAGGCAGAAGATTCAAAGTTTCAAATTTAGAATGGGTTACTCACAACAAAGAAAAAAATTTTATACCTCAATGTCTTGATCTACGACCAACACTGCTGAACGAATTCCACTTCACTCCTACCGTGGGGCATTCAGGACCAAAACCAATCTTGGCTCGCCTGGCTACTTCTTTTTCTTGACCTGGTATACAGAGGGATGCCAAGACTTTTATTAGAAAGCGCCAAGTTTGTCAGGCTTCCAAATATGAACCAACTAAAAAGAAGGGTCTCTTACAACCATTACCTTTACCCTCAAAAGTTTGGAAGGATCTGACTATGGATTTCGTGACTTATCTTCTAACCTCTATGGGTCACACCATTATCTAGGTTATTTGTGATCGATTTACCAAATCTGCTTATTTCCTAGCACTCTGAACCCACTTCACCGCCTTTAATTTAGACCAACGATTCTCTGTTGAAATCTACCATCTTTATGGTATCCCGTCCTTCATCGTCTCCGATCGTGATTCCCTTTTACTTAGCATGTTCTGGAGGCAACTATTCAAAGAACAAGGAACCAAATTAAAGTTCAGCACTACCTATCATCCTGAAATCAACGGACAAATGAAGGTTTTAAATCGTACCTTAGAAGGCTACTTACGTTGTTTCTGTGGGAATCAGCCCAGAACTTGGTTCTGTTTTCTCTACCTAGCTGAGTTTTGGTATAATACAACTCACCATTCTACGATTAGTATGTCCCCCTTTAGAGCTTTATATGGTCGAAGCCCTCTATCGATCCCAGATTTTGTTCCTGACATGATCATTGTACCATCCTTAGCAGAAGCCCAGCATGAATGTCATTTGATCCTTAAGCGTGCCCATCACTCCCTGTAATAAGCCAGACAGAGGATGGTTACTTGTTAGTCCTTAAATTTACTGTTATTTTCATAATAAAAAGTGTGTTTATTTTAAATAAAATTAGTTTAAATTGTAATAAATTTAAGTTTTTAATTCAATAAATGGATGCTATTAGAAATAATCTGCCTTGATCAATTTTCTCTAGTTTTGCAGTGAATAATTAAAGAAAATCAAGAGAAAATTAAAGAACTGAAAAGCTGACATGTAGCATCAACACCACGGGTAGCATAAGAAATTTTGATGCTGACGCTAAGCGTCACAACCACATGTAGCGTCAGGAGTTACGTGGACTCCACTTCCAGGTGGCCAAGCACTCAGCCAATTAAACCATTATTGGCTAATCCACCAGCAGCTAATGTCCAAGCCAAATTAGAAGACAAGGCCACACATGTCTGGGCATTATTGAATAAAAAATTCTTAATCATAGCCACTTAATCACGTGTTTAATGGAGGTTGACTCAGGAACCTGACGCGTAGCGTCAGGACCCTTCTTTAGCCCTATAAATAGGCTACTTCCAAGACATTTTAGGATATCCTATCTTCAATTCAGAACTTCTTTTCTCTCCTTTCACTCGAGTTTGAGTGTTTTTTTGTAAGTTTGTAAGTTTAGAGTGATTTCTAGATACTTAAGAGTGTTGTATTATGAGCTCTTGTATCATGAAGTGTTTCCAAATCCTCGTAATATCGAACTCTGTAAGTGTTGTTTTTACTTTTACCATGTGTAACTAAATTGTTTATGTTGGAATTTGGTGAATCAATCTATTATATGATGTTGTAATTATGACCTCTGCATATTTATGATTCAAGTATATGTTAGTATTTCAATCTTTTATTAGTGTCAATGTCAAACGGGAGAATGATTTTCATGTGTATTGAAACTTATTTTATTAGTGTGAATGTCAAACGGGAGAATGATTATTCATGCCGTATTAAAATCTATTTTAATGAAAGTAAAAGTTGAAATACCCTTAATATGCCAATTACTAGGAATAGAGTTGGTGATTATTGTTGCTATAAGGCCAGTACTTAATGCAAGTTTTTCTGAGAAAGCTCACGAAGGATTGGACTTTACGGTGACTACTTAGAATTTATATCACGAGGGATCGGTTATAATGATTTTAAGCTGCAATAACATGAACTTGATAATTAAATATGTATGTTTGTAATTATTTCATTATATTTTAGTGCGAGGATCCTAATTCCAACATAATTTATCAATCTGTGTTTTTACCTCAAGTATCTAAATTCTTCTGAATTATATCTCAACTTTCTAGATAGATTTTATCTTTATCATACTTTTTACCTCATGAACAAATTAATCATCAAATTTTATGAATATTGTATAAATTGTTTATAAAGCATTCTTTTTTGAATAAGTTTTGATAAATTTACCATAGTAAATAAAAATAAGTGTGAATTACTGAAACGTTCAATCTCAATGGAACGATATCTAAATTTGAGAACTATAAACGATTGGTGTGCTTGCCAATTAAAGACCTAACAGTACAATAGGTTTAACAAGTTTTCTGGCACAGCTGTCGGGGATTGAACTGATTCAGTAAAACAGTAAAGTTTTAATTACTATGGTAAATATTTTTTTACCTTAGTTAAATTTTTAATTTTATTTTATTCATTCATTTATTTACTTTTTCTTATCATTGTTACACTAACTTTCTTTGTCTAGTTTGTGTATGCAAACCCGATCTACCACAGGGAAAATTTACTTTGATCTTGAGATAGAAAAGTTTGTTAAGAAAATCAAGTCTTTGAAATCTAAAACACAAACTAAATCTTCTTCAACTGCATCTTCCTTTGAAAATTTTGAAAATTCAAATATGGTTGTTGAACAAAGGAGAACATTGGGACAATTTACTGCTATCAATAGACCACCCTGAGTTTCAGGAATATACCAAGGACCTGTTGCTCCAGTTGAGATTAAACCTGCCATATTCAACATTATTCAAAACAATCAATTTACTGGCCTAAATCATGAAGAACTGTATGAGCATTTAACTATTTTTTATGAGTTATGCAGCACAATTGGTTTTGAACCCAATCCAGAAGAATCTGTTTACATGAGATTGTTTCCTTTTTCTTTGATTAGGAAAACTAAAGAATGGTTTAAATCTTGTCCACCCAGTAGTTTTGCAAACTGGTCTGATGTTGAGAGAAAAGTTTTAGAAAGATTTTATTCTCCTTCAAAATACTTTGAAGCCATGACAACAATTCATTCTTTTTCACAAAATAATGATGAGTCCTTAGGAGAAACATGGGAACGATTCAAAGCACTTCTGAGAAAATGTCCAAATCATAATTTGGATGATGCTGAAAAGGTAAGGATCATTTATCATGGTTTATTACCTCAGTTCAAGATGATGTTAGATGCTTGTGTAGGTGGTTCATTAATGAATAAAACTATGGAGAAAGCAATAGAGATATTGGAATCAATGTCCATTAGTGACCAACAAACAAAGCATGAAGAGGGAATGCACCAAGGAAGCCAGGTATGCTTGAATTAGGAGTAAATGATGCAGTATTGGCTTAGCAAAACTTGCTAACTCAATAAATTGAGGCTATGAGCAAACAATTAGAGAAACTTTAAATTGCTCAAGTATCATCACCACCTCCTGCTCAATTGAAACAATGTGTACATTGTATGGGTGAACAACCATGTAGTTATTGTGCCCCTGATAGAAATGAACAAGAGCAACCCAATTTTCCCATTAGGTACTTTCCTATCAATTATGGTAATTCTTTTCCTAACAATTATCCACAGGGATGGCAGAATCAGAACTTTGGTACTGGACCTTCCAACCGTCCTTCTAACAATCAGTTTAAGCAATAACAATAATCACAGATTGACAATGCAAGATTGATAAGAATTGAGGAATCTATCCAACAGTTATTGCAGCTTGTGGAAACAAATGAAGCTGCTCAGAAAGCATTAGACTTGCAAATGGGTCAGCTAGCAAAGGAAATAGCTGAATTGAAAAGTTCTGGTTTTACTGCAAACACTCAGAACCCAAGGGATTAATGTAATACTGTTTTCTTGAATGTTGTAAAAATTGATTGTAAAGAAAATTATGAAAAGAAAAAGAATAAGGAAGAAGAAGAAGAAAAAGAAAAAGAAAGTAGGCAAGAGAAAGAAGAAGAGAAAAAAGAAAAAATTGAAAAAGAAAAAATATTCAAGAGTCTGTGGAAGTAGAACATGAAACAATTTGTAAGGAGGTCTTATAATTTGACACACCGGAAAAATTTAAAGATCCGGGGAGTTTCACCATTCCTATTTCCATTGGAAATATCAATATCAGGAATGCTTTATTAGATTTTGGGGCTAGCATCAATCTAATGCCCCTAGGTTTAATGAAGCGTATTGGTGATCTGGAACTAAAAGAAACCAAGACAGATTTACAATTTGTGGATCGCTTTACCAAAAGACCAATTGGGATTGTAGAGGATGTACTGGTTAAGGTTGACAAGTACCACTTCAAGGTTGATTTTATGGTGCTTGATATAAAGAAAGATACTAAAATTCCTTTAATTCTTGGAAGACCTTTCCCAAAAACTATAAAGATGTTGATTGATGTAAACAAAGGAAAGATTGCAAACAGAGTCAAGGAAGAGGAGGTAATCTTTGAAATGTTCAATGAACAACATGAATGTTCAGAATTGATGCTGTGGACAAAACTTGCCAATCAGGTAAAAGTACATCTCATCCCAATCTTTTAAAATTAACCAATTGCTTGCATGATGAAAGACAGGTAATCAAGCATCGGAGAAGAAGGGGGAAGAAAAAGACAGGTGATTCCTCAACCAAAATTGAGAAACCACCTAATTAATCTAAGGTAATGTCTGGCTAGGGACATTAAATCTAGCACTCAATGGGAGGCAACCCATTATTTCTTTTCATTGTTAATTTATTTTAATTAAAAAATAAAAGAAAAATAAAATAAAATAAAATAAAATATTTGTTTTATAGAATTTAATTTTAACTATATTTTTAATAAAAGGGTTTTAAAACTGAAATAAAAAGGGTTTTTGAGAATTAAAATTTTAAACAGAACCCTACACGTAGCGTCCCACTGACGCGTAGCTTGGAGGTAAAAATTTTAACTTGACGCGTAGCGTCAGGGCCCACGTTCAGTTTTTAAAACGGAACTAGAGAGAGGCTCAAATCCATAACTTTTAAAACCTATGTTTACCTCCCTTTGCATTCACTTCTCAGAAACCCTATTTTTCCAAAACCCTTTTTTTTCTCAACCCTTCAATCCTCTTCATTCCTACATTCTATCAAGGAATCCAAGTAAGTACTCTAATCCTTTTCTCTTTAATTTTTAATTTTAATTTCTAGAAATACATAGGATAGGATTAGGATAGAAGACCACTAGGATTTATTGCTGTTAGAGTAATGGATTGTTTAAGGTTTGGAAGGGGTTGTTGTTGGGCAACCCCTATTCTGCAATTTTTGTTCTGCGAGCCTACGCGTAGCGTGGGCAAAACAAGGCTGACGTGTAGCGTCCCACCCATGCGTAGCGTCATCCCCTATTTTTATTTTTTAATTTTTATGTTTTATTTCATGTTTAATGTATATATTGTTTTCTGTTTTATTTTGAAAAATAAAAATTCTGTCCCGTTTATTTTTGTTTGTTTGTTTGTTTTTCTTTTACAATTAATAAAATTTCTTAGTTTATATTGTTTGTTATACTTTCTTGTATAAAAATTTAATAAAAAAATTTTATTTGAAAAATTAAAAAATATTTGTATGAGTGTTGTGTGAATTTGTATGTTGTATACTAAAAATCCAAAAATATGCATGTTTAATTTTTGTTTTGCATAATTTATTGTGTTAAAATTATAAAATTCAAAAAAAAGGTTGTTTTTATGCTTCGTTAATATTCTGTTGTAATTAGTATTTTCTGTTATATGAATTTTGTTTAAATTTTGCATGAGTTTTGTTTTTGTTGTTTGAATATAAAAACCAAAAATATGTATGAATTGTCTTGGTAATTTTTTGTTTGAATTTTTGTGTGTTTATTTAAATAAATTTTCTTTTTACAGATGGCACTTAAGAAATCCATTCCCATTACAGGTCCCAAGAGACAAAGGAGGACCACTAACACTGATACCACTTCTGAAGATCCAGATTTTCAGGGTGAGGAGTAGCTGGGACCTAGAGATCCCACTAGATTTCGCACTAACGTGAAATAGGCCAGATTTCACCAGATTAAGGGCCAGAGATTGATTTGGGAGAGAGTCCTTGATCTAAATGCTGGAGATTTTCTTGAGCTTCAGGATGAGATCTAGAAGAGAAGATGAAGACCCCTATTTTCTCTACCTACTAAGGGGGATCCCATCCTGGTTATGAAGTTTTATATTAATGCTTAGAGGACACGCCAGGACTCACCGAACATTGGACATCAGGTGACGAGCTTGGTGAGGGGCAGTCATATCACTTACGACAGGGACACTATCAGTATCCTACTGGGTAATCCTTGGGAGCCTACTCCCGAGAGCAACACTTATTTCTAGAAGGAAAACAGAAATAAGGTTGCCACTGAGGATGGTGATCTAGGATACTTCTTGTGTGACGACCCTCATCAATTTTCTCATTTTTCACAATAGATTTTTTTCACTTTTAATAAAAATCCACCCGGTCTCAATATAAACTAATAATTACTTTTATTAAATATATTCAAAATAATAAAATCGTATCTAAAATAGTAATAACCAACTGAAATCGTTTGGAACTGAAACCATTAATAAAATAGTTATTCAAAAACAGCGAAATAAGGAAAACAGAGTCAGGGGTCAATCGTCTGAGCAAGCCCCTGATTCGCTTAAGCGAGTGTCGACTCGCTTGAGCGAATGCCACACGGCAAACCAAACTCTCGAGTCGAGGTTTCGCTCGGAAAAGGACCACTTGGTTATGTGTCACTCGGTAACAGCTTACAATTTCATCACTCGGAAAACTCTTAGCTTTCATTCACTTGGAAACTGTTTCTCTCGGGTATACCTCACCCAGAATACAATCTTAAGCTTCACTCAAAATAGTTCGCTCGGCCAATAGTTCACTCGGGAACATCCTACCCTTCCTTCACTCGGAAAAGCTCTCTAATTTTTACTCGAAAAGAGACAGGATACTCGAGCGAGATAGGCACCAAATCAACCGGCCCTCGCTCGGACAAGACAAAATCTGCTCGGCTAGATTCACCCGGTAATCGACCTTACTATAACAAACACTCAAGTAATTTAATACCGATTCAAAATTAGTTCAACTCAATCATATAGCATCACTCAGAAAACTCAAAATATATATATATTACATTCATTTCAAAACCACTCGGTTCCTTGGCATCAATCCTCCACTTGGCGCACCTCTATGGCTCTGACCTCTTCCCTGTCACTATTTACTAAAAATGTAAACCACAGCAAAGGTGAGTATTTAGCATCATAATTAATCTAGAACGAAATTTAAATAATAAAATACGAGTATAAACTCTGTCTGATTCTTTCATCCTCAAATTGCACATTACACTCGGCATTTAACTCACATTCGACAATACACTCACACTCGGTAATCATAGCAATTAATCACTCGGCCATATAGTAATTCACACTCGGCAATATAACAATTCTCATCCGGTAATTTTAGCAAATCACTCAGCAAGTATAACAATTTACCACTCGGTAAATATAACAAGTCACTCGACAAATATATGAAATTACACTCGGTAAATACATCAAATCACTCAGTAATAATTTAAATTTTCATTCGGCAATTATAACCAGTTTACCACTCGACAAACATAGCCATCACACTCAGTAAATATAACAAACTTCAGTCGGCAAGTATAGCAAACTGCACTCGACAAATCTAGCAAACTACACTCGGCAAATATAGCAAACTGCACTCGACAAATCTAGCAAGTCTTACTCAGCAAGTACAATAATTCATACTCGGCAAATACAGCCAATCACTCATAAATTCTCATTCGGCAATTATAACAAATTGCATTCGACAAAATCATCAAGTCATCAATTTTTACAACTGACTCACATAGAATCGACACCTAGTATCCAGATACTAAAGGATTGGCCTTCAGCTGGGGGTCCTACTTGACACCCCGTGAACCCTGCTTGGTTCACCGAGTCCTGCTTGACTCCCCCTCAACCACTGGGTCATAGACCTCTGGGTAGCTCAACTGGGTCCTGCTTGACCACTGAAGCCAGAAACGAGGGTAACATATACCGTCAGCCATCCCATACCACATAATCATATTTCATATCATCATCAATCAACAAATGTAACTTCCAAAAACTGGCATGTGCTCTCATCACAGGGCGACCGACTTGTCAAGCCCATCCATCACATTATCACTCGGGCGACCTGCTTGTCAAACACGACTCATTAACAACATCACTCGGGTGACTTGCTTGTCAAACCTGACTTCATATTGCCACAAAACACCAATTGTCACAACATTAAATATTTTAATTTCAATCGGCTCAAGCCACACACACACGATTGGAAACCGATCAGTGTCCATATACATGCATCCATACTCATTCATATACAATTCATTCGGCATTATCCCAATTATCATAACATTAAATACTTCTCAAGTCACATACACACGATCAGAAACTGATCGGTGTTCACATACATACATGCATACTCATACATTCACAGCTTTCATTCAGCAACAACATCAGATATTTCTTAAGTCACTCGTACACACACACATACACATAATCCTAAACCGATCAGTGTGCACATCCATACATACATTCATACACATATTCACATAATTTTCACTCAGCACCATCTCTTACCCGGTTTAGTCTTTCCAACAACTCGGACAGTGTCTAATTCTAATTAATTATAACCCGAACACCCCCCTTACCTCTGTTCCGAGCTTCAACAGTTGCTGGGTGCACCATTCCACCTCCGTTCCAGCACCAGCTTCCTTAATCGCTCTATCAGTGTTCGTTCCACCACCTACGGGTCTGGAACGTGAAACACATTAATGTCACACCACCATCCATACGGTAAAAGGGCCATTTCCAGGCTCACAGCCAAGAGGAGTAGGGATCGGAACAGTAACCCCTCCTATACATGACTATTTGGTCCAGAAAAGAAAGGAAAGAGGTGAGGTAACAATTTTAAACGGTTCAAAAGACTTACCTTGAAACCACTGTCATAGCTATATAATTATTTCAAGGTTTGATGCAAAGATGGACCTCCTTTCAAAGCTTACAGCTCTCAACAATGGAGGAAGAAGAAAAGTAGCAGATGAAGAAGATTCTCATGAATTATTATGCAAATGATTGAGGAAAGAGAAGGAAATCATTATTTAAACTCATGGCAACCGGTTACCTATTCAACCGGTCACTTCCAATTGGTGACCTCTTCAACCAGTCATTTCTCTATTTCCTTTACAATTTCTTAAGTAACTTTAATTAAACCTCTCTTCTTCTAATCACACCTTTCATACTAAACCAATAATTCTTAATAATATCAAATAAATTCCTAAAAACAATTATTAATATTCTCCACTTCTCAAAATTTTCTATAAATATCCGGGATGTTACATCTTGGATCAGGTTGCTTATTTCTTGAGCAAAGATAGAATATTCTTTAACCTTAGTAAGGTTAGAAGAACTCCATCAAACCTCATCAAGACCCAGCTGACGCCTATAGCTCAGGCATGGATGTATCTCATGCTCCATAACATCACTCTTGTCACCCACCTTTCTTCTTTTCCAGTTAATCAATGCTGCCTTCTTTATTCCATTCTTCAGGGCCACACCATTGACATCGCTGTGCTTATATCTGAGTAGATTCACCTTTATACCTTAGGGTATAAGGTGAACCGTCCTATTCCTTTCCCTCTCATTATTTCTTCCTTATTGAGGAGGCAAAGAGTCGTCATGCCATCACCTGAGTTCACTAGTTCTACAGGGAGAGTTCTGAAGGTTATAGTGAATAGAGAATATTTTGTCCAGCAGTGCAAGCTTCCACCTCTGGAGCAGGAGGCTCAGCCCAGATAGAGACGAAGGAGACCACCAGTTCAGCCACCTTCTGCTTATGCTATTTCAGATGGATTTGCCAGGATGACCCTAGAGCATCAGCATATGATGCAGATGATGGCTACTTCTCATCGTGCTTATGTTCATTTACATGATGTATTTTACCAATATAGGATACAGGGAGAGGGAGCACCATTTATGACACCTGCTGGTTTTGCTTCCCATGTAGCTTGGCCTGGTGATTTGCCCACATATCCTAAGACAGGTGGACCGTCTGGAGCACATGCTGATTCTGAGGGTGATGCCGATGAGGAGGATTATGATGAGGATGACCACATAGAGGACTGATGGTGTTATCTTATATATTCTGTATGTTTATTATTTTACTTATGTTTAGTTTTACATTTATTGGTTTGATATTTGGTATATTTTGGGGATTATATTATGTTTTATTTTTATGGTTTGATGGTTAGTTTTATTATTTTCTATGAAAAATATATTCTTAAAAATTTATGTGCTTAAAGTTTTGAACAATAAACTAATTCTAAAATAAGAAAAATCTTTTTATAACTAAGACATTTAGGTAAAACTGATTACAATGAGCTTATCAATTATTAAGCTAATTTCGAAAACCCGGTGAGCTGAGAGATCTGTAAACACTTGAGGGATTCGACATAACTTCTTTCAAATTAATTTTGCTTAATTCTTTGACTTGTGTTGTTGTACAGAGGATCCAAGAGCATGATCAAGGCAAATTCTTTGGTAAACACAAGAAACTAGGGCCAAAAATCCTACCATGGTAAAAATATATTTATCCTTTGATAGCCAATTTTGAGCCTTAAAATAGTTTCCTTGGTACCCTTAACTCTGAATTAATCTTTACCATTCCCTTTACTTGATTGAATAGAAGAGCATAAAATAAAAGAAAAATATTTTAAGTGTTCTTACAAAAATGGGGAGTGAAAATTAACAACTTGATTCTTTCAAAAATATCAACACTATGCATTAATATATATATATATGCAAAAATAGTGAAAAGAATCAAGTTGGGGGTATTTATCATCATCAAAAGGGGAAGTAAGAATTTTGGCTCAAGAAAAACACCCTAAAAGAAATTATGAAATGCTCTTTTATTAAGTCAGGTGTTTGAAATCCAAGAAAAATCATAATTTCTTGTAACCGAAGCCTCATTACAACTCTTAAAAAGACCTTGTGACTCTTGTGTAACTTTGTATAAATGACCATTAACAAGATAAAAATCAAAATTAAATTTGTTTGATTTTATGATCGATTGAAATTGACAGATTCCTTTTCATAGAGATTAACACTTATGAGGTAAGCCTTGAAATAAGCTTGATTTATTGGTATGACATTGTAAAAATTCTAGCTTTAAGCCTTAGTTACATAAGTTTCCTCATTTTTATTGGTAAAATTGTAAATCACTTTTTGTAGTAAATTTTCAGACTTAACTTTATTTTGATTTTTTTTCTTTTGCTCGAGGGCGAGCAAGGTTTCAAGTTGGGGGTATTTGTTAGTCTTCAAATTTACTATTATTTTCATAATAAAAAGTGTGTTTATTTTAAATAAAATTAGTTTAAATTGTAATAAATTTATGTTTTTAATTCAATAAATGGATATTATTGGAAATAATCTGCCTTGATCAATTTTCTCTAGTTTTGCAGTGAATAATTAAAGAAAATCAAGAGAAAATTGAAGAACTAGAAGGCTGACGCGTAGCATCAACACCACGCGTAGCGTAGGAAATTTTGATGTTGACGCTATGCGTCACAGCCACGTGTAGCGTCAGGAGCTATGTTGACTCCACTTCCAGGTGGCCAAGCACTCAGCCAATTGACCCATTATTGGCCAATCCACCAGCAGCTAATGTCCAATCCAAATTGGGAGACAAGGCCACACATGTCTGGGCATTATTGAATAAAAAATTCTTAATCATGGCCACTTAATCACGTGTTTAATGGGGGTTGACTCAGGAACCTGACGTGTAGCATCAGGACCCTTCTTCAACCCTATAAATGGGTTACTTCCAAGGCATTTCAGGACATTCCATCTTCAATTCAGAACTTCTTTTCTCTCCTTTCACTCGAGTTTGAGTGTTTCTTTGTGAGTTTGTAAGTTTAGAGTGATTTCTAGATACTTGAGAGTGTTGTATTGTGAGCTCTTGTATCGTGAAGTGCTTCTAAATCCTCGTAATGTCAAACTCTATAAGTATTGTTTTTACTTTTACCATGTGTAACTAAATTGTTTATGTTGGAATTTGGTGAATCAATCTATTATATGATGTTGTAATTATAACCTCTGCATATTTATGATTCAAGTACATGTCAGTATTTCAAATTCAAGTACATGTCAGTTTCTGTGGTGAAGGGAATCCTGCTTTTCAAAGCAAACATTAACAAGTATTACTTACATTCAACTATGCCTTTTGGATTTGATTGCATTAATTATTCATTATTTTTTATACATGACATTACTTTCTACTTATTCCATTTTTATTTGTAAGACAAATTAAAAAGTATTTTATTTGTGTCATTTATTATTTATAAGAAAAAGTTGATAAATTTATAAGTCTTTGATGTTTTCTCCCCATATTTATTCTTGCTTTGAAAAATATCAAAATTAATATTAAAGTAGGGTTTAAATTTAAATAAGAATAAAATGAAAATGTTATATGGTCTTTTATAAAAATTGAAACATTAATATTTTATTTTAATGTTGTTTTGGTCTAAGACCAGAAGAAGTATAAAATATGATAACAAAGATATATTTTTTTTAATGAACTGATTGTGTCAACTTCTTAGTGTATCAAACTTAAATCCATTATTCGCGTGGCATAACTGAAATATAGCATTTTATTTTGGTTTTTTTTGGTTGTGTGAAACAATAAGTTATAGCTTAGTTATGAACATGATCTAAGATTATAAGGAGAGTTTAGGGATGAAAAGACTTATTTATAACTAAGCTCCAAATAGATTACCTCTAGTTGTGTGGAGAGATATATGGTTGACGTAAAAAAATATAAAGTTTTTATCCAATATACTGTTTTTCTTTTTCAGACACACCATTATACCAACCATAGGATAAAATCCATTTGTTATGTTGTGTTCCAATTTAAGATGTGCATCAAAGGTTTCGTGTTAATGCAATTTCAGAAAGAAAAATTACAGTGTTATAGGCAAACTACATATTTAATATTGTTGTATACAGTACTGTTAGGATTGTTAAGGAGTATTTTTTATATAAAAAAGTTAACGGGAATAAAATACGACTGGTATATGGTGTTTCAGGCATATGTGTGTATATATGTACACCAATTTAATGGGGATTTGATATTACTTTCTTGTCTAGTGGGGAACAAGAGGTTTTAGTGTCAATTGTCCAATATGATATCTTATACGTCTTGAGACAAATTTAAGGGTAATTTGTCGTTGAAGCTGATACCATACACAATACTGAAGCTCAAACGTTAGAATTAGATGAATATACTTTATACATATTAAGTATTTATATAAGTTAATGGTAGCTCCCTTATAATGATAGCTTGCTAAGTTTTGACATGGATTTTTAGTTTGGGATCACACCCAAATTACAAAGAAAGAATAAGAGATAGATTTTAGTGAAAAGTGGGGACTCTTATTTACATGAAGGAATCTCTTCGACATTAGAAAGCGTATGTGTTATATGCAATGCACAAACCATAGTTGGGCTGGGGGTTACAGTGTATGGATGTGAACAAGAACACATGGTTCTCCATTGAGAAAAAGCTCAATATTCCGTCCTGCTTGAATTTTTATAAGGAATTTGATCCTGTTTCTTCTACCAATGATGTTCATAATTCCATGTCATAAAATTAAATGGAAATTATGTTGGGATGATCTGGTTGTAACATCCTGTGTTTTTATATTTAGAGAGAATAAAAGAATGAGTAAATGAATTGGAATTATAGAAATTTGAGCAATATATGACATTGGTGTAATTTTAGAATGCAATAAAAAGAGAAATTAGGGTTTTGACCTGACGCGATGCGTAGCGTCAGTGTGGTATGTAGCATCAGCTTTGTGATTAAAATTTAAAGTTCTAGAAGCAGCTACGCGAGACATAGGGAAAAACAGAGGTTAAAGTCGGTTCTCTCTTCTTTTTCTTCTTTAAAGCTTAAGGCCATGATTTGAGCCTAATTTATAGTCAAAATTTTAATTTTACATTCATCCGAAGAAAATAAATATTAAACATTATTAGAAAGAGAGGAAACTCCATGTCCCATGAGCAGTTACTTAATGACATTATTTATTTATTGGACCACGGTATTCATACTGAGCTTCCTTCCTAAAACGTACTATATTTACTGCCTGGATTCTTCGATCCTTCCCTCTGTACGAACCATCAATTAAAACATATGAAACAAAAATACGGAGAAAGGAGTGAGAAACAAAATATAATATTCTCAAATAGGACATAAGCAATAAAAGGTTCTTACAAACTAATATGATAATATCAATCATAATCACATACATAGTCAATTATGAATGTATGAATGTTATGCAATATCTTTATCATAACTTACCTATATATATGGGCCCTTAAATTTTAATTTGCACTGGGCCAACTAGGAGTTTACACTGTTCCATAATTTTGGATAATAATAACATGAATAGTTCAACTAACATAGAAACACTTAGAGACTAGTCAGATTAAGAAGGTTTTTATTGTGAAAGTACCCGACACTAGGGAGCGACCCCAAGTCTCCTGAAGCACCTTTTCACACCCTTTCATCCCAAGGCTCACACATAAGCCTCCTCTAATGTATCCTCGGTTTCTATAATCCGTCCCCGAATAATATTATTTTGTTTCTCTTTAATGATTCATGATGCATGAACTACTCACGTATTTAGTTGGTTAAGGCTTTTCAGAAACTCAATTATTAAATACCATAAAGGTTTACAATATCATCTCAATAAACTATACATTTCCATAATTTCTTCTCTGAATTTCTATCACACAAAAATAAATTTGGTACAGTTTTCAAATTCAAATCTCACCAAAATTGAGTTTCCAAGCCTAGATATCTCAAAATCTTCTCATAGAAAACTTTACATATTTACATAATCTTTCTTAAATTAAATATTAACAAGATCAAGTTTAGAAATCTCAATTTTATCAAAATATCCTTTAGTTATTATATTAGGGAAATCCAAAATAATTTACCATAAAATTTTAAGAAAATAATTCTTAAATACATAAACTATAAATTTCTTTTTTATTTAAGAATTAATTATTTCAATCTTTTTATAAATTAATTTTCATAAAATAGTTTTCTTTCTAAAATAAATACTAGATTTTATTCTAAAGATTAAAAGAAAATTAATGATTTTTTTAAAAGTAAAAGACTAAAATAATTATAAAATACTCTCTTTTGGAATAAAACTTTAAGTATGGTAAGGAAATTTTTACTGAGTTTTAGTTTTCCGTCATGCTTGATATGTGCTCAAACTCCACATTACAAGATCATAAATCATAATCAAATATTGTCAATCACAATCAAACATCATCAATCGTAAATAAATATAATTAATTATAATCAAATCAATTGAATTAAATATCATTAATACATATCATAATTCAAAATTTAATGGTTATTTATATAGTTAACTTTGAGTTCTTTTTGTCCTTTCCTCGCACAGGTCTATGTAAGTCCATATAAACCAGTCCTTGCATAGGTTTAGTTCAATCCATATAGGTCATAATATTCCAAGTCCTTATAAAAGTCCAGGTCCTTGCATAGGTATTTCAAAGTAAGTTACACAAGATACTTAATTTAAAATTTATTATAATTTTTAAGTTAAAAAGTTATTATTTTAAAATAATAATATTATTAAATTTAAAAGGAGTAGGAGACTACTCCCATTATTCTTATGTCTTTTCATATTATATTCCTATCCCACTCCCCCTTACCTTGAATTGCTATCAAAAGTGAGTTCGTTTTGCGCCTTCAAGTTCTATAAATATTAATACCAATTTATTTCAGTATAGAAATAAGATAAAAATTAAAGTTGCTATTTAAACAAAAATGGTAAATGGTAATTATGCATAGTAATAGTAAATAATAAATTTTAAATAGTTACTATGAATAGTAACAGTAAATAGTAAATAATAAATAGTGACAGTAAATAGTAAATTATGAATAGTAATAGTAAATAGTAAATCATGAATGGTGACAGTAAATAGTAAATCGTGAATAGTAATAGTAAATAGTAAATTATGAATAGTAACAGTAAATAGTAAATCATGAATAGTAATTATAAATAGTAATTTACTATTTAAATAGTAATTTACTATTTAGAATAGTAACTTAAAATAATATTATATCATGTATAACAATAGATTTTTAAGTGATATAAAAATAACATTCGTAATCATAAAAAATATAAAAGAAATTTATTATTACCTCAGAATTTTTACAGAACCTCTTTCCTTTGGAAAATATCTTCCTCTCTTCACTTAGTATTCTCCTCCCAACACTGCTAAGTTTTAAAATTTTCGTGATTTTCTCTGTGCCTCGCGCCTCTATTTATAGCAAAAAACTTTACTGTGGCATTTAAATATTTTAATATTTGATTACTGTGCAAGAATTGAAAATTTTCAGACAGATTACTGTGCAAAGTTTAAAATTTTTAAAATTTCACAGTAACTTTTCTCGTGAAGACGGTTGAGAATTATGAGGGGTGGTGCGAATAGTAATTTAGGGGTGTAAAAAGAAATTTTTCATTTTTTTTAAATTAATTTTTTATAAATTCTAAAATAATATAATGATCAAATTCTAAAATAATTCTAAAGGTCTATGATCAAATTTCATCAAAATATTAATATAAAATTTTCTGTAATTAATTAAAATAGAAATAGGGGTGTTATAGGTTCAGCCCGACAACGGGACATATTATCCAAAGCTCACACCGGTTTCAGATGTCATATCAACCACATACTTTGAAAAAACATGACACCTTCGTCATTACCAGTTTCATTATAAATAGTTAAATATAGTCTCATAAATGATAGAGGTAAACTTTCCCCTACATTAGTACTTACTATAGTAATAACGTTTTTATCGATTTAACATCAATTTTTTACTTTAAGAGACACACCCCTATTTCATACCATTGCCATTGTGTAAGCACCCATCGGATACATAACCCTTATCATTTATAGCAACCCAATTATATATTGGATTTAACAATTCCCTAAATTAGACAAATCAATTATCTTTTGCTTGAAACTCATCAACCAAAACATTAAATTTCACTCAAGATAAAAATAATAATTACTTCTTTAAACCCTAATTTCATATAATATACGATCCTTCAAAATTTATCAATTTTTACTAATTTTATTAATTTAAAATTTTAAACAATATTTCATATCATACTCATGTAATAACCAAATATTTGAATATTATCCCCCTTGAGTAGCTTAGTGGGTGCTAGGGGATATCTCGCTCTGGAATCCCACCTCCCCCTCCCCTAAAAAAACAATTGCCAATAAGAAAAAACCAAATATTTGAATATCAATAAAATAAAATTAACATAGTAACTGAAATTACACAATTTAGAAAGTAAAATGAGTTAATTATCTCTAATTAAATTTCAAAAACTAGCCAAGATAAGATAAGCTTGGATTTTGATGCGCCTAGTCGAAGGGCTGGAGTGTTTAGGTGTATTTTCTTTCCACTTTACCCAAAATAGAAACCAAAACTGCAATTAAGACTCTTTAATTGTGTGGGCTGACCTTTTTGCTTTGGGTTAATATAGTATATATGTACTTTAACACTCAATGTTTTGTGGGTCATCTTAAAAAATAGTGGTTATGACAAAAAAACAAAATAGTGGTTATAATAATAGAATAAAATAGGAGACTAAAAATAATAAAACAAATTAAGAACTAATAAAAAAGGAAAATTAAAATTATTATTGTTTTATATAATTAGGCATATGTGTTTGGACTATTTTTTATATTAATAAGATAAACTAATTACATTTACATTTTCTTGAGATTTAATAAAACTGTATTCAGTATTTCTCGGTTTTTAGTTTGATAAAATTTCTCTTATTTATTTAATATTATGAAATATTTTTCATTAATTAATTTTTTTTCTAATTGTTATGTAATTATATTAATTATGGGAGGGAAAGTATATCGTAATATACACGATTATGAGGAAGAAGATTTTGTTTGGTTTGATATAAGGAAGAAGACAAAACTAATCAAAAAGTTTTTATCAGTGCAAAAAAATAACATACATAGGCGTTCTGGATATTTCGTCATATTTAAAAAATTATTATATCTTAAAAATGATTAAATCATTAATTGACTATTTTTAAATTGTAACTTGGTTAATAGGACAAGTCAATTAGATACACACGTTAAAAAACCTATATAATATGGTAATGTGAAAAGTTTGATGATCATCTTCAATATAAAACACTCTTAAAATTATAGGCTAACTCCATCGATGGAGATGTTGAATAGGATGAAACAAAAGTAGCTGGTCCCTGGCTACTTCATGAGGTTAATGGGCAATGACTTCACGTGCGAATCTGTGGTCCTATTATACATTAAAGTCAAATATATACATGGTTAGCAACTTATACAGTAACTGGTTAGCGACTTTACGTGCTAAATCGTGGCCCAAGCACCCTAGCCTATGCCTTTCATTGTCAATGGGTTCTGTATGTCTACTGCTGTTGCTTTGCGTTGGCATTCTCAGGCAATTACCATACAAATTTGAAGGGTATCAAGTGTGAAAATAGTATTACAGTTAATTAGTTTGGGTAAATTAGTGCAATGACTCCTACACATGATTGATTTAAGGCTATGTTTGTATTGTTGGAATGCCTTATTCTTTAAGCGAAACTTCATTTGTGTGGTGGTAAATACCAAAGCAATGATGAAATGTTTTGGTGATTAGCTCAAAATGATAATTGATTATGTGTAACTGTTCAAGTGCCTGAATTCGTACATAAACCGTGGATTCGTTCTATTTAGCATTATTTTCTAGACTAAATACACATTTCGGTCCTCTATCTCTTAAGTTATTTCCAGATTGGTCCCCTATCATTTTTTAATTTAAAATGGTCCTCTAACTTTTTAAAAAAGTATCAGTTTGGTCCTTTTTTTGATTCAAAATGGTCCCCTAACTTTTTTAAAAAGGACCAAATTGACACATTTTAAAAAGTCAAGGGACTATTTTGAAATAAAAAAATAATAAAGGACCAATCTGAAAATAACTTAAGAGATAGGGGACCAAAAAGTGTATTTAGCCTATTTTCTATTTAAATATGTATTTCTTTTTGTACTTTAAATCCAACTACAATATTTTGTATTTCCCTAATTTCCCCTCTAAGATCACTTGTAACTCTCTCATTTTCTTTCTCATTCTACATTTTGAGGAGAACTTCATAGCTTTACTCCAATCTCATGGAATTCTCCATTGCGTTCTCTGTAACACCCTCTGTTACACCTTAATAAATTCTAGAAAAATTCATAAATTTTTTTTTTTACTAAAGATATGTTTGTTAAAAAGAAACTATCGGAATAAATTATATACATTATTTCTGAAATACCTCAATATTATTAAAACTTTATAAAGTATTTGTACATTCATCCGAAGAAAATAAACATTAAACATTATAAGAAAGAGAGGAAACTCCATGGCCCAAGAGCAGTTGCCTAATGACATTATTTATTCATTGGACCACGGTATTCATACCGAGCTCCCTTTCTAGAACGTGCTATATATACTGTCAATGTTCTTCGATCCTTCCCTCTGTACGAACCATTAATTTAAAACATATGAAACAAAAACATAGAGAAAGGAGTGAGAAACAGAATATAATATTCCCAAATGGGACATAAGCAATAAAGGGTTTTCACAAACTAGTATAATAATATCAATCACAATCACAAGCACAATCAATTTATGAATGTATGAATGATATGTCATATCTTCATCATAACTTATTTATACATGTGGGCCCCTTAAATTTTAATTTGTACTGGGCCAACCAGGAGTTTACACTGTTCCATAATTCCGGATAATAATAACATGAACAGCTCAACTGGCATGGAAACACTTAGAGACTAGTCAGATTGAAAAGGTTTTTATTGTGAAAGTACCCGACACTAGGGAGCTACCCCAGGTCCCCTGAAGCACCCTTTCACACCCTCTCATCCCAAGGCTCACAATTAAGCCTCCTCTAATGTATCCTCGGTTTCTATAATCCGTCCCCAGACAATATCATTTTGTTTCTCTTCGATGATTCATGATGCATGAACTACTCGCGTATTTAGTTGGTTAAGGCTTTTAGAAACTCAATTATATTATCAGGGCCTATGGATCATGACATAGCCACCCCAGTAAACTGTACTTTTTCAACTTCTCAAATACGCACATAAAATTTTAGTACAGTTCCTTTTCAAATCACAAATCAAATCTCTTTATAAATTTGAGTTTCAAAGCCTTAAATATATTTCATAACCTGTCAATTCAAAATTAATTTCTAAAAACTTAAATTTGGAATTATCAATATTTAAAACCTTAGTACTTGAAAATTTTGTATAATATTTTTATACATTTAAATAATACGTATATATATATTAAAAAAAATTTATTTTTATAAAATAAATTCTCTTTCTTTTTCTTCTGATAAACTAACTAAAAATCTAAATTTTAGTAAAGATATATACATATATATTAAAAGATAAAAAGAGATTTCTAAAAACTTATGTAGTTTTCTAAGAAATTTCTTAAAAGTAATTTGAATAAATATAAAAAAAATAAATAAAGAAGTAGGAGATAAGTAATTTCTTACTGAATTTTAGCTTTCCGTCATGTTTGCTATATGCCCAAACTCCACAGTATAGGATTATCAATCATAATCAAACATTGTCAATCACAATCAAACATCATAAAACATAAATAAATATTAACAATCATAATCAAATCAAATAATTAAACATCAGTTATAAATATGATAATTTAAAATTCAATGATTATTTAAATTAATAAATTTTGTTTTAAGTTCTATGGTCAATTCCTCGCATAGGTCTATGTAAATCCAAGATAGTCCAATCCTTGCATAGGTCTAGTTCAGTCCATATATGTCATAACAGTCCAAATCCTTGCATAGGTTCAGTCAAGTTCATAATAGTTCAAATCCTTGCATAGGTTCAATCCAGTCCGTATAGGTCATAATAGTTCAAGTTCTTAAATAATTATTTCAGATATTAAGTTACACAAGATGCTTAATTAATAACAATTATTATAAATTTTAAGTTAGAAGTTATTATTTTAAAATAATAATATTGTTATGTTTAAAAGGAGTAGGGGACTCCTCCCAATATTCTTATGTATTTTCATATTATACCCTTAATCTCACTCCCCCTTACCTTGATTTGCTACCAAAAGTGAATTCGCTCTGCGCCTCCAAGTTCTAACAAAATATTAATACTAACTTATTTCAGTATAAGCTTAAGATGAAAATTAAGATTGCTATCAGAATGATAAATAGTAAATGTGTATAGTAATAATAAATAGTAACGGTAAATGGTAAGTCATTAATAGTAACGGTAAATAGTAATTTTTGAATAGTAATAGTAAATAGTAAATTATGAATAGTAACTTTTTGAATAGTAGTGGTAAACGGTAAATCATGAACAATAACAGTGAATAGTAAATTTTGAATAGTAATGATAAATAGTAAATTTTGAATAGTAACAGTGAATAGTAAATTGTGAATAGTAACTTTTTGAATAGTAGTGGTAAATGGTAAATCATGAACAATAATAGTGAATAGTAAATTTTAAATAGTAACGGTAAATAGTAAATTTTGAATAGTAACAGTAAATAGTAAAAATAACACAGCGATAATTTATTTTTACTATAGTAACTTATTCATAATAGTACTAGTATATCAATGGTTTAAGAGTGCTAAAAAAAATAAACTAAAATTATAAAAATAATATAGAAGAAAGTTATTACCTTACACCTCTGACAGAACTTCTTTTTACCAAAAGAATTTACTCTCCACTAATTTCTTACGCACTATCTCTCTAGATTCTCTCTCTAATTTTTGTGTGGAAATGTTGTAAATGAGCCATCTATTTATAGGAAGAAAATTTTACTATTTAAGATTATTTAATTATTTATTTTACTATTCATGATGTAAGCAATGATGTAATTAAGCGATGATGTAAGCGATGATGTCGACAGTGGCATTTTGGTTATTAAATGAAAGGTTAAGGGTATTTTTGTCATTCTAAAAAAAATGAAAAAATATAAAAATTCCAAAAATTTATAAATTATATAACAATCAAAAAGTTCTAAAGAACTATAATCAAATTCCTTTGAAATTTTATTTTAAATAATAAATAACGAAATTAGGGGTGTTACAACTCTACTCCCCTAAAAAAAAATTTCGTCCTCGAAATTTACACTTTTTAGTAAAACAATTGGGGATGAGACTCTTTCATCTCATTTTCTAGTTCCCATGTAGCATCTTCCCCTCTCGTTTCACTCCAAATGACCTTCACGAGTGGAATTTCCTTGTCTCTTAGCTTTTTTATTCTTCTGTCAGCTATTCTGACAGGTGGTGCATCATATGTAAGATTATCTTTAACTTGTATGACATCAGGTTCAATAACATGTGTAGGATCAGATATATACTTTCGTAAGTTTGACATATGAAAAACATTATGGATATTAGAAAGAAAAGGTGGTAATGCTATTTGGTAGGCAAGAGGACTAACTTTATGAATTATTTGATATGGACCAATAAATCTAGGAGTTAGTTTTCAAGATTTCATTGCCCGACCGACCCCAGTCATAGGTGTGACTTTCAAGAATACATGATCGCCTTCTTGAAATTCGAGCGGCTTTCTTCTTTTGTCATAGTAACTTTTCTGCCTGCTCTGTGTTGCCTTCATCTTTTCCTGAACTATTTTGATTTTATCCGTGGTTTGTTGTACCAACTCTGGTCCTAGCATCAAGTTTTCACCAGTCTCAAACCAACATAGCGGGGTCCTACATTTTCTTCCATATAATGCTTCAAAAGGTGCCATGCCAATGCTAGCGTGGAAACTGTTGTTGTAGGTAAACTCCACATATGGTAAGAATTGATTCCAACTTCCTTTATGCTCCAACACACAAGCTCGTAACAAGTCCTCTAGAGATTGGATTGTTCTTTCTGATTGTCCATCCGTCTGAGGATGATATGCTGAACTTAGACGCAGTCTTGTTCCCAAAGCCTTGTGCAAGCTCTTCCAGAATTGTGATGTAAAACGAGGGTCCCGGTCAGAAATGATACTTGAAGGAATTCCATGCAATCTCACAATCTCCTCGATGTATAATTTTGCCAGCTTCTCCATAGAGTAACGAATATTGATGGGAATAAAGTGGGCAGATTTGGTTAATCTATCAACTATTACCCATATTGAATCATGTCCTAATGGAGTTTTAGGTAGAGAAGTCACAAAGTCCATGGTAATGCTATCCCATTTCCATTCTGGTATTTCCATTGATTGTAGCATTCCAGGGGGTTTTTGATGTTCCACTTTAACCTTCTGGCAAATTAGACATGCAGCTACGTACTCTGCCACTGCTTTCTTCATTCCAGGCCACCAAAATAACTTCTTCAAATCTTGATACATTTTAGTAGCTCCAGGATGAATGCTCATATAACTTTTATGGCCTTCTTCCAGAATTACTTTCCTCAACTCCTCTTGATTAGGGATACACACTCGATCCTTATACCTCAGCAATTGGTCACTTCTTACATTGAACTCGACTTCTTTTCCTTGTTTCAAGAGTTCTTTCTTTTCTTGCAGGAATTCATCATCTCTTTGAGCCTCTAAAACTTGCCTCAGGAATTCACTTGTCACTTGCAACGCTCCTAATCTGTAGCTATTAGCATTAACCTTTACTGCTAGGTTAAGATCTCTGAAGTTTTCTATCAATTCCAGCTCTTTAATCATCATTGTGGACGCATGCAGAGACTTTCGACTTAAAGCATCAGCTACTATGTTCGCTTTTCCAGGATGGTACTGTAACTCAAAGTCGTAATCCTTTAAGAACTCCATCCACCTCCGTTGCCTCATGTTTAACTCCTTTTGGTCGAATAAATACTTGAGACTCTTATGATCGCTAAACACATCGAATATTGCACCGTATAGATAATGCCTCCAAATCTTTAAGGCAAAGACTACAGCGGCTAATTCTAAGTCATGGGTAGGGTAGTTAATCTCATGTTGCCTTAATTGGCGTGACGCATAGGCTACAACCTTCTTGTCTTGCATGAGTACACTTCCTAGTCCTTGTTTAGACGCATCACAGTAAACTTCAAAACTTCGATGTGGATCGGGGAGTACTAACACCGGCGCAGAAGTAAGTCGATCTTTCAGCTCTTGAAAACTATTTTCGCATTATGTCGTCCACACAAAAGGTTGTCCTTTCCGTGTTAACTTGGTCAATGGGTATCCTAGCTTTGAAAATCCTTCAATGAATCTCCTATAGTATCCAGCCAAGCCCAAGAAACTTCTAATCTCAGTGATCGTGGTTGGTCTCTCCCATTTTAAAACTGCCTCCACCTTGGAAGGGTCTACAGCTATTCCTCCTTGACTAATTACATGTCCTAAAAAGTTTACTTCTTCCAACCAGAATTCACACTTCGACAACTTTGCATACAGTTGTTTCTTTTTCAGGATTTCCAACACAACCTTCAAGTGTTCAACATGTTCTTCTTTGCTTTTAGAGTACACTAATATATCATCAATGAACACCACTACAAATTTATCTAGATATGGATGAAAGATCCTATTCATGTAATCCATGAATACGGTTGGTGCATTAGTTACACCAAAAGGCATTACTAGATATTCGTAATGGCCATAACGTGTTCTAAAAGCAGTTTTTGGTACATCTTCTTTCTTCACCCTTATTTGATGGTATCCAGACCTCAAATCAATCTTGGAGAACACTGTGGCACCACGCAGCTGATCCATCAAGTCATCAATTCTTGGCAGAGGATATTTGTTCTTGATCGTCACCTTGTTCAGTTGCCGATAATCTACACACAACCTCATGCTACCATCCTTTTTCTTAACCAACAACACTGGTGCACCCCAGGGGGATACACTGGGTCGTATAAATTGTTTCTCTATCATCTCTTCAAGTTGTTTCTTCAACTCTGCTAATTCTAGAGGTGACATTCGGTATGGTGCAATTGAAATGGGTCCAACTCCAGGTACTAGATCAATGGCAAATTCCACATCTCTTTCTGGGGGTAAACCAGGGATATCTTCAGGAAAAACGTCAGGAAATTCACACACAACTGGCAGATTTTTGATTTTTGATTCTTGCTCTCCTTTCGTTGAAAGCAATAGCATGAATCCTTGAGCCCCTCCTTTTAAAGAGGCACTCACTTGGTTGGCGGTTAGAAATCTCGAATCCTCAGGATTCAAATTCACTGGTTCTTTAAACATTATGGTTTTATTATGACAATCTATTAGAACATAATTGTCAGACAACCAATCTAGCCCAATAATAACTTCTAAGCCAGAAAGGGGTAAACAGAAAAGATTGGCCTTAAAGTCCCTACCATATATGACAATAGGGCATTTCCAACAGGCTTTAGAAGTGACAACAGGATTGTTTCCAGGAGTATGTACAGATAAGTCAAATGGCAGTTCTATCACAGGTAATTTTAGTTTTTCTACACAGTCATTGGCAATAAAGGAATGTGATGCACCTGAGTCATACATAACAGTTAAAGGAATCTTATTAATGATACACTTACCTTGCACCATGGAATCAGAATGAGATGCTTCTTCTCCAGTGATTGCAAAAACCTTTCCTTTTGCCTTTGGCCTTCCGACTGCACTGTGCGCGCCTCCTTGAGTATTTATGCTTGCACCTTCAGGGTTTTCCCTCTTTATCTCTGGGCAATCCTTGATGTGATGTCCTGGTTTGTTACACTTAAAACAAACATAAGTGTTTTTAGGACAATCCCTTTTCAAATGGGGTCCTCCACAGAGAAAACATTTAAAATTTGGTGCAGATGTTGGGTAATAGCTTCCAGTTGAAGCTTGGGGTCTGTTAGGAACAGATGCTGCTCCCAACCGGCGAAATGACGTTTGGTAAGGCTTATTTCTCCTGAAGTCTCTTCTTTGGTGATGGTGAGGTCCTCCACTTCTCATTTCTCCTACCTTGTGAATGGGCTCACGACTTTTAGTCATTCTATCCTTATGATCTTCTTCAAAGATCCTGCAGCGATTTACCAATACAGAAAATTCACGGATTTCCTGCATTCGTATAGCTTCTTTAATTTCTGGCCGCAATCCATTTACAAACTTTGCACACCGATCTCTTTCATTAGTAGCATCATTATAATGAGAATGAAAACGAGATAGCTCTTCAAACCTGGATGCGTACTCTCCAACGGTCATATTTCCTTGGGTCAGCGACAGGAATTCGAATTGTCTTTTCTCTTTAACATCAGCTGGAAAGTATTTCTCCAAAAACATATCCTTGAAATAATCCCAAGTGATCTCCACGTCGTTGACTTCAAATTGTCTACGCGTGCTATCCCACCAATGTTCGGCATCCTCAGATAAGGCATAAGTAGCGAAGACTACCTTATCAGCTTCATTACATTGCAATGCTCGAAAGATCTTCTCTATCTCTCGAATCCAGATTTGTGCTCCATCAGGGTTATATCCTCCCTTGAAACGAGGTGGATTGCGCTTTTCAAATAGGTCCAGCCTTCTCAAGGCATCGTTACCTTGACCTTCACGTGCTCCCATTGCATTGATTAAGCGTTCTACAACTCCAGCAAGATCGTTTCCAGCCATTAGTTTCCTGTTTCACAGTAACTGAGATTTGTCACATCAATCACAGTTACTACCAAGTCAGATATTCTATTCTCTATCACCTATACAGAGTTTACGGATAAAGCAAGATAGACCTTTTCCCCAAGCCTATTGGATTAACTGCTCCGATACCACTTTGTAACACCCTCTGTTACACCTTAATAAATTCTAGAAAAATTCATAAATTTTTTTTTTACTAAAGATATGTTTGTTAAAAAGAAACTATCGGAATAAATTATATACATTATTTCTGAAATACCTCAATATTATTAAAACTTTATAAAGTATTTGTACATTCATCCGAAGAAAATAAACATTAAACATTATAAGAAAGAGAGGAAACTCCATGGCCCAAGAGCAGTTGCCTAATGACATTATTTATTCATTGGACCACGGTATTCATACCGAGCTCCCTTTCTAGAACGTGCTATATATACTGTCAATGTTCTTCGATCCTTCCCTCTGTACGAACCATTAATTTAAAACATATGAAACAAAAACATAGAGAAAGGAGTGAGAAACAGAATATAATATTCCCAAATGGGACATAAGCAATAAAGGGTTTTCACAAACTAGTATAATAATATCAATCACAATCACAAGCACAATCAATTTATGAATGTATGAATGATATGTCATATCTTCATCATAACTTATTTATACATGTGGGCCCCTTAAATTTTAATTTGTACTGGGCCAACCAGGAGTTTACACTGTTCCATAATTCCGGATAATAATAACATGAACAGCTCAACTGGCATGGAAACACTTAGAGACTAGTCAGATTGAAAAGGTTTTTATTGTGAAAGTACCCGACACTAGGGAGCTACCCCAGGTCCCCTGAAGCACCCTTTCACACCCTCTCATCCCAAGGCTCACAATTAAGCCTCCTCTAATGTATCCTCGGTTTCTATAATCCGTCCCCAGACAATATCATTTTGTTTCTCTTCGATGATTCATGATGCATGAACTACTCACGTATTTAGTTGGTTAAGGCTTTTAGAAACTCAATTATATTATCAGGGCCTATGGATCATGACATAGCCACCCCAGTAAACTGTACTTTTTCAACTTCTCAAATACGCACATAAAATTTTAGTACAGTTCCTTTTCAAATCACAAATCAAATCTCTTTATAAATTTGAGTTTCAAAGCCTTAAATATATTTCATAACCTGTCAATTCAAAATTAATTTCTAAAAACTTAAATTTGGAATTATCAATATTTAAAACCTTAGTACTTGAAAATTTTGTATAATATTTTTATACATTTAAATAATACGTATATATATATTAAAAAAAATTATTTTTATAAAATAAATTCTCTTTCTTTTTCTTCTGATAAACTAACTAAAAATCTAAATTTTAGTAAAGATATATACATATATATTAAAAGATAAAAAGAGATTTCTAAAAACTTATGTAGTTTTCTAAGAAATTTCTTAAAAGTAATTTGAATAAATATAAAAAAAAATAAATAAAGAAGTAGGAGATAAGTAATTTCTTACTGAATTTTAGCTTTCCGTCATGTTTGCTATATGCCCAAACTCCACAGTATAGGATTATCAATCATAATCAAACATTGTCAATCACAATCAAACATCATAAAACATAAATAAATATTAACAATCATAATCAAATCAAATAATTAAACATCAGTTATAAATATAATAATTTAAAATTCAATGATTATTTAAATTAATAAATTTTGTTTTAAGTTCTATGGTCAATTCCTCGCATAGGTCTATGTAAATCCAAGATAGTCCAATCCTTGCATAGGTCTAGTTCAGTCCATATATGTCATAACAGTCCAAATCCTTGCATAGGTTCAGTCAAGTTCATAATAGTTCAAATCCTTACATAGGTTCAATCCAGTCCGTATAGGTCATAATAGTTCAAGTTCTTAAATAATTATTTCAGATATTAAGTTACACAAGATGCTTAATTAATAACAATTATTATAAATTTTAAGTTAGAAGTTATTATTTTAAAATAATAATATTGTTATGTTTAAAAGGAGTAGGGGACTCCTCCCAATATTCTTATGTATTTTCATATTATACCCTTAATCTCACTCCCCCTTACCTTGATTTGCTACCAAAAGTGAATTCGCTCTGCGCCTCCAAGTTCTAACAAAATATTAATACTAACTTATTTCAGTATAAGCTTAAGATGAAAATTAAGATTGCTATCAGAATGATAAATAGTAAATGTGTATAGTAATAATAAATAGTAACGGTAAATGGTAAGTCATTAATAGTAACGGTAAATAGTAATTTTTGAATAGTAATAGTAAATAGTAAATTATGAATAGTAACTTTTTGAATAGTAGTGGTAAACGGTAAATCATGAACAATAACAGTGAATAGTAAATTTTGAATAGTAATGATAAATAGTAAATTTTGAATAGTAACAGTGAATAGTAAATTGTGAATAGTAACTTTTTGAATAGTAGTGGTAAATGGTAAATCATGAACAATAATAGTGAATAGTAAATTTTGAATAGTAACGGTAAATAGTAAATTTTGAATAGTAACAGTAAATAGTAAAAATAACACAGCGATAATTTATTTTTACTATAGTAACTTATTCATAATAGTACTAGTATATCAATGGTTTAAGAGTGCTAAAAAAAATAAACTAAAATTATAAAAATAATATAGAAGAAAGTTATTACCTTACACCTCCGACAGAACTTCTTTTTACCAAAAGAATTTACTCTCCACTAATTTCTTACGCACTATCTCTCTAGATTCTCTCTCTAATTTTTGTGTGGAAATGTTGTAAATGAGCCATCTATTTATAGGAAGAAAATTTTACTATTTAAGATTATTTAATTATTTATTTTACTATTCATGATGTAAGCAATGATGTAATTAAGCGATGATGTAAGCGATGATGTCGACAGTGGCATTTTGGTTATTAAATGAAAGGTTAAGGGTATTTTTGTCATTCTAAAAAAAATGAAAAAATATAAAAATTCCAAAAATTTATAAATTATATAACAATCAAAAAGTTCTAAAGAACTATAATCAAATTCCTTTGAAATTTTATTTTAAATAATAAATAACGAAATTAGGGGTGTTACAACTCTACTCCCCTAAAAAAAAATTTCGTCCTCGAAATTTACACTTTTTAGTAAAACAATTGGGGATGAGACTCTTTCATCTCATTTTCTAGTTCCCATGTAGCATCTTCCCCTCTCGTTTCACTCCAAATGACCTTCACGAGTGGAATTTCCTTGTCTCTTAGCTTTTTTATTCTTCTGTCAGCTATTCTGACAGGTGGTGCATCATATGTAAGATTATCTTTAACTTGTATGACATCAGGTTCAATAACATGTGTAGGATCAGATATATACTTTCGTAAGTTTGACACATGAAAAACATTATGGATATTAGAAAGAAAAGGTGGTAATGCTATTTGGTAGGCAAGAGGACTAACTTTATGAATTATTTGATATGGACCAATAAATCTAGGAGTTAGTTTTCGAGATTTCATTGCCCGACCGACCCCAGTCATAGGTGTGACTTTCAAGAATACATGATCGCCTTCTTGAAATTCGAGCGGCTTTCTTCTTTTGTCATAGTAACTTTTCTGCCTGCTCTGTGTTGCCTTCATCTTTTCCTAAACTATTTTGATTTTATCCGTGGTTTGTTGTACCAACTCTGGTCCTAGCATCAAGTTTTCACCAGTCTCAAACCAACATAGCGGGGTCCTACATTTTCTTCCATATAATGCTTCAAAAGGTGCCATGCCAATGCTAGCGTGGAAACTGTTGTTGTAGGTAAACTCCACATATGGTAAGAATTGATTCCAACTTCCTTTATGCTCCAACACACAAGCTCGTAACAAGTCCTCTAGAGATTGGATTGTTCTTTCTGATTGTCCATCCGTCTGAGGATGATATGCTGAACTTAGACGCAGTCTTGTTCCCAAAGCCTTGTGCAAGCTCTTCCAGAATTGTGATGTAAAACGAGGGTCCCGGTCAGAAATGATACTTGAAGGAATTCCATGCAATCTCACAATCTCCTCGATGTATAATTTTGCCAGCTTCTCTATAGAGTAACGAATATTGATGGGAATAAAGTGGGCAGATTTGGTTAATCTATCAACTATTACCCATATTGAATCATGTCCTAATGGAGTTTTAGGTAGAGAAGTCACAAAGTCCATGGTAATGCTATCCCATTTCCATTCTGGTATTTCCATTGATTGTAGCATTCCAGGGGGTTTTTGATGTTCCACTTTAACCTTCTGGCAAATTAGACATGCAGCTACGTACTCTGCCACTGCTTTCTTCATTCCAGGCCACCAAAATAACTTCTTCAAATCTTGATACATTTTAGTAGCTCCAGGATGAATGCTCATATAACTTTTATGGCCTTCTTCCAGAATTACTTTCCTCAACTCCTCTTGATTAGGGATACACACTCGATCCTTATACCTCAGCAATTGGTCACTTCTTACATTGAACTCGACTTCTTTTCCTTGTTTCAAGAGTTCTTTCTTTTCTTGCAGGAATTCATCATCTCTTTGAGCCTCTAAAACTTGCCTCAGGAATTCACTTGTCACTTGCAACGCTCCTAATCTGTAGCTATTAGCATTAACCTTTACTGCTAGGTTAAGATCTCTGAAGTTTTCTATCAATTCCAGCTCTTTAATCATCATTGTGGACGCATGCAGAGACTTTCGACTTAAAGCATCAGCTACTATGTTCGCTTTTCCAGGATGGTACTGTAACTCAAAGTCGTAATCCTTTAAGAACTCCATCCACCTCCGTTGCCTCATGTTTAACTCCTTTTGGTCGAATAAATACTTGAGACTCTTATGATCGCTAAACACATCGAATATTGCACCGTATAGATAATGCCTCCAAATCTTTAAGGCAAAGACTACAGCGGCTAATTCTAAGTCATGGGTAGGGTAGTTAATCTCATGTTGCCTTAATTGGCGTGACGCATAGGCTACAACCTTCTTGTCTTGCATGAGTACACTTCCTAGTCCTTGTTTAGACGCATCACAGTAAACTTCAAAACTTCGATGTGGATCGGGGAGTACTAACACCGGCGCAGAAGTAAGTCGATCTTTCAGCTCTTGAAAACTATTTTCGCATTGTGTCGTCCACACAAAAGGTTGTCCTTTCCGTGTTAACTTGGTCAATGGGTATCCTAGCTTTGAAAATCCTTCAATGAATCTCCTATAGTATCCAGCCAAGCCCAAGAAACTTCTAATCTCAGTGATCGTGGTTGGTCTCTCCCATTTTAAAACTGCCTCCACCTTGGAAGGGTCTACAGCTATTCCTCCTTGACTAATTACATGTCCTAAAAAGTTTACTTCTTCCAACTAGAATTCACACTTCGACAACTTTGCATACAGTTGTTTCTTTTTCAGGATTTCCAACACAACCTTCAAGTGTTCAACATGTTCTTCTTTGCTTTTAGAGTACACTAATATATCATCAATGAACACCACTATAAATTTATCTAGATATGGATGAAAGATCCTATTCATGTAATCCATGAATACGGTTGGTGCATTAGTTACACCAAAAGGCATTACTAGATATTCGTAATGGCCATAACGTGTTCTAAAAGCAGTTTTTGGTACATCTTCTTTCTTCACCCTTATTTGATGGTATCCAGACCTCAAATCAATCTTGGAGAACACTGTGGCACCACGCAGCTGATCCATCAAGTCATCAATTCTTGGCAGAGGATATTTGTTCTTGATCGTCACCTTGTTCAGTTGCCGATAATCTACACACAACCTCATGCTACCATCCTTTTTCTTAACCAACAACACTGGTGCACCCCAGGGGGATACACTGGGTCGTATAAATTGTTTCTCTATCATCTCTTCAAGTTGTTTCTTCAACTCTGCTAATTCTAGAGGTGACATTCGGTATGGTGCAATTGAAATGGGTCCAACTCCAGGTACTAGATCAATGGCAAATTCCACATCTCTTTCTGGGGGTAAACCAGGGATATCTTCAGGAAAAACGTCAGGAAATTCACACACAACTGGCAGATTTTTGATTTTTGATTCTTGCTCTCCTTTCGTTGAAAGCAATAGCATGAATCCTTGAGCCCCTCCTTTTAAAGAGGCACTCACTTGGTTGGCGGTTAGAAATCTCGAATCCTCAGGATTCAAATTCACTGGTTCTTTAAACATTATGGTTTTATTATGACAATCTATTAGAACATAATTGTCAGACAACCAATCTAGCCCAATAATAACTTCTAAGCCAGAAAGGGGTAAACAGAAAAGATTGGCCTTAAAGTCCCTACCATCTATGATAATAGGGCATTTCCAACAGGCTTTAGAAGTGACAATATGATTGTTTCCAGGAGTATGTACAGATAAGTCAAATGGCAGTTCTATCACAGGTAATTTTAGTTTTTCTACACAGTCATTGGCAATAAAGGAATGTGATGCACCTGAGTCATACATAACAGTTAAAGGAATCTTATTAATGATATACTTACCTTGCACCATGGAATCAGAATGAGATGCTTCTTCTCCAGTGATTGCAAAAACCTTTCCTTTTGCCTTTGGCCTTCCGACTGCACTGTGCGCGCCTCCTTGAGTATTTATGCTTGCACCTTCAGGGTTTTCCCTCTTTATCTCTGGGCAATCCTTGATGTGATGTCCTGGTTTGTTACACTTAAAACAAACATAAGTGTTTTTAGGACAATCCCTTTTCAAATGGGGTCCTCCACAGAGAAAACATTTAAAATTTGGTGCAGATGTTGGGTAATAGCTTCCAGTTGAAGCTTGGGGTCTGTTAGGAACAGATGCTGCTCCCAACCGGCGAAATAACGTTTGGTAAGGCTTATTTCTCCTGAAGTCTCTTCTTTGGTGATGGTGAGGTCCTCCACTTCTCATTTCTCCTACCTTGTGAATGGGCTCACGACTTTTAGTCATTCTATCCTTATGATCTTCTTCAAAGATCCTGCAGCGATTTACCAATACAGAAAATTCACGGATTTCCTGCATTCGTATAGCTTCTTTAATTTTTGGCCGCAATCCATTTACAAACTTTGCACACCGATCTCTTTCATTAGTAGCATCATTATAATGAGAATGAAAACGAGATAGCTCTTCAAACCTGGATGCGTACTCTCCAACGGTCATATTTCCTTGGGTCAGCGACAGGAATTCGAATTGTCTTTTCTCTTTAACATCAGCTGGAAAGTATTTCTCCAAAAACATATCCTTGAAATAATCCCAAGTGATCTCCACGTCGTTGACTTCAAATTGTCTACGCGTGCTATCCCACCAATGTTCGGCATCCTCAGATAAGGCATAAGTAGCGAAGACTACCTTATCAGCTTCATTACATTGCAATGCTCGAAAGATCTTCTCTATCTCTCGAATCCAGATTTGTGCTCCATCAGGGTTATATCCTCCCTTGAAACGAGGTGGATTGCGCTTTTCAAATAGGTCCAGCCTTCTCAAGGCATCGTTACCTTGACCTTCACGTGCTCCCATTGCATTGATTAAGCGTTCTACAACTCCAGCAAGATTGTTTCCAGCCATTAGTTTCCTGTTTCACAGTAACTGAGATTTGTCACATCAATCACAGTTACTACCAAGTCAGATATTCTATTCTCTATCACCTATACAGAGTTTACGGATAAAGCAAGATAGACCTTTTCCCCAAGCCTATTGGATTAACTGCTCCGATACCACTTTGTAACACCCTCTGTTACACCTTAATAAATTCTAGAAAAATTCATAAATTTTTTTTTTACTAAAGATATGTTTGTTAAAAAGAAACTATCGGAATAAATTATATACATTATTTCTGAAATACCTCAATATTATTAAAACTTTATAAAGTATTTATACATTCATCCGAAGAAAATAAACATTAAACATTATAAGAAAGAGAGGAAACTCCATGGCCCAAGAGCAGTTGCCTAATGACATTATTTATTCATTGGACCACGGTATTCATACCGAGCTCCCTTTCTAGAACGTGCTATATATACTGTCAATGTTCTTCGATCCTTCCCTCTGTACGAACCATTAATTTAAAACATATGAAACAAAAACATAGAGAAAGGAGTGAGAAACAGAATATAATATTCCCAAATGGGACATAAGCAATAAAGGGTTTTCACAAACTAGTATAATAATATCAATCACAATCACAAGCACAATCAATTTATGAATGTATGAATGATATGTCATATCTTCATCATAACTTATTTATACATGTGGGCCCCTTAAATTTTAATTTGTACTGGGCCAACCAGGAGTTTACACTGTTCCATAATTCCGGATAATAATAACATGAACAGCTCAACTGGCATGGAAACACTTAGAGACTAGTCAGATTGAAAAGGTTTTTATTGTGAAAGTACCCGACACTAGGGAGCTACCCCAGGTCCCCTGAAGCACCCTTTCACACCCTCTCATCCCAAGGCTCACAATTAAGCCTCCTCTAATGTATCCTCGGTTTCTATAATCCGTCCCCAGACAATATCATTTTGTTTCTCTTCGATGATTCATGATGCATGAACTACTCGCGTATTTAGTTGGTTAAGGCTTTTAGAAACTCAATTATATTATCAGGGCCTATGGATCATGACATAGCCACCCCAGTAAACTGTACTTTTTCAACTTCTCAAATACGCACATAAAATTTTAGTACAGTTCCTTTTCAAATCACAAATCAAATCTCTTTATAAATTTGAGTTTCAAAGCCTTAAATATATTTCATAACCTGTCAATTCAAAATTAATTTCTAAAAACTTAAATTTGGAATTATCAATATTTAAAACCTTAGTACTTGAAAATTTTGTATAATATTTTTATACATTTAAATAATACGTATATATATATTAAAAAAAATTATTTTTATAAAATAAATTCTCTTTCTTTTTCTTCTGATAAACTAACTAAAAATCTAAATTTTAGTAAAGATATATACATATATATTAAAAGATAAAAAGAGATTTCTAAAAACTTATGTAGTTTTCTAAGAAATTTCTTAAAAGTAATTTGAATAAATATAAAAATAAATAAATAAAGAAGTAGGAGATAAGTAATTTCTTACTGAATTTTAGCTTTCCGTCATGTTTGCTATATGCCCAAACTCCACAGTATAGGATTATCAATCATAATCAAACATTGTCAATCACAATCAAACATCATAAAACATAAATAAATATTAACAATCATAATCAAATCAAATAATTAAACATCAGTTATAAATATGATAATTTAAAATTCAATGATTATTTAAATTAATAAATTTTGTTTTAAGTTCTATGGTCAATTCCTCGCATAGGTCTATGTAAATCCAAGATAGTCCAATCCTTGCATAGGTCTAGTTCAGTCCATATATGTCATAACAGTCCAAATCCTTGCATAGGTTCAGTCAAGTTCATAATAGTTCAAATCCTTGCATAGGTTCAATCCAGTCCGTATAGGTCATAATAGTTCAAGTTCTTAAATAATTATTTCAGATATTAAGTTACACAAGATGCTTAATTAATAACAATTATTATAAATTTTAAGTTAGAAGTTATTATTTTAAAATAATAATATTGTTATGTTTAAAAGGAGTAGGGGACTCCTCCCAATATTCTTATGTATTTTCATATTATACCCTTAATCTCACTCCCCCTTACCTTGATTTGCTACCAAAAGTGAATTCGCTCTGCGCCTCTAAGTTCTAACAAAATATTAATACTAACTTATTTCAGTATAAGCTTAAGATAAAAATTAAGATTGCTATCAGAATGATAAATAGTAAATGTGTATAGTAATAATAAATAGTAACAGTAAATGGTAAGTCATTAATAGTAACGGTAAATAGTAATTTTTGAATAGTAATAGTAAATAGTAAATTATGAATAGTAACTTTTTGAATAATAGTGGTAAACGGTAAATCATGAACAATAACAGTGAATAGTAAATTTTGAATAGTAATGATAAATAGTAAATTTTGAATAGTAACAGTGAATAGTAAATTGTGAATAGTAACTTTTTGAATAGTAGTGGTAAATGGTAAATCATGAACAATAATAGTGAATAGTAAATTTTGAATAGTAACGGTAAATAGTAAATTTTGAATAGTAACAGTAAATAGTAAAAATAACACAGCGATAATTTATTTTTACTATAGTAACTTATTCATAATAGTACTAGTATATCAATGGTTTAAGAGTGCTAAAAAAAATAAACTAAAATTATAAAAATAATATAGAAGAAAGTTATTACCTTACACCTCCGACAGAACTTCTTTTTACCAAAAGAATTTACTCTCCACTAATTTCTTACGCACTATCTCTCTAGATTCTCTCTCTAATTTTTGTGTGGAAATGTTGTAAATGAGCCATCTATTTATAGGAAGAAAATTTTACTATTTAAGATTATTTAATTATTTATTTTACTATTCATGATGTAAGCAATGATGTAATTAAGCGATGATGTAAGCGATGATGTCGACAGTGGCATTTTGGTTATTAAATGAAAGGTTAAGGGTATTTTTGTCATTCTAAAAAAAATGAAAAAATATAAAAATTCCAAAAATTTATAAATTATATAACAATCAAAAAGTTCTAAAGAACTATAATCAAATTCCTTTGAAATTTTATTTTAAATAATAAATAACGAAATTAGGGGTGTTACATTCTCAATCATCTTCATGCTAGGCTAGATTTTTGGATTATGTTAGGATGAATCTTAAGAGGATCCTCTTGTGTAGCTGTGTTTTATGATAAAAATATATTTTGATTTCAAATTTTAATTGAATTTCTTAATTCACATTCAATTCAAAGATTTCATTCACAAATCAGTTTCACATAAAAAGATCTAGGTTATCAAATTAGAATTGAGGATTTTTGACATAACCAGTTATGACCTAAGAGATTCGGCTCAACGCTAATGAAGGCTTATGGAACCTTGCTCTTAATGTTGATTTGCTTACTAGTTGTGGCTTGGGAGATCGGGTGTAGTTTAGCGATCTAGGAATTTTCCGTTGAGGGATCACAGGTTCTATCTAATCAAGGGGATCCGAGCTTCAATTATGAAATCAAAAGTGTTTCAATCTGAAAAAGTGAATCAAATAAGGATTCAGACACCTAACCATTTTTTTCCTCTATGACCTTATTCTTTTTGATTCCATCACATGTTATGACTATAATAATGAAGAATAGTTTCTTTTTTCTTCTACTCTTTCTTCTAAATTTTCAAATAATCACTTCCAAGCATGCTTGTCCATATAGAGTCACACTAGAGATAGTTGGTACTGATGATACAGAGTTCAGACTTAGAAGGGGAGTTGAATAAGTCTTAAACTCTTTTTTACAATTTTAAGCATACAGACTATTGAAGCGAAAGCAAATTTTAACAGACTAAGAGAAGGAATAGAAAAGAACACGGCGGAATTTATCCTGGTTCACTTCCAACGCAGAAGCTACGTCTAGGCCCTTCAGTCCGAAGGATTTCCATTATTGTAAAACACCTTTACAATATTGCACCAACATAGTACACCAAGTATTCTTGACTTCAGCCACTCCTGGCTTATACCCAAGTATTCTTGACACTAGCTACTCTTAGTTATAAACCCAAGTATTCTTTCAAAAGCCTCTTCAGGCCATAAGTGTTTCCCACTTCAAAAATTCTGGCAACACACCAGAATGTACAAGAGTTTGAAGTAAAAGATTTGAGTTACAACAGAATAACTCAGCGTACAAAGATTTGAATTGATACAAGTACACTGGGCTACAGACTACAATAAGTCAAGATCTGTAGAAGCAGAACTACAAAGAAGACTTATGTAGTATGATACAAGAACTTAGAAACTTATGAGAAAAGTCTTTCAGACTTAGGTTTCTGAGAATGCAAGAGAGAATTGAGAATTGAAAAGAGCAGCGTCTCTATCTTGAATTCTGAGGCTTCTTATATTTATAGTCCATCTTGATAGAATCCGTTGAAACAACTAGATAAATGTTAGTCTCTTGGGACATTGTGCCATAGGATGGTGCAGAGGGGTGTTTTAGAGAAGTTTCCTTATCTGGATAACTTCGAGAGTGTCCAAAAGAAAGGACTCTTTTTCTTGTTGATAGGTATTTAATTTGCATTGTATTGTGATGTTTTTACTCAGGTTTCATAGGTTATTTGTGACATTTCTCTCTTGTTTTCCATATGATTTCCTTCATTCCACACATGTCACTCGGGTGTTTGAAGTTTTACAGGAATAACCTTGATTTAGGTGCATAAATGCAAGAATACAAAGCATTTGGTGAAGAGTGTAATGAATGCAAGAAAGTCCAACCAATTGAACGCTCAAAAATAAGGCTGTATTTGCTTTTGGAAGTGACATAAGGAAAGGAAAAACCAAAGAAGCACTTCGGGGCCTCGAAATAGTTGAAAAAAGGCATTTTGTGAAGTTTAGAAAAATCCACTACCAGTGGGTTTTTCCCATTGGCCGTGGAATTCACTGGTGAGAAATCCACTAGCCGTGGGTTTTTCCACTGGCCGTGGATCTCACTGGTTTTTAGCAAATTTTGGCATAATTCAGACCCTAAAACGATCCACTGGCCGTGGGTTTTTCCCACTGCCAGTGGATTTTTCATATAACGTTCTTAATTTTTAAATCAAATTTCTATAATCAAATAAATTTTTCATAAATAATTCCAATATTAAAATGGAATTTGAATTAAACAAATAATATTGTCACTTTCTCAATAGCCGACCGGCCTATTTAATATACAAAGAAAATATAACAAGTCGGTATACACAGGAGCCGGCCAAGGCTTCTACAAAATAACTATGTACACTATGTATTGTACATGCTAATACATAATGCCCCAATCGGATGAGTGACTTCACACGCCATCACTGTGTCCTATATCCACTGTGAAAATAATAAGAAGTAGGGGGTGTGTGACATCCCTAGTCAATTTAATCATTTTTCCAAAATAAATTTTTCGCATTTAATAAAAATCCACTCGGTCTTAATATGAAATAATATTTACTTTTCTTAAATACTTTCAAAATAATAAAATCATACTTAAAATAGGAATTTTTCGACTGGAACCGATCCAAAATACATTCGTTAATAAAAGTTATTTAGAAACAGCGAAAGAAAGAAAAACAGTCGGATTTCACTCGGAAATGAATCCACTCGGTTACATATCACTCGGACATGGCTTAACTTTCACTCAATAAAGGGTCCCTCGACCTGACATCACTTGGAAAACAACCGAACTTTACTTCACTCGAAAAAGGCTCGCTCGGCCAATAGTTCACTCGGGAACATCCCACCCTTCCTTTACTCGGAAGAGCTCTCAATCCATCACGCGAAAAACATTCTAACCACTCAGAATCACTTTAACCTTCACTCGGAAACACTCTTATCTTTCTTCACTCGAAGTCTTAGCCCTTGTTCACTTGGAGCACCCTAATCTTCTACTCGGAAATGGGTCTCTCGATTTATTCTTCTCTCAGAAAGAATAAAGGATACTCAAATGGGCATCAATTTAATAGGCCCTCACTCAGATAAGGAATCCACTCGGCTAGATCCACCAGGAGATCAACTCTGCTACAACAATACAAATTCTTTCATAAATAAACACCGATCACATAATAAATTCATATTTTCATCAGTTGGCCTACCGATTCAAAATTTGTTCAACATTTCATGAAACATCACTCAGAAACTCAATATATATATATATATATATATATATATATATTACATTCATTTCAAAACCACTCGGTTCCTTGGCATCAATCCTCCACTTGGCACACCTCCATGGCTCCGACCTCTTCCCTGTCACTGGTTACTAAAATTGAAAACAACAGCAAGGGTGAGTATTTAGCATCATAATTAATCTAGAACGATATTTCAATAAAATACGAGTATAAACTCCGTCCGATTCCTTTCTTCAAATTGCACATTACACACGGCAATTAACTCGCACTCGGTAATCATCTCACACTCGGAAAGTCTAGCAATTCACACTTCGGCACTTTATAACATTTCACACTCGGCTCTTATAGCATTTCACACTCGGCTCTTATAGCATTTCACACAGCCATATAACAATTCTCCTTCGATAATTTTACCAATTAACATTCAGCAATACACCCACTCGGTAATCATAGCAATTAATACTGCCAACCTAGCCAATCACACTCAGCAAGTAACTTCCACTCGACAAATAAAACAATTTTCCACTCGGAAAATATAACAATCACTCGGCAAAGATATAAAATTACACTCATCAATACATCAAATCATTCTCAGCAAATATATCAAAATCTCATTCGGCAATATGACAATTCTTACTCGGCAATTATTCCACTCGGCAAGTATATCAAACTATACTCAGTAAATATTTCAAATTGCACTCTGCAATTATAATAAATCATACTCGGCAATTGTATCAAATTGCACTCGAAAAATATACACATCATACTCATCAATTATAATACTTCATATTCGCCAAGTACTGCACTCGGCAAACATACACATCTCATTAATAGTTCATCAATTTTCACAACTGACTCACATAAAATCGACGCCTAGTATCCGGATACTAAAGGATCGGCCTTCAGCTGGGTGTCTGACTTGACATCCCGTGAACCCGACTTGGTTCACCGAGCCCGACTTGACTCCCCCTCAACCACTGGGTCATAGACCTCTGGGTAGCTCAATTGGGTCCTGCTTGACCACTGAAGCCAAAAACGAGGGTAACATATACCGTCGGCCATCCCATACCACATAATCACATTTCAGTCATTTCATATCATCATCAATCAACAAATGCAACTACCAGAAACTGGCATGTGCTCTCATCACAGGGTGACCAACTTGTCAGACCCATCCATCATATTATCACTCGGGCGACCTGCTTGTCAAACCCGACTCATTAACAATATCACTCGGGTGACCTGCTTGTCAAACCCGACTCCACATTGCCACAAAACACCAATTGTCACAGCATTAAATATTTTAATTTCAATCGGCTCAAGCCACACACACACGATCGGAAACCGATCGGTGTCCATATACATGCATCCATACTCATTCATATACAATTCATTCGGCATTATCTCAAATATCATAACATTAAATACTTCTCAAGTCACATACACACGATCAGAAACTGATCGATGTTCACATACATGCATACTCATACATTCATAACTTTCACTCAGCAACAACATTAAATATTTCTTCATTCACACACACACACGATCTTAAACCGATCGGTGTGCACATCCATACATACATTCATACACATTCACATAATTTTCACTCAACATTATCTCACTCAGTTCACAGTCATTACAATGACTCGGACAGTGTCCTATTCTAATTAATTATAACCCGAACACCCCCTTACCTCTGTCCCAAGCCTCAACAGTTGCTGGGTGCACCGTTCCTCCTCCGTTCCAACAGCAGCCTCCTTAAACGATCCTCCAGTATTCATTCCACCACCTACGGTCTGGAATGTGAAACACATTAACGTCACACCACCATCCACACAGTTAAAGGGCCATTTCCAGGCTCACAGCTAAGAGAAGTAGAGATCAGAACAGTACCCCCACATGCATGACCATTCGGTCCAGAAAAGAAACAAAAGGGATGAGGTGACAATTTCAAACGGTTCAAAGGACTTACCTTGAAACCACTGTCACAGCTACGTAATTATTTCAAGGTTTGATGCAAAGATGGACCTCCTTTCAAAGCTTAAAGCTCTCAACAATGGAGGAAGGAAAGGAAGAAAAGAAACAGATGAAGAAGAAGAAGGTTCTCGCAGCAATGAATGATTGAGAGAGAGAAACCTTTATTTAAACCCATGGCAACCAGTCACCTGCCCAACCGGTCACTTCCAACCGGTTACCTCTTCAACCGATCATTTCTCCATTTCCTTTTCAATTTCTTTAAAGATTTATATTAAACCTCTCTTCTTCTAATCACACCTTTTATAATTAACCAATAATTCAGAAAAATATCAAATAAATTCCTAAAAACAATTTTTAATATTTCCACTTCACAAAAATTTTCTATAAATATCCGGGATGTTACAGGGTGAGCATAAACATATCAAATAATAGTTATTGAATTGGATTAAAAGTCCAATTCATAACTATATATAAATAAACACAACCGAATCAAACAACTTAGTATAAGCAGCATATTATTCTCAATAATATATATATATATATATATATATATATATATATATATATCAGTGCATACATATGCTCAATCGGATAAATCCATTATTAAGACTTTTAATTATGTTGCAACACTGGCTCCCCGAGCCATAACTCAGCTCTCAGCTGATCCGGCCGTTTTACTGGTACCAAACCGTTTGCACCCTCATGTGACACCATCACTCTCAGTGACAACGGTTAGTGCCACGGGCTAAACCCCGAGCTCCGCTCAAGAGGTTGCCTTGAGTCCCACCCAAGGTCTTTTGTCTTTTTGCCTTGAGTCCCACCCAAGGTCTTTTGTGGAAACCACATCATATAAGCATCTCATGAAAAATTCATGGAAACCATTCTCATCATCGGTCATACATAAATACAATCATCACATCAATATCAATAATATGAATGGAAGATATGAGAACATGAAAATATGTTATTCCATCAGGGTCTCAATAACAATTTATGCACATAACATATATACATCATAACAATATCACCCCACATCCATTCATAAACTATTTATTTGAAATGTAACGCTCCCCCTACCTGGAAATAAAAGTTCTAGTAACTTTTCAAGCTCTATTCAATCTTAGCTTCATGAATTTCGATTGGAATTGTAGTACTGGATCAGTCTAAGCTTTCTCTCTTATAAAATTTAAGCTTTCATGTGAAAGAGAAGAAAGGAAGATTAATTTCTTCTTTGTTGATGGTTTTCAGTAGAGATTGGAGAGAAAAGGATTATAGATGGTGTTTCCACTTTCAAAAGTTTTTAAACTTATTCAACAGTAGAAATTGGTATTTATATCGTTCATGCAAAAGAGAGACGTGAACGATAGGAGATTGTCTGCTGTACGTTTCTTTAAATGACAAGTAAGGAATAAGCATTTAATGAAAAAGGGACAGCACATCAGAGAGGGTCCCATTCTTAGAAGAATATCAGAAAAAGACTCTACTGGAAGGTAGAAGAACAGAGTGACGTAGAAAGCTCTAATAATTAAAATAATTATTAATTCCGACTCGGTTTTAGCATTCTGGGCATATCTTTCAGAGAAAGCCTCTGTCCACTCAGAATTCCTTTATTTAGAGGAAATTCATTCGGAAAGGTTCCATCCATGAAACATCCAGCTTTTTTTCCTCAGAAATGACCCACACGGAATTATCTCATTCAGACAACTCAATCAGTTATATTTCTATCTGAGTCAAACCTTTACTTGCGTCACTCGGGAGTCTTCCATCTAAAGTCACTCGGAGTTTGAAGATAATCCTCTCTCGGAAATCTTTCCACTCGAAAGGGTTATTCGGGGTTGAAGTCTATTTCAAAGACAAACCCGAGTACAAACTAAGTAACTAAAAGATCATTCAGATATCTACTTCCTTCGGAATTATTACTCAGAATCATTCTCATTTGGTGTTGGAGCCTTTTTCCGTCCAGAAGTGCTCTTCCTGGGAAAAGCTCATTTGGTTTATTACAATCAGTGTCATCTCTTTCAGAAATATCACACTCAGTGATACTTTACTCGGAAAATCCCATGACTCGGAGATTCTTCACTTGGTCTTTATTCAAAAATTTCTCATCCTGAGAAGTACTTATTCAAATTTAAGCTTCTCTTTATTCAGAAGTACTTCTCTTGGAATAACCCATTCGGAAACGTTTCACTCGGAGACGTTTCAGTCAGATTTGCCTCACTCGAAAGCGTCTCATTCGGATAGTGTTTTTCTTTAACTCAGAATGATTTTTATTAATAGTGTTTCACTCAGAAACATCTTAAATCCACTTAGAAGTAATCTTCTCAGTCTTATTGTACTAGGAATCATATACATTCTCACTCGGAAACTCTTGTCTCAAACAGTATTCACTCGGAATTTCATTCGGAAATCTTCCTTTATTCCTTAATAAATTATTTTTCTAAGAATCATAAAAATTGGGATGTTACATTGCACGCTCTACATTTTTCCTTATTTTGTGGAGCAGTTTCAGAGAAAAAGAAAGAGGGGGCATACATTGGAAACACATAGATTTTAGACACTTTTTGGAAGAGAAAAATTAAGAGCTTTTTAGAGGGATTTTCATTGGAGATTAAGGGATCATCATCAAGGGAATTCAAATCTGCAAATCGGGAGGAAGATTTAGCAAACCTAGTGAGAACTACTTTGTAATTTCTGAATCTTTAGTTACATCTTTGATTTCTGAAATGTTTGGCATTGATTTTGTGTATTGTGACATGATGACAACCATCCTTATGGCATACTAAGCTCTTTTCTTGGGATTAAGGATGTAGTATGCCTATGCATTGAAATTGAATGTTCTTCGTCTTCCAATTAATGTAACTTCATTTTTTATTCAATTTATGTATGCCTAATGCTTCTACAAGACTTAGAGATAAGCGTAGATGATTACAAATTGTGTGGGTGATCGATGTAACACCCCCTTATATACATGAGATATATATCTATTCTTCTTGCTTTTAAAATTTTTAGAAAGATATACATATTTATCACTTCCTATCTCGCATATACAAGGACGTATATACATCTGATTTTCTTTGAATTTTGAAAGTAAAAAGTTTTAAATTATTCAGAATGATAAAGTGAACTTTCAGAAAATCATAAGTGATCAAAGATTACAGTATCATATCCAAGGAATAAGGCTTACTAAAGTTTAACCTTTACCTTGAATTACAATCATCCAACTTAATATTGTATTAAGGTAAACTATAACTAAAGATTTAATACGTCTACTTCGACTGTAACCAATCATTTCCTTATCTTCAAACCATGTGATTTTGGAATCCTAATCTTGTCACATCTCTTCTCCTATCCGATTGAGGATGAGACCAATTTACCCTCTTGTAATTTCATCCTTTCATCTTGAACTGCTAGCTATATATCATATAACATATATTTTGGACACAGAAATTCAAACAAGAAGGAGTGAGAAACAGAATATAATACTTTATAGATAAGACATAAGCATAAGGGTTTTCACAAACTAATAAATTAATATCATTCAAAATCTTGTACACAATTAATTATAAATATAGGGTTTTCACACACATAGCAATCATACTTTCATTCACAACCATCCATACAGAATATCACAATCACATGTATGACATGTAATGCTTTTAATACTACCTCATTCAGTTTATGCATGTGGGCCCTTAAAGTTTTAATTTGCACTGGGCCAACCAGAAGTTTACACTGTTCCATAATTCCGGATTAACATAAATGCCTTTGTAGCATATGAACAACTCAACTGGCGTGGAAACACTTAGAGACTAGTCAGACTGAGAATGTTTTTATTGTGAAAGTACTCGACACTAGGGAGCGACCCCAGGTCCCCTGAAGCACCCTTCCACACCCTCTCATCCCAAGGTTCACATTTGAACCTCCTCTAATGTATCCTCGATTTCTATAATTCGTCCCCAGGCAACATCACCTCTCATTTCTCTTTAATGATTCATGATGCATGAACTACTCGCATATTAATTGGTTAAGACTTTTAGAAACTCAATTATTAAATACCATAAAGGTTCCCAAATCATCTCAATAAACTGTACATTCTCATAAGTTCTTCTTTGAACTTCTATTATACATAATAAATTTAGTACAGTCTTCGAATTCAGATCTCACCAAAATTGAGTTTCCAAGCCTTAAATATCTCAAACTTTCTCTTAAAAAACTTCACATATTTACATAATCTTTCTCAATTTGAATCTTAACTAGATTGAGTTTAGAAATCTCGACTATAACAAAATATCCTTTAATTATTTTGTTAGGGAAAACCAAAATAAATTTACTTTAAATTTCTGATTTCTAAAAGAAAATAATTTTTAAAATCAAAACTATAAAAATTTTATTTAATTTAAGAATTAATTATCTCAACCTCTGATTTTTATAAAATAGCTTCTTTCTAATACTAGATTTTATTCTAGAGATTAAAAATAAAGTTAATGAAAATTATTTCTAAGAAGAAATAAAAGACTAAAATAATTATAAAATACATTTTCTTAGAATAAAACTTTAAAGAGTAAGGTAAGAAAATTCTTACTGAGTTTTAACTTTTCGTCATGCTTGCTATATGCTCAAACTCTTATCACAAGATCATCAATCATAATCAAATATTATCAATCACAATATCATCAATCACAATCAAAAAATGTCAATCATAATCAAATAATATCGATCAAAATTAAATATCATCAATAATAATCAAATACTAATAATTATAATCAAATCAATTAAATATAATTCAAATCTTAATGGTTATTTAAATTAATAAGATTAATTTTAAGTCTTTATAGTCCATTCCTCGCATAGGTCTATGTAGGTCCATATGGTCCAATCCTCGCATAGGTATATAGTTTAGTCCATACAGGTCATAATAGTCCAAGTCCTTGCATAGGTTCAGTCCAGTTCGTATAGGTTATCCAGGTATTTGCATAGGTATTTAGATCAAGTTACACAAGATACTCAATTTAAAATTTATAATAAATTTTTTAATTATTTTTAAATAATAATATTATTAAACTTTAAAGGAGTAGGGGACTCCTCTTATTATTCTTATGTCTTTTCATATTATATTCCTATCTCATTCCCCCTTACCTCTTGTATCTTGATTCGTTATGGAAAGTGTGTGCGCGCCTCGTCTCCGAGTTCTAAAATATACCAATTTCACTTTAATATAGTTATAAGATGAAAATTAAGATTTCTACTTAAAACAAAAATAGTAAATTTTTGAATAGTGAATAGTGAATAGTGAATAGTAAATCATGAATAGTAACAGTAAATAGTAAACATGAATAGTAATAGTAAATAGTAAAACATGAATAGTAATGGTAAAAAGTAAATTGTGAATAGTAAAGGTAAATAGTAACAATAAATAGTAATTTACTATTTAAATAGTAATTTACTATTGAAATAGTATTTTACTATTGAAATAGTATTTTACTATTCAGAATAGTAACTTAAAATAATATTATTTTCAGTATAATAATATATTTCTAAAAACGATATGAAAATAACCCTAAAAAATATAAAAGAGATGTATTCTTACCTTAGAATTTTAGGAGAACCATCTTCCAAAAATTTTATTTCTCTCTCTTACTTCCACCACTATCTCACTAGCACTACTATATTAAGAAAACTTAATCTGAAATTGTGAATTCTAAAGAAGAATTCATTCGGTATTTATAGGAAGGAAATTTACTATACATTCTATTATTTTAATATAAAAATACTGTACATTTTTTGAAATTTAAATCCTGGTTACTGTACACCTTTTGAAAATTTCATACATGCACAATGTTTTGCATAGTAAATGTCGCCTGAATTATTAAGCTAAATAGTAACCTTTCACTCGGTATATTTTAAATATTCAAAATTAGTCCTTGTTGAAATTTAGCGATATTATATCAGTTCTCACTAATTTTATGATAAGTAATATAAAGTTTAAATTTTAAAAATCTAAAATTTTTTGTTAATAAAAATTTATTAATACGTTTCCAATTTTTTAACGATTAGAAAAAATTAAGATTTTTCTCAAACTGATCATTTTTAGATAAATCTACTTGAAATGAATTTTAGAAAATTTTATTATAATTTAAATTCACTTTCTTATAAATATTTTTAATTTTAAGTAACTTTATATGAATTTAAATTATTTAAAATATATTATTTTATTAAAATATTTCAAAAATTTTCAAAAAATTCTAGAAAATCATAAATATTATGTAGATCACAAAGTTCTAATGAACCATAGTCTAATTCCTTTAAAATTGTATTTTAAAAATTCTAATAAGAGTTAAATCATAAATATGTAAAAACATAAATATAAAAACATAAAATAAAAGTTGTGAATAATAAATATATTTAAAATTCTTAATATAATTTCATTAATCAATGAATACTAATTAAGTCATTTTAAAATTCTCATTCAAAATACATAAATATTTTTATTTTATTGTTATTATTTTATTTTATTTTAAAAAAACAAATAATTAAATATAAATACCAAAATTTCATTAAAAATGATAATAATAAACTAACTAATAGTAAGCATTTCTTATTAAAGATATATTAATATCTATTTTCTATTTGTGTTGAAAATGGGATGTTACAATCGAGAGATTGACATATAATTTGAAAAAGCATGAATTGAACCTATGATTTTGATTTACGACGATAAGAAAAATTGTTTGAGGGATTAATTGGGTTTCAACAAAACGTAAAGGGCCTAATTAATGAATTGAATGTTGTTCTTTGGAAATTAGGTACGTTAAATAGGCTTTCGAGAGAAAGGTATTAATTAACCCAGGAAAATCTACCTTAGAAATGAAATTGCATAATCAGATAAGCGATTGATATTTGATTTTGATGCTTGCATATAAACCCTTAACGTCCCAAGATTTTCCTTTGATTGAATTTCAGAAAAGTGATTTGATTTTCCTCTTCAAAAGACGTTAAACTTTCTATTCTTCGATTTAGTGTTTACACAATCAAGTTTGTAACTTAATTGAATCATTGGTCTAGATAAACAAATCGTTGATAAAACTGACACTTGGGCACAATCCTTGTGGGAACGATAACTTTTTATTATTCGATACCTCGTGCGCTTGCAATTGGCTATCACTTGTGTAATTTGAGAAAACTTCATTCATATGGTTGCAATTGACTTTAGGCTTTCTAATCTGAGTAGGTTCGGCTTTTTTGACACCTTGAAGCATGTGTAGCAGTTTTCTTGATCTTCAAAATGAGAAAGGTCTTCGACTTTTCCATTGGTTACCATATTGGTGATAACCTTAAAGATGCTTGAAAAAGTAGGTACAACTCTATTCCTGGAAATGTAAGATCCTTTGGAATTTAGAATGTTTAAGTCTGTAGATAGTTGTTTCTTTTGATCTGTATTATAAGACTTCTTCAGAGTATACTTGATTGAATGTTTTACGGACTCCCCCTATTGAATGCAAATTAACGTCTATAGATTCCTGTCATACTTAAATAAACTTGTTAGATAACTAAACAGTACAGACTTCATCTTTCTGAGAGTCTTGATGGATATTATTAACAAATCACTGAGAAGTAAAGACTGCTTAGTCATAAGTACAGACTTTACTCTAACAATCTCCCCTTATTTGTTGATAACGAACATTAAGACTCAAAGATAGAGTGAATTTTGTAGCTAGAAGGGAGTAAAAAATATATATGAAATAAATCAGAGCAATTCATACATGAAATCATTTATTCATGGAATACAACTGTTTATTTCTAAAATATAATAACATTCTCTCCTCTTTTCATATATTCTTTTGTCCTATAATTGTTCTCTCCCCTTTTTGATATCAACAAAATAGGGACATCATTGAGACAAGAACAGACTGTATAAGAACAAGAATCAAGGGTTGGCTGATAGTGAAGGGGTAGGTTGAGGTTTAAGAGAAGAGGGATGAGAGTCTAAAGAATCAAACACCAAAGGATTTGTAGCAGATAATCCTGCTGAATGAATGTTTCTGGTGGATATAGCTTTCAGCATTCCTCTCGTGATCTGTCCAGATCTCTTAGTTGGGATAGATGGTGAAGTTGGTTGTACTAGAGATAGAGAAGTAGCAGGTTTAGGTGCCTAAAAGAGTCCAGACTGTATTGCCTTTAGAGATTTTCCAAAGAATGTCCTTGGTTTCTTTGCTGTAGGTGCAGACTTTAGTTGTTCAGACTATGAGGAATCATCGTCAGAAGATTCATGCTTGGTACTTGAAGACTTTGTAGAAGGAGCATGAGGAGGGTCTTCAGCAACGAGAGCAATAGCGAAAAATATGGGAGCTTTTGTGACCAAACCACCATACATCTTTTGGTCTCGTAAGCCTTGAGTAGAGATGCCATGTCTTTTTAAAAAATTTTGGTGAGCACACCTAGGTATGGAATCTTTTTCTGCTTTCTGATAATGGTTGTGATCATGTAGCTTTGGATCACACTTAGAAGACTAGCCCTTGTCTTTTTCATCATTAGGACCATGCAAAATTTGTCCAGCTTGGTGACCACGTCTCTAGCACTCTTTCTAGGAGAGAAGATCTGACACATAAGAGCATGAAGAAACTTTGCTTTAGTAAGCAAATCCTTGACTAGGAGAGAGAGGGGATTCCAAGCCATATAAACAGAGATTTGCTTCAGACTCTGAGATTACAGTTCCAATGTAATCTTCAAAAAATACAAGTCCTTCATTGGGACATCCACAAGCCTTAATGATACCTTCAATGGTGATCTCGATTCTATGATTTCTGAGGATTCCAGAAATGATTGATGATTCCTTATTCACTGCCACTGTTGACCAAAACTCAATGATGAGAGAAGGAGAATACACATAAATTATTGAACCAAACTACAACCATCCAATACCATTTAATTCTTCAACAACATCATGACCTATATCCTTGTATTCAATCAGAGAGAAGAAGATAAATTCGATGATATCTTGAGCAGAGAAAGTAATTCCAGCCATTGTTGAGGTAAGGAAGAAGAATAGGGTTTCAAAAGGGGGCACAACTTTCAATGAGGGATTGTGGAAGTTTTAAAAAAATATGAATTAATGGGTATGAGTAGTTACTTTTATAAACGAAAAGGTGGGAAGTATTTTGGAGGGAAATGATGTTTTAGAAACCGTTCATCTACAACCAATGAAAGGGTGCCACGTATAGTGATAGGGTTAAGAGAAATGGTTGAATAGAAGGAAAGAAAGAGGGGGTGCAGACTGTGTCTCTCAGTTATAGAGAATATATAGATTTCATAGAATGAAAGGCATGTATATTTATAAATTAAATAATATTACGCATGTTCAGACTGTATTTCATAAAATTAAACCTGACTTCTACTAAGGGTTTGGTGAGAATGTCTGCCCATTGATCATTTATATCCATATACTGTAGATCTACAATGTCTTTCTACATATAATCTCATATGAAGTGAGACTTCACTTTAATATGTTTTGCTTTTGAGTGCTGAATTGGATTTCTTGATAGATTGATGGCACTTGTGTTTTCACAAAATAGCAGAATCTCTTCTTCTTTGATTGAGTAGTCATCTAACTGATATTTTATCCATAGAATTTATGAATAGTAACTAGCAAGAGACGGGTATTTTGCTTCAGTTGTGGAGAGAGCGATTGAGTTTTGCTTCTTACTACTCCATGATATCAGACTGGTTCCAAGAAAGTGGCAACCACCACTTGTGTTTTTTCTATCTGCTCTATCACTTGTAAAATCTACATCACAATATCAACAAAGGGAGAAAGAGTTTGTTCTTTTATAGAACAACCTGAGGTTAGTGGTACCTACAGGATATCTTGGAATCCTATTCACTACAGACAAGTTGATTCCTTGGGGTCTGCTTGATATCTTGCATACACACAACATTATATCTGGTTTACTGGATGTTAAGTACAATAATGATCCAATTATTCCTCTATACAGAGTCTGATCCACTGATGTACCAGACTCATCTTTACTTATGATGCAATTTGGGTGCATTGGAGTACTCATGGGTTTAGCATCAGCCATTTTAAATTTTATGAGTAACTCTTTGGTGTACTTTTGTTGATGAATGAAAATTCCATCATCAGTCTGTTTAATCTGCAGACCAAGAAAGAATTTGAGTTCGCCCATCATGCTCATCTCAAATTTAGCCTGTATTATTTTTACAAATTCTTTACACAGACTTTCTTCTGTAGCATCAAATACAATGTCATCCACATAAATTTATACTAGAATAAAGTGTCTGTCTAAGCCTTTTCTAAATAGAGTTGCATCAACCTTTCCTCGAGTGAATCCTTTTAATTTTAAAAAGGAGCTTAGTCAATCGTACCAAGCCCGTGGAGCTTGTTTCAGACCATACAAAGCTTTACTAAGTTTAAAAACATGATTTTCTAAAGACTTGGCCTCAAACCCAGGGTGTTGTTTTACAAAAATTTCTTCTTCAATAAAGCCATTTAGAAAAGCACTCTTCATATTCATCTGATATAATTTAATACCTTTAAAGGTAGTAAATGCTAACAGAATCCTTATAGCTTCAAGTCTAGCTACAGGAGCAAAAGTTTCAGTAAAGTCTATACCTTTTTGTTGGTTGTAGCCCTGTGCCATAAGCCTTGCCTTATTTCTGATCACTTTTTCGTCCTTATCCAATTTGTTTCTGAAAACCCATCTTGTTCCAATAATACTCTTGTTTTTGGGTTTTAGGACTAATGCCCAGACTTTGTTTCTTTCAAATTGGTTGAGTTCCTTTTGCATAGGTATGATCCAATCTGGATCCTTCCAAGCTTCTTCAATGGTTTTAGGTTCAACTTCTGAAACCAATGCCATTGATGATTAGTGGTAAGCTTTTGATCTGGTCGAGAACTCCTTCAGTTTGATCTCCAATAATGAGATCAGAAGGATAATATTGCTTGAATTTCCAATCTCTTGGCTTTTCTTGTTCACCAGTTGTCTATTGAATAGAGTCTTATTGTGGAGCAGTATTTTCTGTAGGTTCAGACTTTTCTTTAGGTTGTATAATACCTACATCATCACTATCTAGATCTGCCAATTTCTTATTAGTCTTTGTTAGATCATCAAATGTTACGTGCATTGATTCTTCAATGGTTTGAGTTCTTGTATTAAAGACTCTATAAGACTTGGATGTGATTGAATAATCCATGAATATACCTTCATCATACTTTGAGTCGAACTTGCCAAGTTGATCTCTTGTGTTTAGGATATAGTATGTGTATCCAAATGGATGAAAATATGATATGTTGGGTTTTCTTCCTTTCCACAATTCATAGGGAGTCTAGTTTAGTATTGGTCTGATAAAGATTCTGTTTTGTATATAACAAGAAGTACTTACTACTTTAGCCCAAAAATATTTTGGTAAATCGTTTTCACAAAGCGTGGTTCTTGCCATCTCTAACAGACTTCTATTTTTCCTTTCCACAACACCATTCTGTTGAGGTGTTCTTGGAGAAGAAAAAGTGTGAGAGATACCAAATATGTTACAAAACTTTTCAAAAGTTTCATTTTCAAATTCTCTTCCGTGATCACTTCTTATTGTACCAATACAGATTCCTTTTTCTGACTAAATTTTCTTACAGAAAATCTTGAATATTTGTAGAGACTCATCCTTGTGAGCTAGGAAATAAACCCATGTCATTCTGGTGAAATCATCAACAATGACAAAACCATATCTTTTACCAGCAAGACTCTGGACTTGAGAAGGTTCGAAATGTAGGGTATATTTATGAAGTCCAATACACCACTTGGCTAGCTAATGTGGTCTAGGTGAATAAGGCTAACAAGAAGCAGAGAATGTGTACAAACTACATTAGCTATATCTTAACATATTCCATGCATCCCTAACCATTACCTTGGATTAGTCAGTTTTTTTATGAAGCATCATGATATATATTCTTGTCCTTCATAGACGCCTATTCGAGATATAATCAAATCCAAATGCATATAGACAATAAGGAGAAATAGCCTTCATCATTTAAAGGATGACTTACTACTACAAGATAATGTCATTTAGCTTAAAGAATGCATGAGCAACTAATTAAAGGAAGTTGCACAAGATATTTAAAGGATAAAATTATCGTGGTATATGTTGATGATATGATTGTGAAGATTGTAGAAGGAGAAAACTTGGTGCTAGACCTATCTTAAATCTTGGACAAATTGAGGTAACATTATTTGAAGCTTGAAGAACCATGCTTTTAGGGTATAGGAAGGAAAATTTGTTGGTTTCAAGCTAACTTATAGAGGCATATAGGCTAACCTAGAGAAGTCTAGGGCAGTGGGTGATATGAAGTGCCTAAAAATTGACAAAGAAGAGAAACAATTGGCAAGTCAAATAACAACTTAAAATAAATTTTTGCTCAAAATAGAGTAGAAAGTGGTACCAATTTACTATATGTTGAAGAAAACGAGAAGGACGAATAGACCCTAGAATGTGAAAGAGTCTTTTTGGAAGTAAAGAAAAGTTTATCAAGCCTAGAATATACTAATTGAACTTGAGCCTAAGAAACCTTGATCCTACACTTTGCAATATCTAGTGGTGGAAAAATATCCAATCTCACAACTCTATAAATAGGGATTCACTCCTCTCTGGTAAATAAGTTATTCTATATACTTTTTCCTAAAGTACATATTGGTTTTAGCATTAGAGTCTTACTCACACCATGTTTGTGGATCTCAAAGAACACGTGTAAGACATAACCAATATACTATTGAAGAGCAAAACATCAAAGGTAAACCCTTGTATTGTTGGGTCAAATAATTCTAGGTAAAAACAATATTGAAATAATTTTTAAAGCATCACATAAATAATTAATAAATTTAATACATTTAGTTATAATTAAACTTCTTAATACACTTAAAGTTAGGTAATTGAATCTTATAATTAAAAAGGACAATAGTGAGTGTAAAACTTCTCCTAATCTTTTTACACGAATTTGTTTGGAGTTTTTATTGGTGATTTTTATAGGACTCTTTCAATTTACAATGTAAATATATTTATTATTTTTTAACACTTATTTTTATAATTAAACTCTTTATTTTTATATCAATAGAATAGAATATGAGATATTCATTTTTTCTTTCTCTACTAATTAATATTAAAGGTAAATTTAAAAATAAAAATAAATAATAAATTGAATTATTTAATTGAAATAATTATTTTTTAATTTTTGTGAAGTTAGATACATAGATCTTATAATTTAAAAAAGAACAGGATTATATCACTGTCTCATTCGCAAGTACAAGGTCAAATGAATTGAATAAGACTTTATGGATGCATGTCGATCCATGTGTCTTTTATTAAACAAATAATAATAATAATTTGAATAAGATCCATAACTAACATATTACTTAGTTTATACTTCATTAATAATAACAGAGACTATTCCATTTCGTCTTTCGATTTAAGATACAAAATTTATATAATAAAAAAGATAAAAAATAATTTAAACTAAAAATTAAAACATTATAAAATAGTACTACCTCCATACCTAAATTATAAAACTCTTTTAGAAAAAAAATTGTTTCTTAATATAAGGTTCTCTTTTAAATTTCAATGTCATTAATTATTTTTTAAAACCAAAATACCACTATTAATGTATAACTTTTATTGGAATTAATATAATAATAAATGATATACATTAGTTAGATTATTTATCTCTCCAATAATAATTAGGTAATAGGTAGAGAGACACTAAATTAAGATAGAATAAATGGATAAAATTTAATGATGAGTGATAATTATTTAAAGATAATTTTAATTATATTAATCAATTTTCTTAATACGTGTGAGATAAAATGGTCATAGAATCTCACACACACACACACACACACACACACATATATATATATATATATATATAAGTAGTGTATTCAGTGAATATGGTGAAAAAATAAAAACAATTTGTTTACTTTGAGTATGTAAGACACAAAACCCTAGAAAACTACTGTATGAGGGTTAGGTTTATTACTCAAAAAATGTCAAAATTACAATGAGACTTTAAGACCTTATTTATACAATGGTAAAAGTGGAGCCTTTAATTTGAACCAACCACCAAGGAATAATCATCATTTACTAAAATCAAGGGGAATCAGAATATTAATCTATGATATTTTCCCAAAAAGTAAAGGGGGTCCCATGGGGAGGCTAAAATGGTCATTTTAAATTATAAGAAGGTTTTTCTAAACCTTATATTTTAGGGGGTGAATTTGTATTTTAACCTACATATATAATTATTTAATTTTTAATATTTGTTGTTTTGAAACATGAGACGGAGAGATTTGAACCCATAACTCTCCTTTCTCCTTTTCCTTTCAACTTCTTTTAAAAAAGTAAACCAACCTTACAACTCTTTTAATTATAGTTTGTATAGTATCTAATATTATGATCAATTTCATTTTTTTACAATATATGTGTTTTAAATTATTTACATATTAATTTTTATTATATATCTATTTATTAAACTTCACATTAGTTAATAACTTTATTTATTACAATTTTATTGAGTGTTTTCTTCAATTTGTTGTTTACTTGAAACTATATAAATAGAAAAAGTTAAAAAATATTTTTTATTTGTAATTTTTTTTCTTTTTCATATTCTATTTAATTAGATAAAAATATTTATCATAACATTAATCTTATAAAAATACTTAATTGCATATAAAATAATATATTATATAATACTTTTATTTACAAATACATAACGAATTAGACGTACGGATTAGGGTTAGTGTTTTAAATTAGGTTCAAAGTTGATCCAATAAAATACCAATTTTGGTTTATTCAATTTTCTTTATGCTCTCTCTTTAAGTTTTAGTAGAATATAGTTTTTTTTTTCAGCTTAGTTGAATATACTTAATTCACTTTATCAAACCAGTGTAACATGACATAAAAGAATAGAAAAGAAATATACAGTTTTATGTTCGACTTGTTAGCTTTTAAAATTAGATGCAAAACTGATCCAATATAATAGCAATTTTGGTTTATTCAATTTTTCATTTTACTTAAACTTTATTAAATCTATGTAATATTGCATAGAATAAAATTAAAAAGATAATTTTTACTAAAAATTATGTTAGACTGATCTTAAAAATGATAAAAATTATTAATATTTATTTTAAGTGGAACCTTTCTTTTTGCCTTGTGCAAAACTATATAATTGACATATATCCAATTCCTACTTGGAAAAAAAATTATACCTAATTTTGCATTACTTTGATTAATTTTATGAGCAGCCAGTATTGACGGCAAATGGAGGCGGCATATGGCCTCAGAATTTGTTTTTGGATATTTGTTGGAAAATTTGAACAGAAACCATGAAAAATATAATGATTTTGGTCTGTGGGGATCTCATGCTAAGAAACAACAATGTTTTCCTTTTGCCACACAATATCCTCCTTTGCTTAATCATCAATTACTTAATGTAAATTTTCTATTTGCCCCATCTTTGACTCCATTCCTTGGCCACACCCCAATATATCTTCAACATTAGACCCTACCAAATATTAAATACCCCCGAAGATCTATTGCAATCAAAGGTCCAAAGTACATAAGATCATTGTCTAATTGTTGGTGGAAGCCAGCCTCACCTTGCCTTCCTATGCCCATATTCTAACACTTTCACCACAATTCAAATTGGTCACCACACTACTTGCAGTTGAATCCATGGACCAAATCAAGGACCTTTCTATGTCAACCCTTTTCTTTTTCTTCAAAACAGGGCACATAATGGGTCACAAACCTTGCACATATCATACTTAATGTCTAGAGGCTGATCAACATTGAGGAAACCAAATATTGGAAGACATGTGATCTTGACAAGTGATATGGGGGCAAATTTTTGATATTCATAGACTTAATTGCAATGGTGGGGTTTTTTAGATCTTAATATATCATTTTCAATTTGCATAGTCATGGATTTTTGCCTTTGATATCTACATTGTAGATACGCCAACAAGTCTCGTCACCTTATCAAATTAATCAGGGTAACAACAATTGCTAGCTATGATGAAGATAGTAATAAATGTGCATTGGCCTATTATCCATCACATTTCACAGGCACAATTATTGAATTAACTAAATTTGTCAGTGCTGGGTTTCATAGATGGGGCACGAGATACCTAGATTGGTCCAACCTATTTCCCTAGGTTTCAAACAACTCCAATGGAGATACTAGCTCCATGTCTCTTATAACCCAAGCTCAGCCACCTCTAATTCAGTCCTATAGTATATATAGCTCAAGAGGTTGTTTTCATCATGTCAACACCATTTCTAACAACATGTTAAACACACCCCCACTATAGCTTGTCCTATTTCAACTTGGAAAAGTCTAAAACGTTACCTGCAAAAGGATCCAAAAAGAAAATGTTAATAATAAATTATATAACCTTTGAACTGAGCAATATGACAATCTAATGGTAAAGAAAACATAAATGAGAGAAAAGATAATAAGTTTAACTCATTGCGACAAACTGATACAATGAAATATATATCCAATCACTGTGACATTTTGAATTTCAAGGAAGAGTGAAAAAGAAAACGAATCAAATCCCATAAGACCACAAGAAGATAGAAACTTTCTCAATTAGAAATAGAAAAAAATTAAAAATAAAAAAAAAGGAAAAATGAAAACTAATCCTAATTAAAACTCAAATTACTTTTTGGATTGTGATTAAGTGATTGGACAGATTATAATCATTTTTAAACTAAGATTATAATCGTTTTTAAACTAATGAAACGGGTTGTAATATTAATAAATTTGCATGTGGTGTTTAGTAATTTATCTTTAATTAATATGTTTTTTTTTTGTGATTATAGGTAATATTTTTTTTCCTAAAAACGAGGGTGATTCCCTCTGTTTTAGTGAACCGAATGAATGAACAAAAAAGAGTAGAACATGTAGTTCATTAAAGTGCCTAAGATCGACAACCACCTAGACTATATATCTAATGGATTAATGCACCGATGGATCCGATCAAAACAAAACTAGGTATAGTCTATAATTTGCTTCTCTAGGCCAAGATATCATAATTTTTCAATGACATACTAATACATGTTGATAATTAAAATAATTTATTTAGTTGAAATTAAGATGTTACGGAAAGAGAATGTAAATATTTAAAGAGTAAAATTGAATCTCATAAAATATTTATATAACAATAACACACTTAATATTTTTTTTAGTTTTGTTAAAAGCTACTACCTCCGGTTCCTAATATAAGCAAAAATACCTAACTTCACACATATTAAGAAGGTTAGTTAATGACAGTTAGTTTCATTAATTTTCTTAAATATGTGATGTACTTTACAGAAATGCCCTTCATGCTGTTTAGATGGTAATTTAATTATTCCATGCTGTTTGTATTCTCTAGGCGGAACTTTAACTACACCCGTGATAAATTAAACCAAGCTTACCTCCAAAAATTTTCACTCAAATAGTTGGCGGAATAAATTAAACCAAGATTACCTCCAAAAATATTTTGAGATGACTTGAATCAAAATCATAACACACAAAAAATTTATAAAACAAAGCTTTAAATTGAATTAGACCCATTAGTTCTTTGCATTCTTATTTCATTAGAGCTTCACAGTTCCAGTCAGTATTATCCAATTTATCTCATAAACTTGATGAGCAAAGATGCCTCTACAAATTGATTTGAATATTCAAAATATAGATGTTGCCTTTGAATTGTGCAAAACACCTGAGGTGGATTTCAATTCACGTGAAAACAGAGGAAATGCATTAGACAAAGCTTCTATAGAAAAATCATCCATTTTGCAAAATGAGGATGCATCAGACGCAGACGCAGAAGAAGAAAATGACGAACAGAATGTTTTCAGTGGGCTTAGTCAAGATGCAATCATTTTGCCGCAAGGTATGTGTAGACCTTTAATTTACATGTCAATTGTTACAATTGAGGTAGTACTATCATGCTGTAATTTTTGTCATTGATAGGAACCGAAAACCATCTAAACAGTCATGGTGATATACTTAATGATGACACACCAATTAATGATGGACTTGACACTAACATCATAGTTGAAGATGAGACACAACCATCTCTTAGAAAACGTAAGTTCTTGAGTAACGAACAACGTTTGGCCGTCTCTGCAATATTACAAAACTCATGTTCTGGTGGGAAGCTTAATCTAAGGACGGCAAAAAGGGTGGCTACATTACATGGAGTGTCGACAGATGTGATTTATCGTATTTGGAAGCAACAAAAGCAAACAGGAGATGTTTGTCATAAGAAAACCAAAAATTGTGGCAGGAAAAGAATTGAGTTTGATGCTGACATAATACGTCAAGTTCCATTATCTAAACGTGTTACGCTTCGAGCTTTATCATGTTCAACTGGCATTGACAAGAAAAGGTTGATAAAATATTTAAAAGAAGGAGCTATTCGGAGGCATTCAAACACGCTAAAGCCATATTTAAAAGAGGAGAATATGAAATCGCGTCTTAAGTTTTGTTTATCCATGCTTGAAGAAACTTCTATGCCTCATGATCCAAAGTTCAAGTCTATGCATAATGTGGTGCATATAGATGAAAAATGGTTTTATATGACCCAAAAATCCACAAATTATTACTTGCTTGCAAATGAGGATGAGCCACATAGAACATGTCAGAACAAAAACTTCATTGGTAAAGTTATGTTTCTTGTTGCAGTGGCTAGACCAAGGTTTGATAGTGAAGGCAATGAGATATTCTCAGGAAAAATTGGGGTGTTTCCTTTGGTGACCAAAGTTCCTGCAAAAAGGAACAGCATTAATAGAGCAGCAGGAACACTTGAAACTAAACCAATTGCCTCTATCACTAAGGAAGTCAATCGGATGTTCTTAGTTAATAAAGTTTTGCCAGCCATCAAAGAGAAATGGCCAAGAGAAGACATACAGTACCCAATTTTTATTCAACAAGATAATGCGCGATGTCATGTTCAAGTTGACGATGAAGAATTTTGCAGGGTGGCTCAAGAAGACGGGTTTGACATTAGATTAACATGCCAACCACCAAATTCTCCAGATTTGAATGTTTTGGATCTTGGTTTCTTCAATGCAATTCAATCATTACAGCAACAAGAAGTGGCTAAATCAGTTGATGAGCTTATTCAAGCTGTGGAAAAATCTTTTGATTCCTTTTCAAGTGAAAATTCCAATAAAATATTTCTTACACTTCAAGCATGTATGATAGAGATCATGAAGCTTAAAGGATCAAATAGATACAAGATTCCTCATATAAAGAAGGACATGTTGGTTAACCATGGAAGCCTGCCTAATGAATTAAAATGTGACCGCCAACTTATTGAGGAAGTTATGAAGTGCTTACAAAATAGTGACAATTGATAACAACTTGTTACTAAGCCACTTGTTACTAAGACAGAGTCATTCAACTCTTGAGTGGTCATTCTATACCTGATATTGGATTAGGCACTTGGAAATCTGGTTCACAAGCCAGTAACTTTGTCTTTTCTACGATTGTTGAGTTAATCAATTATTATATGCTACCTGATGAATTTTTGGCATGCTTGTGGAGTTAAGTTCTATATGATCTATCTTTTGGCTGCAGGCTAGTTATAGACACATAGACACTGCAACATAGTATGGAGTTCAAGAATAAGTATGATTGTGTTTCGTTAAAAATTTTGTTTACATTGAACCACTATACAGGTCTCAATATCATTAAATAAAAGTGAAAATATTTCACTTTGACATGGTTGGTGTTGAAATAACCTCAAATTAAACATGCTTAGTTATAAATTGTATAATATCCTAAGCATACGATTTTTTGATTCTATTATACTTTAGCATATGATTTTTTAATTCATGATGCACGTGATTTAGCATTTATAAATTGTATAATATCCTAATCTATAAAAATGAAGATTCATTGGCCATTTTGTGTGAGGCTAGCAGACCTCCTAAAGTAGAAGTGTTAGAGTTTGACAGATGTTGTCTTTTTGGTTGAATATATTATCTTGTTTGGTGGAATATTGTCTTGTTTGTATTTTCAGTTTATGTGACTATGGACTTGCAATTTTGGTTGAGTACATATGACAGAAAACTATCAGTTATATGCAAAAAGTTGATCACGTGCTACTGATAAATTGCCATCCTATTACAACCAGCTACTATCCCATCTTCATTTCTTATAATAACCTCATAAAGAAACCAAACTTTATAATCAATATGATAAACAAATACGCAATAATTAAAAATGAACTTTCCAATAATGGAACACAATCAGCAGTACAATCTTGGTATATAAATTTTTAGCATTTCATGAACCACTTTGTTCAATTCTTCATTTTGAAGTCCAAAGTCAAGGTCCTCATTAGGTAACTTGTTGAGGTCAAAAATCTTCTTATTCAAATCAACAAGTTCTTTTTCAGGCATTTGACTTGATTTCTCCGCACCCATCTTCATTTTATTTTTCGCATCACGAGTGAATATGCTCACTTCTTTGGCTAGAACCGCATGCCTTTCTGCTATTAACGTTGCTTCATATGGAACTTCATTTAGATCAAAACAAAGCTTTAACTTACCTCCACTTGATATTTCACTTTTAGCTTCATCGTCTCTCTCATTGTAATTTGCACTAACATCATTCTCCAATGAATCTGGAACGATCAAAATTTCTTCATAGTAGTTACATGCCTCTTCATGTGTAGTTACTTTCCCATCTTTCTTCAATGAGTCATCCATAATCAATCCAGACCCAATTTCCATGTCTTTTTCATTATGTATAGACTGGACATCATTCTCTAAAGAATCTTCAACAATCAAATTAAAAACTTCATCACAACTGTCACAAACCTCCATGGAAAGTGAAGCTCCATTACCATGTTGTACACTCATTTTCCAGGTTCACATGAAGAGGTTCTTAGATTGGTTAAATACATGAACAGAATGACGTTAAGCGAGACTTGATGTGCTTTTAATATACTTGGTCATAAATTATGTTTTCAATATACACAGTGCCTCCTTATCGTAAATTGCTGTGCAAATCGTAAATTGCTGTGCAAGTGCGTTTTTAATATTCCCGGTAAACGAAAATATTTAACCGCCTCAACAAAGCTTTAAGAAGGGTATTTCTGGTATAGATTTATTTAATGATATTGGAAAAGCAAAATTTGCTTATATTAGAGGACCAAAAGATTCCACTAAAATTTGCTTATATTAGGAACCGGAGGTAGTATTATATAAAACACATAATACTTAAATAAAACTGGTTGAAATTTACTCTACTCTTTCTATCTCTCATTACTCCCACTACTACATACTAGAATGGTATACAAAAATAAGTCTTTTATAGGCATAGTATAACAATAAATTAAATGACAACTTGCTACATGATTTTGTAGTTGTCAATTTGCTTGACAATTTGAAACCCAAATTGTTGACTATGATATCAATTTGCATGACAACTTCCTTAAATAAATCACTAAGGTAGTGATGTTTAATATCAAAGTGTTTGTTACGATTATGAAAGACTAGATTCTTTGTCAAAGAAATTGTTGATTTGTTGTCATAAAATATTTTTGTTGGCCCATCTTGTTGATTTTACAACTTGTATTTTCCGCAACCAAACTGCTTAAGTAGCATAATTTGTTGCTGCAATGACTCTGCTTTTGTTGTTGACAGAGCAACTACTTGTTGTTTCTTGGAGGACCAAGAAAATACACCTGAACCAAGATAAAAAGCATAACCCGAAGTGCTTTTTGAATTTCAGATTTTTCAGTCTAATCACTATCAGTATATCCAATTAACTACAACTTGTTAGAATTCAAATAAAAGATGCCTTCATCAATTGTTCCTTTAACATACCGCAAGATTCGTTTAGCAGCTTGCTAATGCGATTGTCTTGGTGATTCCATGAATTTACTTATAAGCCCAACTCCATAAACTATGTTAGGTCTTGTTGCTGTCAAATACGTATTCTAAAATATGATGAATTGACGAGATCACCACTGCTTTCTTTTTCAAGCTTCAATCTTTCTTCAATTAATGTCAACATTGGTTTATAAGCCTCCATTTTGAATTTCTTTAGAACATCTGCTGCATATTTCTTTTGAGAGATATACATTTCTTCATTTGTTTGCTTCACTTCAATGCCTAAAAAAAAAGACAATTAGGCCTATATCTAGCATCTCAAATTGTGTGGACATATTTTCTTTGAATTCAGCTAGCAACTTAGAATTATTGTCAGTGAAGATCAAATCATCCACATACAAACAAACAATAATGATATCTCCAACTTTGTTTGTTTTGACATATAAGGCATGCTCATATGGACTTCTATGAAATTCATTATTGATGAAGTATGTGTCCATACATTGTACCAAGGTCTAGGCGCTTGCTTCAAACTATATAGAGTTTTCTTCAACTTGTAGACTTTGTCTTCCTCTTCTTCTTGTTGATAACTTGGTGGTTGCTCAACATGAACTTCTTCTTCAAGTACACCATTTAGGAAAGTAGACTTGACATCCATTTGAGAAATCTTTCATTTATTTTGAACAGTAATGGAAAGAATCATATGCACTATGTTCAATCTAACACACTTCTGTGGGCTTCATCTAAGATCATCTTTCGTAATCTACCACTATTAGGCATATAGATTTGGCCCTTGATCCTTCAAATTACATCAGAATCTTCAGTTAATGACAAATCATTTCCACTAGACTGAGTCTTTTTCAACTCCTGTAGGTGAGGATCAAATAACCGTTGTTCATAAACTAACTTTAGAAACTTACTAGCAATTTTCAAAGTACCAATAATCACCTTATCAGGTGATGTGACATCCATAGCCAAATTTAAATCTCTAAATTATTCCAACAATTCCATTTCTTTTAGCATCACAACGACTACATGAATGGATTTAGATAGGAGAAGAAGCAAACAGTGGTGAAGGGTGGTGGAGAATGGCACGGTGTTGGGGAGTAAGAAGAGAGTTCAATCTCTTTTCTTTTTTTCTTTAGGTTGTGAGAAGGGAAAAAAGAAATTAGAATTAAAGTGGTTAGGGGTTAAATGATCATTTTACTATTTTTTAATAATTTTTGCAACTTATCTAGTAACTTTAAGTTGCCCTAAACTTAATTAAATTAATTCCTTGATTAACTTACCCCATCCTTAGCTATAATTTACAATCCTAATTAATTATTGATTATCAACAATTTAACCAGTAAATTTAAATTAGGATGTTACATGAGAAGATCATATATTCTTATAAGTCATGATTTTAATCATTTAATATTAGGAGTGTCTTTAAAAAAAATTAAGACATGTCAAGTTAAATAAGTGTTTCTCCTTGATCTTTATGATTTCATGAATCATAACTTATATTATGAAATAAGAATAGTATCAAACCAAGGAGGGTGTATACACAAAATATACTAACCATAATTTGAAATTTTATTGAAGTTTCACTACTTGTAACACAAGTGATAAGTGAAGATCATATTGTAAAATTAGAAGAACCTAGTTTGAGCTCAACTTTAGAGTTGAAATAACTAAAAGTAGCAACTTTTAATAGGGATGGATACAAGTATACTTATTTCAAATGAAAGATTGTCACTTTTCATAGCTTAAACTCAACTCGAGGTTAACAAACACCTAATCTATCACTACCTCTATCTTGTAGTATAAGAATTTCTTGAGTATTGGTCCTTAATATACGAACCCATAAAAATACAACATTAATTAACTTTTTTATCAAAAAACCTTTATTAATCATCATTGAAATAAGAATTAATTAATAGAAAATAGTAAGATTTGTGAGTCACAATTAATTTATGTAGTGATATTTTTGGAAAACTAATATAATTTGTAGACAAATTAAATGACTAATATATTAGCCAATTTTTTCTTAAAATCTAGAATTTGTTGAAAGGTTGTTGTTAGAACCAAATCTATTATTACAAACAAGATAGTTGATGTCTTAACATTTTGTATGATTACAAACATAATATCTTAAATGAAAAAGCTTGTTAAAGGACTAATAAGTGTGTCAAGTATGTAGTTAATTAAAACACAAGTCTACTAGGCTATTACAACAATTAAGCATTTTGTGAAGAATGTTGGTCTAATGCTCTATGTAACATCCTCACTTTAAATTAATTGAGGGTATTTTAGGAAAATAAATCGGGCACTCGATTTATTTTCAATGATTCATAATTATTAATTAATTATTCGGGGTTTGATATATTTAAAATTTTAAAACGATCTATTAGGTCAATGAATTATTCCCAAATTCGTAGGGACTAAATCGAAAGAACAATTAGGTTAATTCCTTTTCTCTTTTCCTTTCACTCTTTTTTATCCATTCACTCACTCTTCACTTCTCTTTAACTCCACTTCCACTTCCTCACTCACTATAGTATCCTCACCATTTCATTTTCTCTTTTTTCTCTCCTTACGAATTGAAACCCTTTCTTCTCTCCACTCTCCATTTCTCTCATCTATCATCACCTTCATTTCTCTCCACGTCGAGACCAAACCACCATCTTTTCCACCATAACAACACCAAGCCAAACCACTTCCTCTCCTCTCCCTCATCTTCATTTCTTTTCTTCCCCCACCATACCACACCATTTTTCCTCTTCCACTCATCATCATCATCATCATCACCTCATCTTATCTCTTCCTCCATCCAAACTCATGTGCTCTTTCTATCTTCTTCATCACCATCACACTTTGGTAGCAACTTTGCTATGAGACACTATTATCAGTATTGTGTCACAGAATTGTAGCTATGATTCCTCGGTGAACTATATTAAATCCCTCGTAAGTTTGTTAGCCTATTACATTGCCAATTTCCTTGCTTTACTGTAGCAAATCATCACAAAAATTAAGTATTTCCTCATTGATAGTCTCACAAATTTACTACAAAGCTATAACAAATTCCTCGCTAATCTGTCACTAAATATAAAATAGTGAGGAAACATGTGTCTCTAGTTTATCGCTAAGTTAAAGGTATATATTTTTAACAACTTTGGTATGGGATATTATTACCGGTATTTTGTCACTAAATTATAGCTAAAATTCCTCCCTAAAATGCAACAAATCCCTCAAAAGTTTGTTAGTTTATTGTGTTGGCAATTTCCTCACTTTATTATAGCAATGTATCATCATAAAAACTCAAATACTTTATCACTCATAGTTCATAATTTCCTCACAAATTTAATTATTTTTGGTAAAATAAATTTGTTAAATTGTTCATAATTTATTTTATATCTCTATATATATTTTCAATAGTAACCCATTAAAGAAAATATAAATAGGAACAAAAAAATAAATAAATAATAATATATAGTAAATTCCTATTTGTGTAAAAATTCCTATAAACCAAAGAGTTGTATGCCAATGTAGAACACCAAATTTATACAAGTTTATCGAGATCTACATTAATTACATAATACTTAATAAGAATAGTAATACTACCTAATAAAGGCAATCCATCTAGATTCCTACTTACCAGATTTTTTTCTCATAATTACATTACATAATACGAGACTAATTGCTATATTTACATGTCAACAAGAAGCAACAGGTCCTGTTTCTTTTTTAATGGTAAAAAGAACACATTGATGCATTAGGTCTATAACCTTGTAATAATTTGCTAAAATCAAGGAGCTTTGCACTAAATAAGGACCAATCAGGTTCAATTTCTCAATCACAAATAAAAGAACATCCGATGAATTCTCATTTATAGATATGTCCATCTGCTATATAATGTGAAATTCATAGTGATTTAGCATGATAAAACATGATATGACGGTAATATCTTTTTTTATCATGAAAAAGAATAGAATCTTATTTATAATAATACCGAACTCATAATCGTAATCTAAATTAAATAAGGAAATATATCATGAAAGATAGTAACATAAGCAAACCACTCCAAAGCAATTAATAAGATACTTCAAGATATTCTAAGATAGAGTATTAGTATTATAAGATATATTCTAGAAATTTTAATACTTTAAGATATTCAAGATATTTTAAGATACAATATTTCTTTTTAACTTTTTGACTAGATGAAAATCTGCAAACACATTGTGATGGCTATTGTTATTGTTTACTAAATTATTAACCTAGCTAGAGTTATTGATTAGGTAAAAAAAGTGGCACCTTATGAATAATTCCCTTTCTACTTTCAAAATCATGAGTAAATTGCCCTTCACTCACTTGATTTTACTATGGTAGGAAAAGAGTAAAAAAGGAATGAAAGATGCTCTTTAATAATATTGTGCAATAATATTCCTGCTATATTTTGTCATATATTGTGCTTTTTGAGCAATTTTTCTAACAAAATAGTGAGTCAGGAATTTAATCGAACACCTTAAAAGCATTAACATTAAAACTAGGCATCAATGTGAAATTGATCAATTATTTAAAGTAAATACCAAATAAGGTGAAATTGATCAATTATTTGAAGTAAAGATAGAGTAATTTTGTTGTGTTTGAAGTGTCTTAAGCAACAAACCCAAAAAGAACACCAAAGTATAGAAAAATAAATTATTGTAGAAACTTACCCATTACACACTATCACCGCTGGGAGAGAATAGAAGACAAGGGATGGTGAGAAACAAAACGCTGTCATGGTCAGCCTAGAATAAGAAATTTCAAAGAAGAAACAAGAAGAAGAAACATTCTCGCTGTCATGGAAGTGAACTTTTGGCACCAAAGGAAAGAAACTTGGGACACAGGGTAATGCTATAAACCTGGAAAACATGCTAATGCTATAGAGATAAATATAAGGGGAAATCTTTCCTATAAACCAAATTTTTAGAGGGAATTTTAACCCATTTTAGATACTATAATAGAGGAAAATATTATATACTTTTGTTCCTTTTTATATATATAACACTAATGTCTTCTATTATACTTTATGGTTAATATATTTATTATATATAAATACTTAGTATATTATTAAAGATTTAATATTAAATCTATTATAATATAATTATATAGTTTAAAATATGTTTTTATTATATTTAATAATATATTGATTATATTTAATAAGTATTTAAAAACTAAATATTTATTAAATATAGTATAAAATATATTGTTATATATTAATAATATATAATATTTAATATTTTTAAATATAATTATAGAAATTTTATTAAATATATTAAAAAATAAGTAGTAAATAAGTAGTGTTTATAGGGTTGAGTGATTGAGTCTTACATGACATATAAGGATAAAAATGGCTTAGGTCGTTTGTCGGGGGCCGTGGCCCAGCTTATTTAAAGCCTACATAGGTTGGGCTTGTTAGGTTAGAAGGCTAGGCCTAGGTTTTTAAAAAGATATTTTTTAAGTAAACAAGACAGGTCATATGCTTTCTAAAAAGCCTTTGAAGCCTTTCTAAATTATTAATAGCGAATCGAGTCACATTACTAATAGACTCAACATCATACCATAGTCTAAGATTTGGAAATATAACTTACAAGTTACGTATCCTTCAGGTAGAGCAACGAGCTAATCACTATGAATGACGAGCTTCTCACCTTGAACAAGGAGCTTCTCTCAACAACAAAGACATTCTGAGAGCGACAACAATGTTTTGACCATGGTGTGGATGATATGACAAAGGCGACAACAATAACACCAATAGTGTTTCCATGCTAGTGACATAAGATTCTGGCAACAATGACAAAGGTCTCATAAGAAAAGTAAAATTATCATAAGTTGTTATGCACGAAGACTAGAATTATATATGGGGGTTTTACGTGAGCAACTTAAATTTTATATTTTTATCTAATATTAATTATTTATATACATATTTTATTTTTTAAAAATATAACTTTCTTTTCTAAAAATAAAATATTTATTAAAATATAACTATTCTTGAACTAATATATGTAACTCTTTCAAATATAAAAGTATTTATTTATTTTCCTTGTTAATAAAATATTCATCAATTTGTAATTGTTTTTTTTTTTTGTAAAGGGAGGATTCTCAAAGATATAGGAGAGAGAAAATGAAAACTAAAATGAAAATTTAAATAGTGAGGGAAAATCTCGTAATGAAAACGGTTAGCTAGGAAATAAAATTTGTGACTGACAATATCTTCACTATTTTCTCGCTAAAGTCTATCAAATTTTAAAATCCAACGTCCTGTGAAAGTAGTAAGAGATTAAAACACCTTCAGAACTTGATTTCTAATTAGCAATAATTTGGCTTGGACCATTTTTGCAGCAAATTATCATAGTGAGCTAGCTAGGGAAATATTTTGTAGCTAACAAGTTAGGGACAAATTTAAATGTTGCGAGAGAATGGCCTAGCAATTACTTCACTAATTAACTACTAATTTGTGAGGTAAACTTGTCCTAGTTAAATTTCATAGCTAAAATTGACATCTTTTTTGCATAATTTTATAATAAATAATATTAAAAAAGTAACATCGCTAAGAATTAGCTAGAGAATTCTCATAGCAAATAGTAAAAATAAAAAAGAAAAATTATTATCATGCTTTTCCTAGGGAAACATTTTGTAGCTAACAGATTAGCGACAAAATTAAATGTTGCGAGAGAAATTTCCTTACTATACTCTCGCTAGATACTTGCCAATTTTTACAAACCAAAAAATTGAAATTATTACGAGGAATGTTAACTCTTCATAAAGTCCTTGCTAATTATTCACTTTTAGTTACAACTTAGCAAGAAAAAAGTTTGCTCGCCAACTTTCATAGCTAATTCTTAATTTTCTTGTAGTGCACGACATCTATTGTTGTAGAGCTTAGAGGTTTCTTCAAGGTTAACCAAAGCTTGATTGGAGGCTTGATCGGAAGTTGAAACATCCTTAATTCTTTTAAGAATGCTTTGATACCAAATTATAACATCCGATTTTTTTTAAAAAAAAATAAGAAACACACAAGAACACGCTCTGATACCAAAATGAAACATCCTTAATTCTTTTAAGAATGCTTTGATACTAAATTATAACATCCCATTTTTAAAAAAAAAAAATTAAAAACGCACAAGAACACGCTCTGATACCCAAAAGTAAGATTCCAATCAGAACGTATGGAAAGGAAGGGAATTACAGCCACTCACAAGGCATCGCAGCGGAAGAACAACAGCGCTTAAGCGAGCCCACAAAACGTTCACTCGCTCAAGTGAGATCCAACTCCGCTTGAGCGAGACAGCCCAACTCGCTTGAGCGAGACAGCCCAACTCGCTTGGGCGAAGCACACGTCGCTTAAGCGAAACAACCCAAAAGCCTTCCAACCATTCACCCTCGCTGGAGCGAATCCTCATTCGCTGAGGCGAGTAACTCCACTCGGTATTTTATCACTCAGAATCGGGACCACATCCACTCGGGAACTGTCCCCACATACATCATTCACCCGGTAAATTCATACTTAGCCAAATTATAATTATAACACACACGGGCGTATTTCACTCGGGAGATGATCCCCCGGATACTCCACTCGGAATCCACAAGCTTCCCACACATGGGTTATTCCCCAGTCCAATACCACTCGACATATTTCAACCACAATTCACTCAAAATACATTATCCATTCAGCACTCGGCATAATATGATCTTCTACACTCGGAGATCACCATAACCTCTCGGCTGTAAATCACTCGGTCACACCTTAGCCATTCGTCACTCGGGTAATACTTTAACCCATTCCCACAAGGAGGAATTTATCAAGTTAGTCTTACTCGGACTTATCTAAAACTTATCCACTCGGAATATATATATATAGCCTCATTCACTCGGAAGAGGACTCCTAGAATACCTCAATCAGAACCACCATAATTACTCTTTCCTCGAAAGAGGTTCACTCGGGATTTACCACTCGGGGATATTCAAACCCTTATCACTCAGAAAAGGGCCACACAAGTAATAGCCTCACTCGGCAATGGCTCTCACATCATAACTCCACTCGGAATTCATTTAACTTAACATTATTCTTTCAACACCACATAATGAACAACTCAGGTAACATCATAACAATGTAAATATATATTTATACAATGTATGTTTATCCACAAACCCAATAATCAACCCATATAATTAAATCCATTCGAATTACAAGAGAACCGGCCAAGGCTTAACACATCAATTTACGATATATATACATTATGTGCACTACAATAATCTGAGTGCCCAACACTCAGACTTGAGGCCATCCTCATTCCCAGTCCGACCTGCACACACTGAAAAATATTGTAGGGGTGAGCTTTTACATATTAAATGATAGTTATTGACTCGGATTAATCTTAGAATCCTCAACCATTTAATAACATATGCCAATCAGCAATTATACAAATCATATAGTCAATCATAGCACATACTGCCATTCAAATATGAACATTCACACATCATCTTCCGATCGGGATTTACCCATTTCACTTGGCTATAATGCCCAACATCCTCAATAACGCACAACATCCTCAATAACAAAGTATTCATCCAATATACCTATATTTATCCAATCAGATTTTACCCCAAATCTATTCCAATTAATATCAGTAATGTTTAACTCCGAGCCTCGCTCAAGGAGAGTGCCTGAGCCCCGCTCAAAGGTCTTAATCATATCCTCACACATTTTCATCTGATTGCCGATTCAACAATAAGCGTCCAACGCTTCATGCTCCAAGCATTTCCAGTGGCGAATTGGATGCATACGGTCTCATTTATCAGGCGTCCAATGCTAATGCACTCGGCATTGCCTTGAGTCCAACTCAAGGTCTTTCATCAAGCGTCCAACGCTTAGTGCCCTCGGCACTGCGTCGAGTCCAACCCGAGGTCTTTCATTATATTTAACACGTATTCATCCGATTGCCGATCGGTATTAAGCATCCAACGCTATATGCACTCGGCATTCCCAATGGCGAATCAGATGACCCACATCTCATGCACTCGGCAATCACAATGCCCTCAACTCGGATTATCCTTACCACAAGCATCTCATACTTTCTCATATAACATTCCACTCGGAAATCAACACTAGTAAGGATCTCATGCTATTCCATATAAAATTCCACTCGGCATTAATATAGCAGTCCCCATCCTATGCACTCAGCATTCGCATATGCAATGTCAAGCATCACATGCATTTAAACACACCATCACACACGGGGACCAATAAAAGACCACACAAATGCACTCGGCATTCATAATATGCATCTCATACATTTAACATAACCACTACATGCATCATACATCATATGGACGGAAATCATACACCACACGATAATAATCATCTCATATCCGGGCTCAACTCAAACAACATACAATCACAAGACAAACACAACACATCACAGTGTACTCGTTTCACCCAGAACCCGTCCATAAACCATACATTTGAGATGCAAAAGCCCCCCTTACCTAGAATGAAGATCCAGCAGCTCCATGGCCACTCGTTCATACAGAACGACTCGGCCCCAGCCTTCAGCAGCACTCTGCTCGGCTTTCAACCCTGGAAAGAGCTAAACACAGCTTCCTCTGAAGCAGCTCTACCACCAAGTCATTGGAGAAACCTCCCAAGGCACAACACCGTCCTCAACCAAGCATCACAGCAAGTAGAGGATTCCAACGCTGTTCTACTCTTGAACAACCCAGTCCTCCCAACGATGGAGGACATCTCTGCTTCCAAGCACCCAACCATGCCTTCTTCCTCACGAGCAGCTCTGCCTTACAACAGTGGACCATTTTCCACAAACCGAGGCACCCCACACGCTGCAGCTTTCCAAGCCGAGGCTCCAACAGCCCTTTAAATGAAAGAAGAAGAAGAACCAGGAGGAAAAAGAAGAAGAAGCTTCAGGGACACAAGAGAGAATGAAGAGCGTTTCCTCTCTTCAGAAAATGCACCAAGAGATAATGAATAAAGTGAGAGGGAAACATGCAACCAAAGCTTATCAACACACTGCCAAGCTTCAGCTCACTCTCTATCTCAATCAATATTCCATCCATATTCAATGCAATTCCCATCAGCCATCACATCACCATTAAGGCTACTCCCATCAGCGTGCCAAAGAGAGAGAGAACCGAAACTCTCTTTCACCCACCAAGGGCACATGAGTCATTATTGACATTATTATTATTATTATTATTATTATTATTATTATTATTATTATTATTATTATTATTATTATTATTATTATTCAATAATTTTCCTAATTGGCAATTAATCTTAATCAACCATTAACTTAATCAATCCATAACCTTAATCCTGAAATTTACCACACTCGGTAATTAATTAAAAATCAGGATGTTACAGAAGTCAAAACAAAGGTCTCGATCGTCGATCAATGCAAAATCAACATCGTTAAGCTAAAATCCTTTTTCCTCTTTGCATGCATGTCTGTTTTCTTTACATGCATGCATGTCCATCTTCACTTCTTTCTACATGCATGTTAAATTTGACAAATTCATGGATCTTTTGATGGGATGTGTGTTACTGTTCTGTTGAGAATTTAGGAAAATCTTGAACACTAAAATTATTCCTATTTCTTTCCTCTTTCTAACAAGTTATAGAACGTCTAAATCCGATAACTAAATCGAAAGTTATACCCAAAATACGAACACTTTTTCTAGTTATGTGCATGGCTACAGGTCAATGGCCTTGTTTTATAAACTAGAAATTTTTGGTTCAAACCTAGCTTTTGGTGTCTTCACTGGTATAGTAAATTTTGTTACAAAATTTTCAAGACCAAAATCACTTAAATCAGATATTTGTAGCTTAAGTTATGTTAAAAATAGGGAAGCGTGCGTATAGTTATTGCGTTATACGTAAGACAATGGGTAGAAATAGAAACTATGATTTTTCTACTTGGATCTAGTTTTTAATGTCTTCATGAATGTGGTAGAAAAATGTGTTACGAAAATTTTAAAACTGGATTCACCTAAAAATGACATACGTAGCTTTAATTAAGCCTAAAATACGAAAGTATGCATGAATTTGAAGACTAAAATTAAATCTAGATTTTTTTGTAATAAATTGGCAAGACTCCAAAAACGTAAAAGATATATAAAATAAATTACAAAGCCTCGTAAGACTAAGATAATATTTATTGACTTGTTGGCTTGCCCTAGGCTCGAGCTTTGACCTTTAAAACATTAGAAAGAGACAATTTCTGGGAAAAGATTTCCCAAAACCTAATGTAAAAATAAGATACAGGTTTAAAACAATGTTAGAAAATTTTTAGAGACCAAATGTAAATTTTATTATGTGATTAGGATTAAGAATCTGAGTTGGCTAGATTAATTAATGTGTTTCTACATTTATCTAAACATAGGAATTAGTTCGATTGACTAGGTAGGACCGTCGGACCTCCCAGACTACTTCTCTTAAGGTGTGGGATTTTGAGTTTCATATTCTAAATGCATACTATATAAATTATTGATAATATATTTGAAGATATATGTCATATTTTTCGTGAATTGAATATGTTTCCCTTGTTGGTATGTGTGGATTATTGATCATCGATTTGTAATGACAAATGTATGATTAAATGCATTTAGAATATGTGTGGTGTGCTATATGTGTATATATGTGATGAAACAATGGTATTGATGAGGCTATGAACCATATATGTTAATTGATATAAACTTATATATGAATGAAAAATTGCTTGACCATTGTGAAGTGATTGATAAATAATGTTGATTTTGAATTGGGTATTGAATCCTTATGCACACCGTGTGAAATGTGTTGATGAGTTTGGTGATGCCTTATTAATTATGATTTTATAATAAATATGAATTGACTGATGATTGTGCGCCATTAACCATTAAGTATGAATTTATAAATCTACAGAGAGTGGTGATGAGGTAAGCGATTAAGAATCCACTATGGATTGGTGGTGTTGAGTATGGATAAGACCATGAGACTTAGTGGTTATTGAATACTTAAGATATTGATGTTAAAAAGCATATCACAGTTGCTTCTTGGTTTGGAATGTTAGGAGTTCCGCGAGGAGGCCCGGTGGGAAGGTCGCCCTATGCATGGGCATTGTTATTATTTACCTAAGTGATTCAATGGTTGAATCACAAAACTTCTCATAATAGCGATTGGAGGGGAATCTTATGAGGAGACCTAGTGGTAGGGCGACTCAATGAGTGAGCATACCCTTAGTGATCCCTTTATGGATCACTTATTCCTTGATGTGTGTTAAAGGGAGGTCCACAATATGTTGGCAATTCTAGTCGTGTTTATATTGCATGTCACCTTGGGTGGCTGTTAGTGTTGCATATGAAAGACGCGGTTCAGTATCGATAAAAAAGATATATATATTGGTATATTGATATTGCACATTTTTTTTTGATGATGCTGCAGTATATATGTAATAACACACTTACGTATAATTACCACACTTTGTTATATTTCCACATTCGAATCCAGACTAGCATTATTATTGTTGATATTATTGTGATGAACATATGCAATTAGCATACGATTTAGTGATATGTCAATGAGAAAAAGATGCTTATTTATGGAGAATGAGTACCAATGAGAAAAAGATGCCCATCTGTGGCGAATGAGTACCAATGAGAAAGAGATATCCATGTGTGGTGAACGGGTATTAATGAGAAAGTGGGAGAAATGGTCTAATATTTATGATTGTTGATTGACATATGTATATTCACTTGTTTATGAGCTTATGCTTATGAGAATGTTATGAACACGATTATATATCTATACATGTGCTTGTGACATAATAAATACATTGTTGTATTGTGTAATTGATGAATTGATTCCCTTCGGAAGTGTATGGGTTATATATTATTAAAATTGTAATGTATCCATCATTTTGAATGTATTACTCACTCTCCCATATGGAGAATTTTAGGCTTGTGATGCAGGTTCCATGGTAGACAGATGACCTTCTTTTAAGAGTGACGTTTTTCTGGTTTTGAAGGTAAGATAGTGGTAGGAATACATTGACGGGTAACTCAATAAAATCTATGGTTTTGATGTCATTGTGCATATAAAAATGAAAAATATGTTTTAAGATTGCGTATAATCTCTGATATATGTTATATATGTTGTGTGTGTCTTCTTATATCGTCATATATGAGAAGTGTGTTCTTTGTTGATCCATTACTGTTTATCATTTACGTGGTGTGCCGAGTTACGTTATGGTAAGATATATACATTGTGGAAAAATTTTATTCACAAAAGTATTAATTAGTAATTCGAGGCGCCACACTCTAAAGTTACTAAGAGTCTGTTACAAAGTCTCTCATGTAGAAATAATGAAATACTAAAAAACTGAAGCCTAAGTTTACTGAAAGTTTGCTAAGAAAAACATTGATCAATTAAAAATCAAAGTAATTTAAAGCCTAAGTCTGTGCAATATCTACTGCAATGTGGAGTGTGTACAAGATTCAAAGACTAATGTATCCAAGCCCAAGTCTATTGCCAAGTCATAATTCACCTCAAGATCATAACTCAAAGTCTACTGCCAAAAGAGTATAATGGTGTCAAGTCAACATATTTTTTAAGGATCTAAAGTATGCTTAAAGGTTGTCATAATCCTAACAAACATGCTAATCTGGTTGCAAATAAAATAATTATCCCACTCAAGTTATGTGAATTGTCATGCATGTACTGGACACGTGAGCATAGGTTGTTGCATAAAAAACTCCACTAGCTACTACAACTCTATTCATGCTGCATAAGAAACATTTTAGCACATGCATCAAGTTAGTGGGTCATTTATTTAGTCCCATTTATCATCTCCAACAATCATAACTCTAAACCTACAAAATAAAGCTCAAGACCTCATGGAGACTAAGAACAAGCCTTCTGCATAACAATTGTGTATATTCACATTCAAATTCTTTTATACACTGAGTTGTTATTGTCTTATTTAAGCTAGTCTTAATTGTAAAACTCTATTAACAAACTTATTCTTAATCGTGTTAAGTTAGAAGTTTGAACTCTGCTTTATTTTGTTCCTTCATTTAAAACTAAACTTGTTAGGCTTGTGTAGGCATGACAATTGTATCCAAACCTATGGGGTTGACTTGTCTCATTCTAAGTTTGACGGGTAAAACTCATTTTGATTAGAGATAAATAAATCTTTGTCCTAACTCTAATCCAATCTTGATGGGGACGAGGGTAGATAGAGGTGTCAAAATGGGTTGCAACCCGTGGGCTAACCCGGCTCGAGGTGGGTTTTTGGTGAGCCGGGTTGGGAAAAAAGGCTTATTTTCAAGGCAATGCATTTTTTGACCGGCCCGTTGAACCCGGCTCACGGTGGGTTAAACCTATGGTGAGTCGGGTTGGCCCACGGGTTATTAAATAAATAAAAAAACACACACGCCACGCGGGAGGGGTCTCTTCCTGAATCTAGTTTTTTTTCCCATTCTCACTCACTACACACAATGACTACTTGTCGGCCCTAATTTTTGAGCTCATCATACTGTTACTATGATCTTTTCTTCTTCTTACTTGCGAACACACAACACATCCCTGCACACAGCGAGCGAGCTTCTCCTTCCTTTTGTTCACTTCACCACGTGAGCTGCTCTTTACCACAAACGCACGTGAGCTGCTCTACACGCTACAAACTCACGAGAGCTTCTCTTTTTTCTTCATACCACACGAGCGTTTCCTGCACAGTGCATACCATGAAAGCTTCCCCTGCTGTCAACAACACTGTTCACATCACACATGCTGAAGACGTTGTTCCTTTTCTTCCCTTTTTGCTGTAGGTTTTTTTTAAAGTTAATTTTTTGACTCCACAAAACTAAATAATATTGGTTAAACAATTTATTATTGTTGATATTTCTTTGATGAATGTTAATGTTGTTGTTGGTTGTTTAATGTATGTAGCTTAATGTATATATTTTGTTGTTGATGAATATTGATTAATGGTCATTATTGGTCTATATAGAAAAAATTAAAATGTTGATTAATGATGTTGCTGCTTGTTTAATGTAAATGTTCTAGTTGTTGAATATATGTTGAACCTAGGCTAACAAGCTTTGCAATTATTAGATTAAAGGAACTCTATATAGAAACAATTAAATTAAAGGAACTGTATATAAATATTAGAAACTATATTAAGTTTTTTCTTTCTATAATAAATTAATCTATAATAAATTTTAAGTTTTAAATTAATATGCACCAAAATTTATTTAGTTTGAATATATGTTTGTGCAGAAGAATGGAATCTGAAACGGTGCATCAAAATAACAATTCAAGGAATGATGATGAAGAAATTAATAATGTAAATGAGTTAGATGAAATTGATGAGATTGACGTTGACCCACGTGAAAGTAGTGATGTGAATATAAGTAAGAAACCAAAGAGGGAGTGTAGGAGAACTTCTGAAAGATTACCATTGGAGCCATTCTTGATCCAAGGATGAAATTTGATGCACTTCGATTTTGCTATTCTAAGCTTGATCCTTCTACTTGTGAAGAAAAGTTGAATTTTACAAAAGGGAAGATTACCAAGCTTTTTGAATTGTATGTCAAAAGACAACAAAGTGAATCAAGTAGCTCATCTATGACAAACACTTCATCAATGAATCAAGTGCCTATTCCAATTTCAGGAGATGATCTTGCTATGGATGTATTCCATGTAAGTTAATCAAGATACTTTTCTTCTTATTTTTCAACTTCTATTTTTATTTAATGTTTTTCAAACTTGTTAACTCTTTTTAATTTGTGTAGGAGTATGCCAATTATATGAGTCAATATAACTGAACTGGTCTGAACCGGGGTCAAGGATCCGGTGTGGGACCAGCCACAAGAGTGCAGGTGTTTTAGGGTTTATACACCGGTACAGTGGGTATCCGGTATTGTAATCCAGTCTCTCAGTGGGAGAAACCGGTCTTGTTATCCTGGAGATCCTTCACACTAACATTTTGAGTTGAGAGAGGGCGAAAGGTGGTGCCACCTGTGAAGATTCTCTGACGCTCAAGTTAGAAGAGTGTATGAACTCAATGAATACTCAAGCAATGCAATAGTAAAGATGTAAGATAGAACCACGTACCGTTGCATGTGTGTTGGAACATGCTATTTATAGTTGAACGTAGGAAATGAATCGTTGGATGCAAGTAGGCCCCTTGGTTCTGATAGCGTGTGGAGTGTGTCAATCAAGGTGACTCAGTACTCGGAGTGTGTTAGGTGGGTAGGTTAATTATCAGAGTACGATCCCGTGATAGAGATGGAGGATAATCATCTTTCCGCATATTTCACTGACAATTGTACTTACTCTCTGAGATAATTGACATAGACACATTCCGCTATGCAGGGTATCTTTGCTGATAAGTTATAAGGAACTCTTATCTCATAGTGATCCTGAGGCAAACGGTTATACACATCGTGGAAATGAGAACGGATAAGGTATCCGTCGTAGAGAGGATGGAAGAATCATTTAATGAAGTGAGGACGGATACTGCCACAACAGATATCCGTTGTGGCACTGTCTTCTTGTGATACCAGATGCTCCTTTAAGAGGTCACTCTGACGTCATAACTTTGGGGACCAGTATCCAGACCAGATCATTTGTCCCCTAGCTTATGTGAGGGACTGTTAGGTTGCTTACATGAGCTATACAGCCTTTAAGAAGTCTGGATGCTGGTGGAACACTCTAGAAATTCCTTCTAGAAACTCTTTAACATATGCGTGTTTGGTTTCTTACCAACACATCCGCTCTGTAAATTAAGTAATCGCTCTTCTGATGCCATTCACAACGGATTCAGATAGGGATTCACAGCGAGGGAAATCCCAAGAGTTTTTGGAAATCAAGACTCTTGGTATTCGAAGAGTGGTTAGGGTGCATTAAATGCGTCTAAAATGATTGGACATTAAATGCCCTTTTTTAACACGTGAACCATCATTACCCAAGAGTGTAACCGTCGATTGGGCTTATTGGGCCTGAATTTCCACTTCTACAGGCCCGTTTCGTAAAAACCTTTACTGAAACGTTACCACTTTCGCGCTTTAAGTTACGAAATGACGAAGTCGTTTGAATTCGAAAGGTTGCGTTTTGAAACAAACGTCGTAACTTTTGGCAGAACACTGTGCTTCTTCGTTACCTATAAAAGGGGCACTTAACGAATTTTGGAATTCATCTTTGTCATCAAGCTTAGTGAACCTATGCTCAAATTTTTGAAGATTTCCTTGTTGCCTTTCCTTTTCACCAAGTTCTTCCTTCTTTTAGGTAACCTCCTTATCCTTTACCTCCATATCATTTTTATTCATTCTGCTTCAACCATGCGCCCTAGAACAGGCAACGCTGGTACCTCAAGTAGGGGGAGTCTGAGCTCTCGTGCCCCCTCTAGCCACTGTGGTGGAAGGATTCCAGTGAATCTTCCTGTAGTTGGGCCTCGTCGCTCAGAGAGAGTTGAAACTTCCTCTTCGCGAGTGCCAGTTGATCGGCGCCGCCCTGAGGATCCCCTTGACTCGAGGGCCACCAGCTGTTCTAATGATGGGTCAAGTGATGAAGGCTATCTCTCTGACGATGTTGCCTTCTACAACAACACACACGCGTTCCATCGTGCATCAGGTACCATGGAGATTCTGGGGTCTGGCAAAACCTTAATTCTACAAACTACTGAAGGGTGTGTCAACGTCGTGGAACACCGGCTGAACTAGGAAAAGCTGAACAGGGAGAAGCCGTACTGCTGGGTTGAGGAGGAATTCTTGGAAATCCCCTCACATCATGCAAATAAAGAGGGAAACCCAGTCACTTTCCGCTATAAAATTTACTCTGATAAGAAGTACAAGGTACGCTTTCTCGTCCTTGCCCCCCGTCCAACTGAGAGGGTCTGCCACCGCGTCCCAAACGAGAGGTTGGTCTACATGTAGGACTTCGTCTTTCAAAACTTGGGGGTCTGTTTTCCCATGACGGAGTTTCAGATGGCCATCCTACGCTTCCTTGACTGCGCCCCTACTCAACTGCATCCCAACGGCTGGGGCTTGGTGCGCGCTCTCGAAGTTCTGGGAGAGCACTTCAATTTCACCGCCACTGTGGCCAAATTATTTTACTACTGCCAAGTGGTCCGCCGTGCCAACAAGAAGGGCGGCCTTGGGTTCATAACACTCCGTTGTGACTCAAGGGTAGTGAACTTCAAGTCCTACACCGAATCCGCTAAGGTGGATGGACGCTCCTTCAAACACTACTACACGCGGGTCCGAGTTCAATCCAATAAGTCAATCTTTTGGATCAACAAAGAAGGGTTCACCAAGTTCCCTATCAGCTGGTCTCACGAGCATTTTCTGCTGCTGAGTCGTGCTTACTATACTGAGGAGAGCGAACTTTCCTCTTATTCCGTCGAAGTGTTGAGTGCCATGCAATCGGCCTCGAAAACACTCAAGGGGTTCTCTTGCCGACTTCTCTTGGGAAGTGCCGATGTCCGAGACACCTATCTCCGTAATGGCCGCTCTTGAACTATGATTATGTTACATATTTATTCTTCTCTTATTGTTTTTCCTCCCATGTGTTAACTCAATCTTCCTTATTTTGCAGAACAAATTGAAAAAGTATCTCCCGGGATGTTGTCCCTGAAATCCATGCTGGTAGATGGTGACTCTTCCTCTGAAAAGAATAAGATTCAAGCTAAGAGGAACTCCACTAAGGCGGTAACTCCAATAATTCATCTTACCTCTATTGTGGGAGACGAGGTCCCTCTTCTTGATGAGCAGGAACCTGAGGGACAAACGGAGGCTGCGGGGCAAGGAAATGAAGAGGCCACCCCAGAGAAGAAAAAGAAAAAGAGGCATCTGGTTAAGGCGACGGATGCGGAGAAGCCTTCCTCTGGTGACCCTGCAAAGAAACGCCAGAAGACCCTCGAGGAATCTGGGTTGAAAAAGGACAAGGGAAAGAAGCCCGTCCTTGACTCCTCTGCCCCTCCTTCACAGGCCACGTCTGGACCGAACTCTGAGAGCGGTCCTCCTCCAGTGTTTGATCCTCCAAGCGAATCCTTTCTCTCATCTTATCTCTGGTTCCAAGGGTCTACGCCCCCTACTCTTCCAAAGGCGAGGTACTGTCTCCGCCCCTCTATCGATGCTGCTGAAATTTGAGACGCGTGCAAGGCTGGTCGCTGGCAGCTGGATGAGCTATCCGGCCTCTTGGAATCCTTAAGCGATAAGGCAGACTATATGGAACAAGTTGAAAAACTTGAGGCCGACACCGCTATAAAGGAGGCCTGGACGGCCAAGCAAGCTGAGACTCATAGAGGGGTGGAGGCAGAATTAAATAAGGCCAAGGAGACGCTGTAGAAGAAAACTGAAGAAATAAGCCAGCTCCACTTTACCAACAAATCGTTAGAGCGACAGGTTACTAAACTTCAGCAGTAAAATAAATCCATCCCCCTCCTTGAAGAAGAGCTTCAATTAGAGAAGAAGAAGTCGGCCAAGCTTGCTGACGATCTCGCAGCAATAGAGGCCGGCCACAATAAAAGTCTAGGAGAGTGGGAGGCCCTTCAGAAAGAGATGCAGACTCAGATCGAGGAGCTGAGGAAGGGTAGTGCGAGCACTGGGCTGTCGGAGAAGGATTTTGCTAAGCTTCAAAAGAAATTATTTTCATTTATATGTTGTGATTTATAGTTATAAGTTGTCACGTTCAAAGACCCTCAGGACGGATGATCTCAACTACCTATTCTGTAGTTGACGATGTAACTCCTTGAGGGATGAAATGAAGACCCCTCAGGACGGATGATCTCAACTACCCATTCTGTAGTTGACGATGTAACTCCTTGAGTGATGAGACAAAGACCCTCGGGACGGATGATCTCAACTACCTATTCTGTAGTTAACGATGTAACTCCTTGAGGGATGAAACGAAGACCCTCAGGATGGATGATCTCAATCACCTATTCTGTGTATTGACGATGTAACTCCTCGAGGGGGAAATGGGTTGTAGGATTAAACTGAACCCCATTTAAAGGCCCAGATTGTAGGAATTAAACCGAACTCTGGGCACGGTTAGTAAGTTTGGATGAACACCGTCTGAAGGCTTGAGTTGTAGGATTAAACCGAACCTCAAGAGACAGGCGTAGGAATTAACCTTTTTTCAAGGTCATACCGAACCCCACATCAAAACTTGGATGGTAGGATCAAACCACACTCCAAGTATAATTGCCGTCCTCATCCTTGAAGCACTCATCACAGGATGGTCGAATGCGAATATTGCTATTCCACGTCTTCGAGATCGATTGAACTTTTCTAATTTCCAAGAAGTTAAAGGTAAGATTTTACAACAGATATTCCCTTCTCAAAATACTTATACTTGGGGACAGGGCTCTACTGGCTCAGCCTCAATCCACTTAGTGAAGTAGTCTACCCCCACAATCAAATATTTGATACCTCCTAGAGCAGTAGGGAACGGACCCAAGATATCAAGGCCCCACTGGTAGAACGGCCAAGGCACAACAGATGAAAAGAGTTCTTTGGCTGGTGTGTGATAGAGATTGGAAAATCTTTGACAAGCATCACACTTCTTCATAAAATTAGCTGAGTCTTGCTTCACTGTGGACCACCAATATCCAGCCCTGAGGACTTTTCTCATTAAACTCTGACCCCCAGCATGGTGCCCACACTGCCCCTCGTGTACTTCCTCCAACACTGCTTGAACCTCATCGTCTCTCAAACAAAGGAGGTATAGGACAGAGAATCCCCTTTTGTAAAGAACACCATTGACCATGGTGAAGTATGGTAGTTCCCTTTTCACTCGTCTCCTCTCCTTTTCATCAGTGGGAAGTTGTTCGTCTGCCAGATAACGGATGTAGGGGATGACCCAAGAATTCTCGTAAGGATAATTGACCATTATGGCATTTAGAGAAGGAAACAGAGGGATGCTAGGTGATGTCAGTGTGCTCTGAACCACCGTTGTTATGCTACCAGGCTGCTTTGTACTTGCAAGCCTTGATAAGATGTCCGCTTTGGTATTTTCCTCTCTTGGTACATGCTTGAATTCTAGAACGTTGAATCTCCCCTTCAATTCATTCACACAATTCAAGTACAATTGAAGTTGTGGCTCTCGGACTTGATATTCTCCCTGGATTTACGAAATCACTAACTATGAATCACTGCACAATGTGACTGCTGACGCTCCGATGTCAATCACCGTTCGGAGGCCGGCCAAGCATGCCTCATACTCAGCTTGATTATTGGAGGTTTTAAAATTGAACTGGAGGGAAATCTCCAAGTGTACGCCGTCATCACTCTCCACCACGACACTGGCTCCACAGCCTTTACTGTTTGATGACCCATCAACATAAATGGTCCAATGCGCTCGAGGTGTAGCTAGATCCAACCCTGTCATTTCCACCACGAAATCTGCCAGTACTTGAGCTTTAATAGCTCCTCGAGACTTATAAGAAATTTTAAACTCAGAAAGCTCGATAGACCATTTGATCATCCTTCTAGCAAGATCTGGTTTACTAAGTATCGAACGGAGAGGCAGATCCGTTCCCACCAGTACTGGGTGCGCATGAAAATATGGCCTCAACCGTCGGGAAGCCCACACCACTGCTAGAGCGGCCTTCTCTATCTTTTGATATCTTCCTTCAGCCCCCTGGAATGTCTTGCTGGTGAAGTACACTGGCCTTTGTCCCTCTGGAGTCTCTTTAATCAAAGCCACGCCTAGGGCTTCATCAGAAATCGCCAAATATAAGATCAAAGTCTCACCAGGGTCAGGCTTTACCAGTATCGGTGGACTTGAAAGCACGGCCTTAAGCTGCTGAAAAGCTTGTTCTTGCTCTTTACCCCATTCGAAACTCTTGTGTTTCTTCAACGCCTTATACAGGGGAAGGGATCTGTATGCCATCTTGGGCATGAATCGAGCTAGAGCGGCCACTTTCCCATTCAACGATTGTACCTCCCTTAGGCTCTTAGGGCTCTGCATATCCAGAATTGCTTGACATTTTCCAGGGTTGGCCTTAATATCCCGCTGGGTCAACATGAAACCCAAAAACTTCCAGCCGGGACTGCAAAGGTGCACTTTAATGGGTTCAGCCTCATGTTGTATTGTCACAGCCGAGTGAACACTTGGCGTAAATCATCAATGTGATCCCCCCAACGGGAGTCTTTACGATGATGTCATTGATATACACCTCTACCATCTTGGTATGCATGCCTTCAAATACCTTGTTGATCATGCGCTAGTAGGTAGCACTGGCGTTCTTCAATCCAAACGGCATGACGGTGTAGTAGAAAACACCACGGTCATTGACAAAGGTCGTCTTTTCTTGATCTCCTTCCCACATCGGAATCTGATTGTACCCTGAATAAGCATCCATGAAACTGAGGTACTGATAACCAGATAAGTCGTCTACCATACGATCAATGTTTGGGAGAGGATACGGATCCTTGGGGCAACACCGGTTAAGGTCTATGTAATCCGTGCACATCCTCCACTTACCATTAGCTTTCTGCACCATCACTACGTTGGAAAGCCAGGATGAATAGCGAATCTCCTTTATAAAACCAGCTTTCAACCACTTCTCAGTTTATTCGCACGCTGCTTTCTGCTTTTCCAGTCCCAGCCTCCTCTTCTTCTGGGCCACCGGTCTCGTTTTTGGGTACACAACGAGTTTGTGGCAACAGAAATCAGGGTCCATCCCAGGCATGTCTGTTGTAGTCCATACAAAAAGGTCTTTAAACTCTTGCAAGAGAGCCAACAAACGCTGCTCCATGCCTACCTCCAGATTATCATTGATGTGCGTGACCTTCTCTGGGAATCCCCTAAGATGACATCCCTGGAACCACCATCCGATGTGGGCTTTGAGGGGTTAAGAGGATCGATCTTCAACCCTGGGGTCCAAGTCAATCAGACTGACAGACCCAGCCACTGTTCCTCCGTCATTCAGCTTCCTCTTCTTATTGAATGCTTCCATCTTGACCATGTTGAGGCTCAGGTTGTAACAATATCGAGCCATCTCCTGATCTCCGTGGAGGGAGGACACATCGTTGTCCTTGTCAATGAATTTGATTAGGAGGTGAGGAGTGGACACAATTGCTTCCATTGCGTTCAGGGTAGAGCGGCCTATGATTCCGTTGTAAGGGGATTCCACGTCGATCACCAGGATTCTCGACTTCACCGTTCTCACACCAGGCTCTCCTTCAAAAGAAATGAGGGTATCAAGATACCCTTTAGTGGGTTGCTTCGCCCCATTAAACGCCGTGAGTTCTTACGTATACGGCTGCAGATCTGCATCATTAAAACCCATTCTTTTAAAACAGTTATAAAAAATCACGTCACAAGAACTTCCCTGATCGACGAGGATCCTCTTCACATTTTTGTTAGCAATGACAACAATGATCACCACTACATCGTCTCCTCCTGGGATCGTCGGGCTGAAGTCATCATCAGTGAATGACACCATCGGGGCTGCCACACCGTCCCTGAAAGGGCGGTTATCTCTAGGTTTATCCTGTACGGACAAAATCATCTGATGGTGGTTTTTCCTGGCTATGATCGATGCTCCTCCTGCTGCAAATCCTCCAGCAATCATCTCGATCACTTCACGCCTACCCTGCCTCTGCTGCTGAGGCATACCGTCTTGCTGGGCTCCTTCAGCGATCAATACTCCTTTTTGCTTCTCAGCTGCAGTAAACCTCCTGACTGGGTTACAGATATTGTCACCCTCATTATCTGGATCTCTCCCCTTTTGTCCATCCTGTCAGGCTCGTCTGAGGATCTTTCTCTGAACAGATACTGCTTCAGCTTCCCTTCTCTAATGAGGGTCTCCACAGTATTCTTCAACGCTTTGCACTCGTCTGTATGGTGACCCGCCTGTTCATGAAAGGCGCAATATTTACGTGGGTTACCAGGTCTTCTGACTAGGGGTGGCTTCCTTATACCAAAGACGTTGAGCGCTGGCCAGCCAACTCCCCTCATGATTTGGGAATGCCTGGCATTCAGAGAAGCATAGTTACTGAAAGACGAGACGCGCCTGTCTCATTGATGAGGTCGAATGCTTGCAAAGTCCTCTCTGAAGGTGTGCTTTTCTGGTCTCACTCTCTCCTTCTCTCTTCGTGGCTGCTGAGAGGGTACTAGGGGCTTCATTCTAGCTGCTGTAGCCTCCAGATGCATTTCTATACCCACGTACTTGGAAGCTTTCCTTTGAAACTCCTTGAAGGTTGTTGGGGGGCTCTTTGCCAAAGATAGGGCAAAAGCAGAACTAGGTTGCAAAGCTTCAACCACAATATGGAGCTGTATGGCCTCTGTTAGATTTGGAACCAACGTAGCTTCCTTGTAGAATCTCTTCAAAAACTCCTTAAGAGTTTCAGTCTCTCCTTGCCTTATTTGGGCCAAGGTGTGAGAAGTCCTTAGGATGTCCCTGGAAATGACGAAATGACTTTCAAATGCAGCTGCCATTTCTTCCCAGGAATCTATAGATCCTGAGGTCAGGCTCTTGAACCAGCTGAGAGTCTCCTCCGTCAGTGTTCTTAGGAACATCCTACACATGACGTCTTCATCAGCTCCCAGGTACATAGCTTCATAAACATAAGCATCTAGGTGCTTAGTGGGATCAGTTTCTCCATTGTACTTTCTGATCGACAGTAGCTGAGTCGTCTGCAAGTGCTTAGGGATGACGACATTCATAAGTCTCCTCGAGAAAGGAACACTGAGTCTATAAACTCCAGAGATCACCACTGCTTGCTCCCTTCTCTTGGTACTGACTCTATCACTAGAGTCTTGGGTCTGTTCCCTCTCCTCGTATGTAGGGATTTTCAAGTACTGGAGGGTCATAGATCTTTCCCTCACAGATGCATGGTAAGCCTCTTCTGCATGGGACGTGACCCTGTCCCCAGCTCCTCTCTTCTCCTGCTTCAATTCCATCAACTCCTCCTTGAGTTGCCTAATAACCTCATCATGAGGGTCAGGGGTTGTCACTGGTACCATCCTTCGAGTGTTAGTAACAGGAGATTCGAAGACGAGTCTCCTCCCAGTTTGCTGGTAGGTCACGTCCTCCACATGACCATCAACAAAATCACGTCCATCACCTTCCATTCTGACAACCAAACTTCTACGAAAAGTGAGAATAACTTTAATCAGGCGATTGTGGGTTCGAGTCCCACCGGGCGTGCCAATGCACTGGTCTGAACCGGGGTCAAGGATCCGGTGTGGGACCAGCCACAAGAGTGCAGGTGTTTTAGGGTTTATACACTGGTACAGTGGGTATCTGGTATTGTAATCTGGTCTCTTAGTGGGAGAAACCGGTCTTGTTGTCCTGGAGATCCTTCACACCAACGTTTCACGTTGAGAGAGGGCGAAAGGTGGTGCCACCTGCGAAGATTCTCTGACGCTCAAGTTAGAAGAGTGTATGAACTCAATGAATACTCAAGCAATGCAATAGTAAAGATGTAAGATAGAACCACGTACCGTTGCATGTGTGTTGGAACATGCTATTTATAGTTGAACGTAGGAAATGAATCGTTGGATGCAAGTGGGCCCCTTGGTTCTGATAGCGTGTGTGTGAACACCTCTTTTGGTCCGGTCCAAGTGGAATGATTCTTTTTATACTTCAGAATAGTCAGATTTGAATAGAATAACTCAAAAATGGTCAGATCCGAGCAAGATGACTATGATGGAAGCATTTCCGAGTGGAATATAGACCTGTTGGAGGCAAATCCGAGTGAAATGACTCAAAAAGGATCAAATCCGAGTAGAAAATGCCCCTGTTGAACAAAAATCCGAGTGGAATGGCCCAAAAACTAGCAAATCCGAGTGAGATTACTTAAAAAGGATCAAATCCGAGTAGAAAATGCCCCTGTTGAAGAAAAATCTGAGTAAGATGACTCAGAAATGGTCAAAACCGAGTGGAACTACTCAGAATGGAGCAAATCTGAGTAAAACTACTCAGAAATAATCAAAACCGAGTAAAAATGAAGCATTTCCGAGCAGAATAGGATCCTGTTGGGGGAATCCGAGTGAAATGACTCAGGATGAGTAAATTCTGAGTAAAATGCCTCCTTGTCGAAGGTGAATCCGAGTGGAAGGCTCTCTGTCAAGCCATTCCGAGTGCAATTGGCCAAAAATCCAATTTCCGAGTGCAAAAAAAGGAAGGATCCGAGTAAATCCTTCAACTGAATTCCGAGTGAATAATCCCGGCTGAAGGAATTCCGCGTGTTGTTCTTCAGTCAGAACCAACTGAAGCATTTTCACTCAACACCGAGTGAGTACTCAAACTCAAACCCGAGGCAATTTCCAATCGTTTTCCGAGTGAGACTTTAGTCAGTCAGCCACCTTTCCCGAGTCCTTTCGGCCAATTAATTCTTCTCATCCCGAGTCCATTTCCACCAATTTCCGAGCCATGATTAAATCTTTTCCGAGCCATTTCAATCGGTTTCAAACTTCACTCATCCGAGTCCTCCTTTACCCTTTTCCGAGCTATTTCACTCGGTTCCGAGTCCTCCTTTACACTCAACCTCCGAGTCCTCCTTCAAACCTTTCCCGAGCCCATTTCCATCAACTTCCAGTCGGAATTGACTGGCAATTCAGTTAGTTTGCTTCTTCAAACTAGATCCGAGCCATTCCAACTTCCGAGTCAATCGGCTCCGAGTCAATTTCAAGCCATTTCCCAATCGTTAGAGTCGGTTCCGAGGCTTTTACACTCGTTTACAATTGAATGTCTCACAGCAACCACAAACCGAGTAACACCACTCGGAAAAGAGTATTCTCACTCGGCCTTCTACGGGGAATACCTTTTTCCACACGGATTTGACTCCTAATGCTGACTGAGAGGGTGATCCGAGCGAGAATCACTCGGATTCCCCATTTTTTCTCTCGGATTTGACTGCCAGTGTTAATGAATACTGATTAGAAGGTGGATCCGAGCCATTCTCACTCAGATTACATCATTTTCACTCGGATTCCCCATTTTCCTCTCGGATATACATATCCTCACTCAGATTTGACTGCCAGTGTTAATGAATACTGATTGGAAGATGGATCCGAGCCATTCTCACTCGGATTACACCATTTTAACTCGGATTACAAAATTATCTCTCGGATTTCAACTCTCCTCACTCGGATTCACATGCTGACCTGGATTCCACCCCCAAAGTGGATCCAGGAATCCCGGAGGTGGCTGGCAGACAACGGCGGAAGTGGAGGGTATTAAAAATTCCCACCAGCCGTTGTCCCCCACTACCCAAACCGAGTGGAGGCCTGAGCTGGCATTCCACTCGGAAGTGGAGGCCTGAGCTGGCATTCCACTCGAAAGTGGAAGCCTGAGCTGGCCTTCCACTCAAACCAGCCTATAAATGGAAGGGGAAGGGCAGCTGAAGAAAGAGGGCATTCAGAGAAGGAAACTCTGCCAAAAATCCTTCGTGCTCTCTTCTCTCTCACACCAACTCTTCTCTTCTCCTTCCATCATCCCTCACCATTGCTGCCCACAAACCTTCCATCCTCCACTCCTCTCCTATTCTAATCTGTCCACACTCCCACTCAGCAGTACCACGTTCCTAATCCCCTCACCTTCCCACTCCCTCAAACCACATCTTCCCTCTCTGACCAGTGTTCCTGCACCATCATCACTCGGTTTTTGCTCAACTCTCACTCGGTAATCCTCTTTTAACTCGGATTTACTATTTTGCACTCAGATTCTTCACTATTTCACTCTGAATTCCCTTGTTTCACTCATATTGTTACTGTTTCACTCGGTTTTCCCTTGTTTCACTCATATTGTCACTGTTTCACTCGGTTTTCCCTTATTTTCACTCAGATTTTCACTGTTTCACTCATATTGTCACTGTTTCACTCGTTTTCCCTTATTTTCACTCAGATTTTCACTGTTTCACTCATGTTGCCACTGTTTCACTCGGTTTTCCCTTATTTTCACTCAGATCTTTACTGTTTCACTCAGATTTTCACTGTTTCACTCATATTGTCACTGTTTCACTCGGTTTTCCCTGTTTTCACTTGGATTTTTCATAGTGTCACTCGGTTTCCCTTATTTTCACTCAGCTTTTCACTACTTTCACTCATATTTTCACTATTTTACTCAGATTTTCACTTTTCACTCGGTTTTCTCTGTTTTCACTCGGATTTTCATAGTTTCACTCGGTTTTCTTATTTTTTCACTCGGTTTTATTATTCTTCACTCGGTTTTCTTCATTTTTTGCACTCGTTTTCCTCTCCCACTCAGTTTTTTTATTTTTTATATATTCATTTTTCTTAATCAGTGTCGTACGGAAAATACTTCCGTCTACACAGCCTTTATAGGATCCGTGCACGTGCGAAGCACTTCGCCTTGTATGGATTCTTCGCTAGAATGATGCCCATCAATATCTTCCTAATCTATTCCTAAAAAGAAAACATTTTAAAGAACTACGTGACCCTGATTTCTCGAAAGCTCAAGAATACGTAGGAGCGGGAAACAGTTCCTGTCGGGCCCACCTTTCTTTATTTAATTTTTAGAGTTTCCTTTTTGTCTTGCTATCAAAAGAAGGAGCGAGATTAATTTGGACGAGACGTCCTGTTAATCTCATATTTTTAATATCTCTTTAAAAAGGAGGAGCGAGGTTAATTTGGACGAGACGTCCTGTTAATCTCATTTTTTTTAATATCTCTTTAAAAAGGCGGAGCGAGATTAATTTGGATGAGACGTCCTGTTAATCTCATATAAATATTTTGTGTTGATCTTTGTTTATCTTTTTGTTTATTTTATCGTTCCGTACATTTTTCTTTTTATGAAGTAGTTAAAATAATTATTGGGTTAATTATAATGCGCGCTATCAAATTGAGGTAACCGTTTTTTAACGGACAGTTGTGAGGTGCTAATACCTTCCTCACCTGTAATCAGACTCCCGAATCATGGAATCTCATTTTTATAACCAGTGCTTTAACAAAAGGCTTTTCCACTATTTTATCCTAAAAAATATTGGTGGCGACTCCCTGTTTACTATTTAAACCGTTTCAAGGGTCGGCCGTGCCGCCGTGATCCCGGTCGCGACAAATGGCGACTCCACTGGGGACGTTAGAGAGTCAAGCCAGTCAATTTAATAGCGCATGTTTTAATTTGCATATTAATTACTTAACTTCTTCCTTTATTTTATTCCCTTGTCAATGTTTAGTTTCTGTTTTGCTTGTATTCAGTTATTTATGTTCTGTAAATATCTATGTGATCATTGAACCCTAGGGTAGTCGACTTTATTTTGTTGCTCTGTGTTTGTTCTATATATAGGGGAAGTATGGTACGGGTATTGAATGCCTCTTTCACACACTACACTCACAATTTGCACACACTTTTGAGTGGGACCCTATACCCGGGCCCAAATAAAACTTAAGATTAGGGGAGGTTGATAGCGGAGCCATTTGGGATGTACTTCCTGTCTGGTTACCGTGAGAATCTCAGCTAGAGTTCGACTTATTCATGGTGCCCACACTTAGTATACTTCCTACTATTTGTGGTCAACATCATGAGTAGGATCTTGGCTCTAGTGACCTTTAGAAGTTTTAGAACAAGCTACCTAATGCGAGATATCACTGTTAGACAAACCTTAGAGCCATTAGGAGACCTCCAGAAAAAACCCACTTTAAGGCACAAAGGGGCAAACTTTACTTCTACCTTTTCTCATTCTCACTTTTCCTTCTAATCCAAAATAGAGGATTACTTGCCCATTTAGTGGATTACTTTTTTCAAAAAAAAATGACATACTTTTAACTAGTGATCCTTTAATGGGCAAATAGTTCTTTCTCTTTATGCGCAAGTCTTTGGGTCTTGAGTTACAGATCTTTTGAATCATAGAAAATACATATAAAAAGAAAATAAATCAAAAGAAAAATCAATTTTCGTTGTATTGTCGATGATCAGAAAATCCGTAGCTTACATAACCCTTGATTTGACATAAGTTTTAGCAAGTTGTATCCCCCCTAAATACAAAAATGTTTTCAAGAAATCACTAGGGGAGTATCGATTTACAAAGCACGTCATTTCCCAATGGCTCTTTCGCTCCTTTCTTTCTATTCTCACCGGAGGCTATTCAGAGTTTAACGAATACCCTTGACCAAGATATGGAAATTAATGTGGGATCAAACCTTTAAAAGACGGATCATGGTTCCCCGAGCTAGAAATAGCTAAACTTGAGGCTCTTATTGCATTTCAGAATGAAGGATTTTTCTGTCTTCACAACTATCCCGTATTAATTTCCATGTTTACCGTACCTAGTACTTTTGAACGATACGTTCTAAGAAATGGTTAAAGGATGTTTGTCAAGGTCTGTGATTGCTTCCCACGATATCCTCTTTCCTTCTGTTTCCACCTGACATTTCTTTTTCTTCTTTCAACGACACCGAACGACACCGTTGTTAGACTTTCAAAGGAGACTCATGGCTGAAAGAGAGCAAGAAATTGAAAACCTCAGAAACGAAGTTAACCAGCTAAGGAAGCAAATGGCGGAGATGGCCAGACTTTTAGAGAAGAAGATCATAGAAGAGGAACCCTCTGCGGGTGTCAAGAATGATCAACATTTGCCAACCACCCCACTCCACCTTCCTGGATTGACAAAAGACCAAATTCCCCCATTCCATAATCAACAAAAGGATCATGATGTACAAATGATGAATCCCCATATTTCACAGTCCTCCCAGTCGTCTGGGGCTCCTATCACAAGAATGTCTGCATCGGGAGATAAGGGGAAGAGAAAAGGGGATGCTAATTCCACTGCCCGTAACCAAAAAAGGGCCCAACCTAGATCAATAACACATACTCCCTTTCAACCTGCCAATCTCCCTGTACCTTACATGGCCACCACCACCCCTAACCAGGGCTCTAATTTTTTCCCATTTCAACTCTACTTTCGTCCGTATATCCCTCAAATACCTTTCCATTCTCATTTGCCTGCTATTAGGTCTACCCTTCCATAACCCTATCATCCCCCACTAGTACAAACTCAGCCACTTAATCCAGACCAAAGCACAATAAAACCCATCAATAATCGAACACCAGCCCGGTTCGACCCCATTCCCATAACCTACACAGAACTTCTACCTCACCTTTTTCGTAATTCCCTTGCAGTACCCTGCCCACTAAAACCGGTGGTTCCTCCTTACCCCAAAGGCTATAATCCCAATGCCCGATGTGATTACCATGCTGGAGCCTCGGGGCACTCTACTGAGGACTGTCATACCTTGAAATTCAAAATAAGGGATCTGATTAAAGCTAAGTGGCTAGATTTCCAGGAAGGGAGTCCCAATATAATTATAAACCCCAGGTCTAACCATGAGACCTCTGGGGTCAGTGTGATAAAGAGGGACTAGGGATGTAAAGAGGATGCATGTAAGATTTTGTGAATCACACGCCAGCTGGAGAGGTTCATGACCAAGAGACCACTTAGTTCCTTATGAGTTTAAACTTCTGTTTCAACCCAAACGCTATGCCTAAGGCTTTGGGATATTGTTATGTAATAAGGGCAAAAAACATGTTTTTATCATTTTAAGTTTCTCTCAATAAATATGTGTCAAATTTCAAAATGCCTTTTCTTGCTTTCCTTATTGCCACCTTGAATCCTTTTCCCTTTATCTACTTCTTTTTCTTATTTTACCAAAAAATACAGGACTAAAAATGATTCTTTTGAGAACAATGAAATCATGATTCCATTTCATAACTTTGACTGCCCAATTGATTACGCTGACGAAAAGGGTAGCAAAAACGAAAGTTCCTTGGCCGAATTGTGTAGGATGTTTGGATAAGAGTCGCCTAGTTCTACCCAAAGGCAGGGTCAGTACACAGGATGAAGAAGATTCACAAACAACTGAAGATGTTACAAGCTCAAAACTAAGATAGTGCCAGATTCCATAAATGGCGTATCCACCCTTCAAAGAAATGTTAGCATTGATCAACGTGGATGGTCAAGAAATACTCTCAAAAAAAAAACAAAAACAAAAACAAAAACAAAAAAAAAAAGATATAAAAAAAGTCAAGGTTGGTGCCTTACGTAAATACCAATTATGGCGAGCTGATTCATAGATCAAATTATCACTTTTCCATATGGGGGCATAAATGTTATCAAGCTAAGAACACGGCAGAAACGATGTTTCATCTGTGTCGCAATCAACACCCCAACTTTAATGGAGTATAACTATTCCCACACCAGTATAACCAAGGGATTGGTCTACTGTAATACCATTAATATCATATTCTCTTTACCACATTGGTTAGGGGATAAAATAGCTAGACCATAACAAAGGTACCAAAGGGGTCATTCAAAAAAATGACAAAAAAAAGGAAAAAAAAAATGCAAAAAGAAAAAAACAAAAAATAGATGAAAAATGAACAAGGAAATAAAGACTCAAAACGAGCCCCCTCATTGGTACTGAAAAGGGCACGCCTTTGTTTCTTTAGATACATGGTGTTAGGGGTAATTTATTTTATTTTTTTTCATCTGAAATAACAACTACTCCCCCACAGGATGAGATCAAATTGAGGAAGATCAAATAAGCTCATTGGCAATCAGTTTAAACCTTTGTCGTGAGGGACACAACCTTAAAAAAAAAAGAAAAAAGAAAAAAAAGAAAAAGAAAAAGAAAAAAGAGAGACGTCACATGGAGAGAGAAGCTCGCTAGGCTGAAAACCTGGAAGGGCAGCCTAGGCAAAAGTTAGAGCGACCTAGTAAGATGAAAACCTGAATAGGTGGCTCAGGCAATCAATTAGGATCAAGATTTTGGCCAAGTAATCGTAGTCTGACTACCTTTTCAGAAGCAGAGTCAAGTGGTGAATTCAGAGTCATGATGTGGGATTAAGATATGCTTTGTTCTCAACAGTTCACTGGAAGATCTGTAAAATCATTCCCACTCTACCCAATTATTAATATTTCCCATACATCTTCACTTGCTTTTTGGTTTCCCTTTTTCCACACTTACTCGACTTGTAAATACAATCTCACCTATTTTTGACACGTATTTTTTGTGATTTTCCATGATTTAATAATACATATGTTTTCCCTTAATATATAAAAATGAGAAGGTAATGAAAATTTAAAGTCATGAGAACAAGATGTTCCTGTTACTTGATTTCGCCTCAAGCAATCATTATGAAGACTGGGCCTGACATGTTTCCAAAGCTAGGGTTGCTTCATCTGCTCTGTTTTAGTCATGAGTCACTTCGGATCTCTAAGGATTGTGTTTTTGTGGTAAGTCTTTTCAAGTTCCAATTTATTTTGCACCGCTAACCTTTCTTGCAGGATGTTGTAATAAGTAGATGTGTCAAGCTTCAACTGCCAAAACTGGCACTTTCCAGGTGTATGTCCATCAGTCTCCGAAGCTCACTCTTGCCTTTACTCATTGAAGTAGGTCATCCACGAGTTTCTTCTCGTAACCCACCCAAATCATTGGACAAAACACCCTTCTATGGCCAAACATGGCACCTTTCTGAGTTTCCATTTTGCTTTGAGATTTCCATGAAGTCCATCAAGACCTTGTAGTCGAAGCCGGCATCCTCTCAAGGTTTCTGTCTTGTTCATGAGGCATGTTAGGGGTCACATCTCCAAGAGATCAACTTGGTATATTCTAGAACCTGGTTAATTTGGACGGGATGCCCTATTAACCCCCGAATCTTTCAAACCTGGGACTTTACCTCCCAAGTCTGTTATTCCTCACCTCCGGATCTTTTATTGGCCACGGGGTAGTGTCCTGAAGGTTTGAACTAAGGCATCCCCCTAGATTTCATCTGTCCTGGCCAAGGAGTAGTTTTCCCTAGGACTCTTTCAATCTTGTCAAACTGGGACATACCCCAGGACTTCTCTCTTTCAGATCAGGGGTAGTACACCTGAAAATTTCCAATCTTTCCAAAATTGGGGCATCTCCCCACGTCTCTATTCTCTTTCTGTCAAGGAGAAGCACCCCTAATTCCTTCAGGCAAATTTTCTGAACATGGGCATTACCCTAGGTCTCCCTTCTTTCAGCCAAAGGGCAGTTCTCCAAAAATCCTTTCAATCATACTTTAACCGGGGCATCTCCTCAGGTTTCTCTTCCCTAAAGAGACAATACTCTGAACTCCCAAGTGACTCAAATTAGGGCATCCCCCAGATTTCTCTCCTCTGGTGGACCTACCATTCATCCCCAAAAGGAACACATACTGAGAATTCTTCTTAAAAAAAAACCACCAAATGGGCTCCTAGTCAGATTTAGGAAAATCTGTTTATACCCAACAGAATTACCTTTCTGACAGAACCACAGAGATCAAAGGCCACGCATTCCTTTCCCAAGAGGAAAACACTTTCCCCAGCGAAGTTACCCTCACTAAAATATCCTAAACTGGGACTTCCATCAGATTTTTCTCCTCCGACATGCCTGCCATGCATTCCCCAATGGAACCATAATCGCCAAAGCCAGCGCCTTTCAAGGTTTCTTCTTCCATCAGATGCCTTCAAAGTCTCATCCTTAACTGTTAAAGTCGCTATCTCTCAATTTCTTCCCCAAATAGAACTACACTTCCCAGACAAATTAAGCTGGGGCATCTCCCTAGATTCCCCCAATGCTCTTCAGATCATTTCAAACTGGGGCATCTTCCCCAGGTTGTTATCTTTTGTCAACCCAAGGGCAGTACCCCATGCTTCTGGGAAGTTTGAGCTGGACATCACCTCGGGTTTCTATCCGTCAAAAGGGAACGTACCCCCAAGCTTCTTCAACCGCCCTAAGTGGGGTGTCACCCCATATCCTTCCCCCGACCTTGAGGTAGTATCCCTAAATCTTCTAATCTTTCCAAAATTTGGGGTATCACCCCAAATCTTCCCTCCGTTCGAGGGACAGTAACCCTAGCTCCTTCAGCTAGATTTTCCCCCATTTCTTTTCCTTCCGATCAAGGAGCAGTTCCCCGAATCATCCAAGACAGCTCGAACTGGATCATCCCCAGATTTCTTTCTTTTAGTAAGCCCACTATACATCCCCAGTGGGCCCCAGATTTTTCCTTCCAGTCAAGAAGCAGTTCCCCGAGATCCCTTCAATCTTCCTAACTGGTGCATCTCTCCCAGATTTCTTCTATTTCAGTCAAGAGGCAATTCCCCAAGATTCCTTCAATCATGTCAAACTGGGGCATCACCCCAGGATCACCCTCTTTCATTTAGAAAGCAATTCCCCAAGATTCCTTCAATCACGTCAAATTAAGGCATCTCCCTAGGATCACTCTCTTTCGGTCAAAGAGTAATTCTTTCAGTCATGTCAAACTGGGGCATCACCCCGAGGCTTTAGGACCAGTGAGTTAATTTGGACGAGACGTCCTGTTAGCTCCCCCCCAATCTTTGTATTTTCTGTCAATTGAGGGTTAACCCCATCTTTTATCTTTCCAGCCGCCTATCAAGGCATCCTTTATCTTTTCAGCCGCCTATCAAGGCATCCTTTATCTTTCCAGCCGCCTATCAAAGCATCCTTTATCTTTCCCGCCGCCTATCAAGGCATCTTTTATCTTTCCAGCCGCCTATCAAGGCATCCTTTACCTTTCCAGTCGCCTATCGAGGCATCCTTTATCTTCTCGCCGCCTGTCAAGGCATCCTTTATCTTTCCAGTCGCCTATCGAGGCATCCTTTATCTTCCAGCCGCCTATCAAGGCATCCTTTACCTTTCCAGCCGCCTATCAAGGCATCTTTTATCTTTCCAGCCGCCTATCAAGGCATCCTTTACCTTTCCAGTCACCTATCGAGGTATCCTTTATCTTCCAGCCGCCTATCGAGGCATCCTTTATCTTTCAGCCGCCTATCGAGGCATCCTTTATCTTTCCAGTCGCCTATCGAGGCATCCTTTATCTTCCAGCCACCTATCGAGGCATCCTTTATCTTCCAGCCGCCTATCAAGGCATCCTTTATTTTTCAGCCGCCTATCGAGGCATCCTTTACCTTTCCAGCCGCCTATCAAGGCATCCTTTATCTTTCAGCCGCCTATCGAGGCATCCTTTATCTTTCAGCCGCCTATCAAGGCATCCTTTATCTTCCAGCCGCCTATCGAGGCATCCTTTACCTTTCCAGCCGCCTATCAAGGCATCCTTTATCTTCCCGCCGCCTGTCAAGGCATCCTTTACCTTTCCAGTCGCCTATCGAGCCATCCTTTATCTTCCAGCCGCCTATCGAGGCATCCTTTATCTTCCAGCCGCCTATCAAGGCATCCTTTACCTTTCCAGTCGCCTATTGAGGCATCCTTTATCTTCCCACTGCCTGTCAAGGCATCCTTTACCTTTCCAGTCACCTATCGAGGCATCCTTTATCTTCCAGCCGCCTATCAAGGAATCCTTTATCTTTCCAGCCGCCTATCAAGGTATCTTTTATCTTTCCAGCCGCCTATCAAGGCATCCTTTATCTTTCCAGCCGCCTATCAAGGCATCCTTTATCTTTCCAGTCGCCTATCGAGGCATCCTTTATCTTCCAGCCGCCTATCGATCCTTTATCTTCCAGCCGCCTATCAAGGCATCCTTTACCTTTCCAGTCGCCTATCAAGGCATCCTTTATCTTTCAGCGGCCTATCGAGACATCCTTTATCTTTCAGCCGCCTATCGAGGTATCTTTTATCTTTCCAGCCACCTATCAAGGCATCCTTTATCTTTCCAGCCGCCTATCAAGGCATCCTTTATCTTCCAGCCGCCTATCAAGGCATCCTTTATTTCCCAGCCACCTATCGAGGTACCCTTTACTTTTCAGTCGCCCACGAGGGCAACCTTTACTTTCTAGTCTACTGGGAGTCAATCCTGATCTCATTACCTCCTGTTAACTAAAAGACAATTTTTCCCTGTCCATTCAAAAAAAATAAAAAAAAACAAAAAAAAAGAAGAAGAAGAGAAGAAGAGAAACAGAAGTGGAGAATGCTCGTTTTAAGAATCAGAGGTCACACAGACTCGTGATTGCCCATACCATCAGTTGTCATACCAATCAAGAGGTCCCACTTGGCCCCCCTACATCGGTGTTCATATCTTTACTTCCTTTTCACTTCAAAAACACAGAAGCTTCGTGTTTCTTTTGTAAAAAAGAAGTAAAGAGGGGCATCTGTGAACACCTCTTTTGGTCCGGTCCAAGTGGAATGATTCTTTTTATACTTCAGAATAGTCAGATTTGAATAGAATAACTCAAAAATGGTCAGATCCGAACAAGATGACTATGATGGAAGCATTTCTGAGTGGAATATAGACCTGTTGGAGGCAAATCCGAGTGAAATGACTCAAAAAGGATCAAATCCGAGTAGAAAATGCCCCTGTTGAACAAAAATCCGAGTGGAATGGCCCAAAAACTAGCAAATCCGAGTGAGATTACTCAAAAAGGATAAAATCCGAGTAGAAAATGCCCCTGTTGAAGAAAAATCCGAGTAAGATGACTCAGAAATGGTCAAAACCGAGTGGAACTACTCAGAATGGAGCAAATCTGAGTAAAACTACTCTGAAATGATCAAAACCGAGTAAAAATGAAGCATTTCCGAGCAGAATAGGATCCTGTTGGGGGAATCTGAGTGAAATGACTCAGGATGAGTAAATTCCGAGTAAAATGCCTCCTTATCGAAGGTGAATCTGAGTGGAAGGCTCTCTGTCAAGCCATTCCGAGTGCAATTGGCCAAAAATCCAATTTCTGAGTGCAAAAAAAGGAAGGATCCGAGTAAATCCTTCAACTGAATTCCGAGTGAATAATCTCGGCTGAAGGAATTCCACGTGTTGTTCTTCAGTCAGAACCAACTGAAGCATTTTCACTCAACACCGAGTGAGTACTCAAACTCAAACCCGAGGCAATTTCCAATCATTTTCCGAGTGAGACTTTAGTCAGTCAGCCACCTTTCCCGAGTCCTTTTGGCCAATTAATTCTTCTCATCCCGAGTCCATTTCCACCAATTTCCGAGCCATGATTAAATCTTTTCTGAGCCATTTCAATCGGTTTCAAACTTCACTCATCTGAGTCCTCCTTTACCCATTTCCAAGCTATTTCACTCGGTTCTGAGTCCTCCTTTACACTCAACCTCTGAGTCCTCCTTCAAACCTTTCCCGAGCCCATTTCCATCAACTTCCAGTCAGAATTGACTGGCAATTCAGTCAGTTTGCTTCTTCAAACTAGATCCGAGCCATTCCAACTTCCGAGTCAATCGGCTCCGAGTCAATTTCAAGCCATTTCCCAATCGTTAGAGTCGGTTCCGAGGCTTTTACACTCGTTTGCAATTGAATGTCTCACAGCAACCACAAACCGAGTAACACCACTCGGAAAAGAGTATTCTCACTCGGCCTTCTACGGGGAATACCTTTTTCCACTCGGATTTGACTCCTAATGCTGACTGAGAGGGTGATCCGAGCGAGAATCACTCGGATTCCCCATTTTTTCTCTCGGATTTGACTGCCAGTGTTAATGAATACTAATTAGAAGGTGGATCCGAGCCATTCTCACTCAGATTACATCATTTTCACTCGGATTCCCCATTTTCCTCTCGGATTTACATATCCTCACTCGGATTTGACTGCCAGTGTTAATGAATACTGATTGGAAGGTGGATCCGAGCCATTCTCACTCGGATTACACCATTTTAACTCGGATTACAAAATTATCTCTCGGATTTCAACTCTCCTCACTCGGATTCACATGCTGACCTGGATTCCACCCCCAAAGTGGATCCAGGAATCCCGGAGGTGGCTGGCAGACAGCGGCGGAAGTGAAGGGTATTAAAAATTCCCACCAGCCGTTGTCCCCCACTACCCAAACCGAGTGGAGGCCTGAGCTGGCATTCCACTCGGAAGTGGAAGCCTGAGCTGGCCTTCCACTCAAACCAGCCTATAAATGGAAGGGGAAGGGCAGCTGAAGAAAGAGGGCATTCAGAGAAGGAAACTCTGCCAAAAATCCTTCGTGCTCTCTTCTCTCTCACACCAACTCTTCTCTTCTCCTTCCATCATCCCTCACCATTGCTGCCCACAAACCTTCCATCCTCCACTCCTCTCCTATTCCAATCTGTCCACACTCCCACTCAGCAGTACCACGTTCCTAATCCCCTCACCTTCCCACTCCCTCAAACCACATCTTCCCTCTCTGACCAGTGTTCCTGCACCATCATCACTCGGTTTTTGCTCAACTCTCACTCGGTAATCCTCTTTTAACTCGGATTTACTATTTTGCACTCAGATTCTTCACTATTTCACTCTGAATTCCCTTGTTTCACTCATATTGTCACTGTTTCACTCGGTTTTCCCTTGTTTCACTCATATTGTCACTGTTTCACTCGGTTTTCCCTTATTTTCACTCAGATTTTCACTGTTTCACTCATATTGTCACTGTTTCACTCGTTTTCCCTTATTTTCACTCAGATTTTCACTGTTTCACTCATATTGCCACTGTTTCACTCGGTTTTCCCGTATTTTCACTCAGATCTTTACTGTTTCACTCAGATTTTCACTGTTTCACTCATATTGTCACTGTTTCACTCGGTTTTCCCTGTTTTCACTCGGATTTTTCATAGTGTCACTCGGTTTCCCTTATTTTCACTCAGCTTTTCACTACTTCCACTCATATTTTCACTATTTCACTCAGATTTTCACTGTTTCACTCGGTTTTCTCTGTTTTCACTTGGATTTTCATAGTTTCACTCGGTTTTCTTATTTTTTCACTCGGTTTTATTATTCTTCACTCGGTTTTCTTCATTTTTTGCACTCGTTTTCCTCTCCCACTCAGTTTTTTTTATTTTTTATATATTTATTTTTCTTAATCAGTGTCGTACGGAAAATACTTCCGTCTACACAGCCTTTATAGGATCCGTGCATGTGCGAAGCACTTCGCCTTGTATGGATTCTTCGCTAGAATGATGCCCATCAATATCTTCCTAATCTATTCCTAATAAAAAAACATTTTAAAGAACTACGTGACCCTAATTTCTCGAAAGCTCGAGAATACGTAGGAGCGGGAAACAGTTCCTGTTGGGCCCACCTTTCTTTATTTAATTTTTAGAGTTTCCTTTTTGTCTTGCTATCAAAAGAAGGAGCGAGATTAATTTGGACGAGACGTCCTGTTAATCTCATATTTTTAATATCTCTTTAAAAAGGAGGAGCGAGGTTAATTTGGACGAGACGTCCTGTTAATCTCATTTTTTTTAATATCTCTTTAAAAAGGCGGAGCGAGATTAATTTGGACGAGACATCCTGTTAATCTCATGTAAATATCTTGTGTTGATCTTTGTTTATTTTTTTGTTTATTTTGTCATTCCGTACATTTTTATTTTTATGAAGAAGTTAAAATAATTATTGGGTTAATTATAATGCACGCTATCAAATTGAGGTAACCGTTTTTTAACGGACAGTTGTGAGGTGCTAATACCTTCCTCACCTGTAATCAGACTCCCAAATCATGGAATCTCATTTTTATAACCAGTGCTTTAACAAAAGGTTTTTCCACTATTTTATCCTAAAAAATATTGGTGGCGACTCCCTGTTTACTATTTAAAACCATTTCGAGGGTCGGCCGCGCCGCCGCGATCCCGGTCGCGACAGTGTGGAGTGTGTCAATCAAGGTGACTCAGTACTCAGAGTGTGTCAGGTGGGTAGGTCAATTATCAGAGTATGATCCTGTGATAGGGATGGAGGATAATCACCTTTCCGCATATTTCGCTGACAATTGTACTTACTCTCTGAGATAATTGACAGACACATTCCGCTATGCAGGGTATCTTTGCTGATAAGTTATAAGGAACTCTTATCTCATAGTGATCCTGAGGCAAATGGTTATACACGTCGTGGAAATGAGAACGGATAAGGTATCCGTCGTAGAGAGGACAGAAGAATCATTTAATGAAGTGAGGACAGATACTGCCACAACGGATGTCTGTTGTGGCACTGTCTTCCTGTGATACCGGATGCTCCTTTAAGAGGTCACTCTGACGTCATAACTTTGGGGACCGGTATCTAGACCGGATCAATAATAATGCATCTGGAAGGTCTGAATTGGATCTTTATTTAGATGAGGCAAAGCTTGAACAAAGGTACTTTGAGAAGTTGAATGTGTTGGATTATTGGAAAGATCGTAGGGAACGTTATCCAAACCTTTTAAAAATGGCATGTGATGTGTTGAGTATTCCAATCACCACAGTTGCTAGTGAATCTGCATTTAGCATTGGTGCTCGTGTGCTTACAAAATACCGATCTTCTCTTCTTCCAGACAATGTTCAAGCATTGATCCTTACCCGTAATTGGTTGAAGGGCTATGAACCAATTGGTAGTAACTACATACATTACACTTTATTCTATATTATTTTTATTAATATGTGATGACAAATTATAATATTCTGATTATATTTTTGTGTTTTGATTTTGTAGATGAGAATGAAATTGAAGAACCAAAAGTGGAGGAAGTTGAAATTAATATGTTAAATCATGCTTCAAATGTTGTTCTTGGAGGAACAAAGTCAAGCCAATCAAATTTGAGCATTTAAATGTTGAGACTTTAGTATTTTAGTGGTATTTAAGTTTGAACTTTTATTTAGTAATTAGTATGATATTTTGAAGTAGAACTATGGTGTTGTTGGATGATGGAATTTGTTGGATTATGTTTATGGTGTTGGATTTTTATTTTATGGATTATGGATTATGTTATGGTGTTAGATTATGACATTTTTCTATTTTTGTTTGGTTTTGGAATGTGAAAAAAATTGGTGTTTTGGAATATAAGGAAAATATTTTTTTGACATTTTTTTGTTTTTATTTAATTTTTATTTTTTTAAAATGGTGGGCCAACCCGTGAGCCACCCGGTGGGTTGGTGGGTTGGGTTGGGTTGAGAAAACTGCCTCACTCAAGAAGGTGAGTCGGGTTGGGTTGGGTTGCAAAATATTCTAACCCGTGGTGGGCCAACCCGTGTGGGCCGGGTTGGCCCGTTTTGACAGCTCTAAGAGTAGATATGGGGAAACAACTACCCACCTCGACCTCACACCCAAACTCGCCCCGATATATAAATTCAATAATTTTACTTATAGTTATAAGTAAACGATAATAATAAATTTATACATATATTTTTAAAATAATATATAATTATGAAGTTTATTATTTATAAAAAAATTTAATATCTATTTTGTATATTATTTCAATTAAAATTTCTTAGATATACTTGATTTATTTGAAATTATATATTTAAGTTATCAAAATGAAAAGAAAATAAAAAAATAGAGTATAGTATGATCCCACAGATTTTCTCGAACTTGACAGGGAACCCGCAGGAGCATGGATAAGTTCTTAAATTCCAAACTTACCTTATTTGGACTTGCCTTAACTTTTATGGGGACACAGATAGGGTGAGCAAAACCTGCCTTTAACTTGCTCTGTTGTCATACCTAGGCCTGTGGAGGCTATTTAGAATACATGATTTTATTTGGAAACAATTTGGCTTGAAAATGTTTTTGAAAGAATACTTTGATTAAACTAAAAGTGACTTTTGTCAAAAATACTTGAGTTAAGCTAGAAGTGATTAGTATCAAGAATACTCAGAGCAATTAGTGTTACGTAAATTTGTTGAGATTGTGAAAATCCTTTAAGTTGAAGAGACTTAATCTCATTTTTACCTCTTAAAAGTACCAATATAAATCTGCAATGCAATCTACTTCTCCATGTTTTGTTCATTTAAGTTTTCCTTAGTCATAAATCTGCTTTTAAAAAAAGGTTTAAAAATAAAACATTTAATCAACCTCCTCTTTGTTTCTAAACTTTCAATTTTTATATTACTGGATGAATATATTATTACAAAGATTGCTAACAATCTTTTAAACTATTTTTTAATCTTAATTGGGACAAATTTCAACATTTTATATCTATATCATGTATCAGCTTTGTTGTTCAACGAACTTAAAAATCTTTTAGGTAGAACATTCGATTGGGATTCTTCTGAAAATATAAATAAATTTGTTAACTCAACTCCTAAGGGAAAAAAATGAAAAGAACCTGACGTTAGAGAAGAGAGAAAGAAGAGAACATGTTGCAAAAAGAGAAAAGTGAAACAGAGTAGATGCGAAAAACTAATCTAAGTAAAAGAGATTACATAAATTTAAGATTTAACCGCAAACTTTATAAAATGAAACAAAATTTCTAATTATATAAGAAAATATTTTATTAGTCTCTATTTAATCAATTTCATTTTGTAACAAAAAAAATCAATTTCATTTTAAATGATTAGTTTCTATTTAATTAATTTCTTTTAAGACTCTTAAAACATCAATAAAATGTTCAACATGCCATAAATATATAGTGCTATATGTGACGAATTTGGCTGTAATATATCAATATATTTATAACCATTTATTTTTATTTGAGATTTCTTCCGTGGAATTTAAAATTAAACTATAATATAACTCCTTTGAAAATTTGGTACCATAATACTATATTAACGATTTGAAAAGGAAAAAAAATAATTTATTAAAAAAATACTATAGAGTTATATTATCTAAAAATTTGAAATAAGAAAGTGAGAGTAATAATTGACACATGAGCACATGTGAATATGGCTCTTATAAAAGGCCCCTCTCCCGTTCTTCACATTCCCTCTTTCTCAAAAATCCCAATTTGAAGTTCATCAATTTTAGCACCTTCCCTTGCAGCTTTTCAGTTGCTAAATGGTGAACATGTACAAGATAGACAATGATAGGTTCATATCTCCAACCTTCTCTTCCTCCCTCCTTGACCAAATTTACCGTTCCATCGAAGACGGCGAGAGAAAGAGCACCGAAACAAACTTCTACAGACACACAACAACGATGGATCGTGATTGTACTAAGAAACAGAGCAGAACCAAATCCAACATTTTTGAGTGGAAAAAAAACACAAAATTGCTCGATCCCGACCAAGACGTTCTGTTCTTCAGCTCAACCTCCATTTCCTCCTCGGACTCTAGCTACGGAGGATTCTCCTCCTCCGACACAGAGTCCATCTCACGCGCCTCGTGTTACGAGCCGCCGAGGCCCAATTCTCTGAGAACGTGCGCCTCGTTCAGATCCGAGAAACAGGGGACGCGCGTGTTCGACGGAGGAAAAACAATCACCGTTCGCGACGAGGAGTTGCTGATAAAGTCCAAATCGAGAGCGCTTAAGATTTACAACAACCTCAAGAAGGTGAAACAACCTATCTCACCCGGCGGAAGGATCACGAGTTTCCTCAACTCTCTCTTCGCCAACACGAAGAAAACCAACAGAAGCACGTGCGAAGAAAACACGAGGAAAGTTAAGTCCGTGCGAGCTTCTTCTTCGACGTGTTCCTCTGCGAGGTCGTGTTTAAGCAAGACATCGTCTTGTGAAAGAGAAAGAATGTGTAATGGAGTGAAGAGAACGGTGCGTTTTTACCCGGTGAGTGTGATCGTGGGTGAAGATTGCAAGCCCTGTGGGCATAAACGTTTGTATGAAGAACAGGAAGGTTCTAGAGAGTTCTTGAAAGACTACCGTAACCGTGATTTGGTTTTGAAGAATGAGTTGTCGCTTAGAACAAAGGTTAATAATGAACGTGATGATAGTGATGATGATGATGCATCGAGCTATGCAAGTTCGGATCTTTTCGAGCTTGATCATTTGGCCATGTTTGGAAGTGCTAGATATTGTGAGGAGCTTCCAGTGTATGAAACCACTCGTGTCAGCACTAACCGTGCCATTGCTAGTGGCCTCATAGTGTAGAAACAAACATTTCCTGGTTTCATTAAGTATGTAAGATTATTGATTAAATAAAATAATCACTGATTATAGCCTGAATCATAGAAACAAGAGGTTTTGTAAAGGGAAAGCCAGATCTAATACAACACTATTCAAGCTTTTTACTTCCTCTCTTTATATTTTTTTTCTTCTCTGGTAATTAATAACAGTGATAAGCTTTGTCTTCAGCTACATTCATCAATTGTCTTCCAACAAATCAAGCATTAACTAATTGGGATTAAGACAATGATCCAGAGTTTTCATAATATTTTCTTCGGTATCTAGCATAAGAAAAAACATTCAAGTTATTTGGTTTTTACTGTAAGTGTTGACCAATTTCATTATCTTTATCATTATTTTTATTAAATATAATAAAAGTAAATTTGATGATTAAATTAACTTTCTAAATGACTTTAGAAAATTAAATAAGTTAATAAGTGTAAAGAATATTGTTTTTTTCTTATATTAAAATTCGGAAGGGAGTAACTTTTTAGAATAGTGAAGATCTTTAGAGAACAAAGCATAATGCTGATATGGTTTTTTCTTTTTTGGCTGGCTTGTGATTTATAAAAAGGAGTGCGAGTGAACAGTATTCCTTCTCCATTGGTTAGTAATATGATGTATTAGGCAAATCTTATAATAGGATGATTACTGTATTATTTTTAATAATACAGGCCTTAGCCACTTCATTTTTTTAAAAATAAGTAGAGGTTTAAAATCTTAATCATATACATACAAAAAATTCATCAAGAAATCTAAAATTTATTTTAATATTTTTTACATTTCAGAACAATTAACTCTCTGTTATCAGTCCCATAAATACATGAGAAAACAATAATAAAAGAAGACGCATGCAAAAAATAAAACAAATTAGGAATTATATTTTTCTAATCCAATTAAAAATTATAAAAAATTATTTTTTAATTTCTCAATATGGTAGGATATGCGATGTCCCGCATAAATTCCAGGGTTTATGAAATTTTGAGAAAGTTTTTCGTGTCGAGCAAAACAACCCCGACAGGCTAACCCTAAGAACCTAAACGATACACGACTCAATAGTGGAAACATAACTATAAATCCTAACAGACTAACAAATGGATTGACCCCAATTATAGGTCCCCCTAACAATGGACAAGGTATCCTCCCCTTAACGCGACTCCGGGCATCACTACATAACTCGATCATACTTCAATTTACATTCATAAGAATCTGAAATAATCCCTGGAGATATGGAGGATTTAGCCTCGAACACAAAACACAACACCATTATAAGACTCACACTAAACCTTCAGTGAGGTGTCAGCTACTTATCTACTACAATCATATAATTATATTTTTCATATTATCACACACACTAAGAGATGGCATCAAGCTTCACATGCATAAATGCTTGCTAGCTTAGGTTAACTGGATGGCCTCATCATAAGCCTCATACAAAACTTAACACTTGGCATCACATACATGTGTTTGCCAATTTAAGCCAATCGAAGGGCTTTACAAAGCTTCAAATATCAAACAACTCTAGGCCAATCAAAGGGTCATAGCATCCTTTCCTATATCAATCAAACCACACCAAGCACATATTCACCTTAAGTAACGCAAAAAATAGATTAATTACAAATCGGTCCTGGCATTGCATTGCTCCTACCTCTGAGCTCAAAGTTGAGAGGTGAGTATCACTCAAAACAATAAATAACAATCTTATATATAAAGAACGTTTACCCATTGGGTCATGTAATTTAAAATGTTACAACCACAGTAGTATGACACATAAGCCCATGACCACATCTTAATCATCAATTTAATTTCCAATATTATTAATTTCATACTAGTCATTAATTCAATTTCTAAATATTACCAAATACCTTTTAATCATTAATTCAACCTCAAATAAGAACACACACACACACACACATATATATATATATATAAATCATCAGCTCAATCTCAACCATCATATATATTAATCATCAATTCAATATATATATCAATCATTATTTCAACATCAAAAAATGCCATGAGCTTTCAAAATCATATCTTTTCAATTGTGTATAAGCATGCAATACGAATCTGACTTAGTGGTTGGCAAATCAAAGTGCCAAGCAAATCAAAGTGCTTAATGAGCATAATGACCATAATATATCAAAAAGGGAAGCCGTTAGTGAAACGAAGTGCTAGATAAACTAAAGTGCCATAAAAGTGGACATCCCAGATATCTACGAGGAACCGAAGCGCCATACTTGTAGATATCCCAAAGAGAACTAGAGCGCTAGGCAAATCGAAGTACCATATATCAAATACCCATAAGCGAATTGAAGCGCCCAGCAAACTAAAGTGCCATATAATAAATATCTATGAGTGAACCGAAGCGCTCCGCCAATCGAAGTGCCAATATAATGAATATCCATGAGCGAACCAAAGTACTCGACAAATCGAAGTGTCATATCATAGACATCATAGTCTAGCTCCATTAACCTTAATACTTACTAACTCAACAACCACTACCTTAAAGATTACAAGTCAAGTTCATCAAGCCACCAATACCATAAATAACATAATTATCAATATATTCATAATTCATACATGGGTCAATTTTAACAACATATATTAACCAATACAGCCAGTGACATTAATACCATTAATAATTCATGTCATTAACATTGAATCATCCATAACACATCACCAATCAGTAAACTTTCAACAACACACAATCAACACGTCGGACTTTAACTACATATAGCGCCATTACATGGCGTAACAAATTAACATGACAATAGAGTTAATATCAAATAAACATCAACAATGTGAAGCACTAGGCTTTACTTTACAATTATTAATTCATGACACAAAAATTTCATTCTTAAAATATCATCAATATCAGCATAACCTATTATCAATAACACATGCCAATCAACATAATTAATGGCACTTCATGGCCTAATTATCAATAAGTTTTAAACAATACACAACCAACACATCAATACCAAAAATAATATAAACATCATGTCATCAACAATAAACCATTAGAACCACATCACGAGCATATCAGGCTTTAATCAATATATATAGCGTATTCGTAGGGCATAGCCAACAATATTCCAGTAGAATTAATATTAAATAAGCATCAACAATATCGAGTACTAAGCATCACTTCATGGATATTATTTCATAGCATAACTTAATTTCCAAAATATCATCAACATTAGCATGTGTCATTTATCAATAACACATACCAAAGAATATTTTTAATTAAATTCTCGTGATACCAATATCGCTATTTATTAAACGCGAGACTTTTATTTAATAATAATACTTTATAACACTAATAATTATATTTTTATTTTATAAAGATCGATATTTTCCAGGCGTAAGAATTCAAAATAAACTTTATAATTTTAAAACCCGCCTGGAATTAAAATACCAATTTGCTACTCAAATGGTAAACCCCCTCGTACATAAACACGTACCTCCGACTTTTTAAAATAAAGCGTTGACTTCTGACTCAGCTCTGAACATCAATATCCTATATGTAAAATATCCTGAAAAATTAATAGAAATAATCTCGTAACTCTTAAATCGTTGAAATATTAAATCGAGACTCAAACACCAAATCGATGAAGTTTCAATAAAAATCACACTTACCGAGCGTTACGAATCTCATTAATAGGGTGTTGAAACTACCCTGGAGCTTTAAAATCCAACCGAAGTCTTTTTGATCATACGTGGCCAAGCTTGAGAAAAGAAATGGGTATGTCGAAAAACATCACGCACAACGTAAAAGAAAAACATGCATGAGGTCAGAAAGGGTAACATGCACATGCTCTTGTATTTTAATCACAACTCAAGCTATGAGTATCTGATTTTGGTGATCTTGGTCTTAAAATTTTCATAAGAATATTTACTACAACTTTCATGAAGACACCAAAAGCCAATTCCAAACCAATTCCAATCTTGGTGCCAAATTTCAAAAATAGACCTCTAGCTATAACTAGTTTCCCAGCCAGAGTAGTGTTTAATGTTTGAGGCGTAGCTTTTGCTCTAAACATTAGATTTAGGTGTTCTATAGCTCATTGGAAAGAGAAAAGAAAGAGAAACAGCTTTTTATGTTGATGATTTTTCCAAAAACTGAACAGAGGAACCTTATGCAGACAAATCAAATATCCAACAAAACTTAAAATTTTCAACATGCAGAAAATGAAAGAGAATGGTCATGTGTACAAGGATAGAAGAATTTTTAACTTGCCAATACCGATTTCACACCGATCATGCTACTGAAATCCTTCGTTTCAAATTCGATCAAGCGTTCAATCAAACGTTAGGTTGACCACGACAAAACCTTTGAGCTTTTCGACGATCGCGGCTACGCGTGTGATGGTGTTTGAGAGGAAGAGAGGAAACTCGCGTGAAGAGGAACGATGATGATGATGAGTCTCAGGTTTGGAGGGAGATGGCTTAGCTATCAAAATTTACATGCCACGAGCATGAGGAGGAGGGCACGAGAACGAAAAGGGAAAAAGGAAGGTAAGGCACGGTGGACAGGAAAATAAATAGAGGAGGGAGATGGCTTTGTGGTGGTTCAATGATGGGATGAAAAAGAAGAAAATGGGAGAATGAGAGAGCTTTAGGTGGTGACGTGAACTTGAAGAGAAAAGAGAAGAAAAGGAAATGAGATTTTAAGGTGGTGATGGTGAGGTGTCATGGTGTGTCTAGGTGGCATCATGTGAGGAAGTGAGGTGGCATGGTGGAGGTGAAGTGTCATGGCAGGGAGAGGTGAGGTTTCATGATGGTGATGATGTATAGCCGAGTGGTGGTGAGGAAAAACTACACACGACGTGGGTCGAAACATTACGACATATTTTCGAATAATACGAGACTAGTTTATATTGCATGCAAAAATTGAATGAGAATGTGTACAAAATGACAATAATTTCACTCAAGGTGGCTACGGGTCTTGGTAGGAATAATTAAAAAGTTTTTGGCTTAGTTTATATGAAAAAAGATACAAATATTGAGGTTTACGACGTTTCCGACAATAATTGTCAGAAAATATAAATAGATTTAAATAATTTATCGATTAACAAATTAATCAATAAAATGAATTTTGCAAAGGTATTTAGGTCCAAAAATAGCTCAACGTTCCATAATTTGATTCTAAATTTGCATTTCTACTGAAACTCTTTTCCCTTAGGTGGTGTTTGGTATGAGAGATCTTTTTAAGTGAGATTCCCGGGAATGTGTTTCCCGGGAATGCGTTTCCTGGGTAACTTATTTTCCATATTTGGTATTAAAAAACTTACTCGGGAATCTTTTTAGTTTCTCTCATTCCCATGTTTAGTATTAAAAAAACTTACCCGGGAATCTTTTTGTTTATGAGAATTTGGGAAGAAAATAGGGGTATTTTTGTCCTATAATTTTTATTCTCGGAAATGTATAGGATACCCACCTGTTAAAATGGGAAAATGAAGTTTTTAATTCCTTCGTAATTAAGTTTCTTGGGAATCTCACATTTCTGGGAATATTTTTTTATCTCATACTAAACATAGGTAAGGAAATATTTTAAGTAGTATTCCCAGGAAAGTTCAAAGACCTCCATACCAAACACCACCTTAGTGGCATTCCTATAAGTATCATCTCATTCCAATCCAAGTAACTTTTCCACAGGGTTGCCTTAGCTCTTGGGGTCTCTACTCGCTTCTGCCACACACAATTCAAGGTACAAGATCGACCGATACCCAAATTTCTCACAGAAAGACATAGTCTAACCCGACCTTACAGATTTAGGGCCTCACCCTAAAAAAAGGAATATTATAGTATACACATTACAAAAACCAATAAAAAAAATCACACAAAGCACTTTATGAAAAATTAATGTGATTATAACGTGGTAAGTTACTATGATATACTATCTCTATTTTCATAATAATATAAAGTAAAAAATTTTAAATTATTTATGTTGTTTCAAAATATAAGGAGTATTGAAAATTTTTATGATGTATTAAATGAACAATTTTTTTATATCATTGAATTTATCTTGAGTATAGATTTTCAAGAATATTATTTTTCTTTATAATATTTTTATCATTTAATATTATAAATACTTTTAAAAATTAAATTATGACATATATCAAGTAAAATAAATATTTATTCTTAATCATGAAGATTTAATCAATCATATCTGTTAGAAAATTTCCGTGTTTGTCGGTACTGTTAAAATTATGCTTACTTGAAGACAAAAATCCCGATCAAGAAAGAATTTCTAAAGCTGATTAATAACTAATAAGTGATTGAAAGATAATTAAGTGACAGTTTTACGTAAATTAGACTTCGTACCAACGAATTAAACGTATGAAATACTCTAGTTACCATTAGGATCCTGATTTTAAACCTGATTCTCTTTTATTACCATTCTTTAATTATTTTGTTTGTCATTATTTACAATTTTTATATGTTTCTTCTCTTCCAGTACTTTAATTACCTCTGAAAAGCAAGTATCAAATTTTTTAAAAAAAATACTCTTTTTCTTTATTATATTCGTTTCTACTTCTTAAACAACAAAATGTTATTTAAATCAACAACATTTATATTATGTTCAAGTTAACTCCATGACGTTTTCTATCCATTATGTAAACCTCAAACTTGATATTTTATTTAAAGAAAATCAAATATACTTAATATTATTAAAATCATGAAATATATGTTGCATCAGTTAATTTGATGTATATTAAAAAATATAAAATATATAATTTAGTAATATAATTAATTGGGTTCAACTGATTAAACTATCAATTTAATTAACTAAATCATATTCAACTAATAAATTACTAATTTAATCATTAACTTAATGATACAATGTTTTAAGTAAATTGATGATCTGTCTAATTTTAATAACAAAATATAACTGATTTATATTTGAATCGATTACAAGTTTTTGATGATGACTTACATCGATACCTATTTATAACCTACTAATAACTCATGAGATCGAAGTCTTAACAGAAATTAAATCCAAAGATTTTTAAGTCAACATACTTGTTACGTATTGAACTTCCATTGATAATATCTTTGGTTTTAGGCGTTATATATCCTCCCCACATCTCTCCCTCCATATATTGATATACAATCATGTTAATTTCACATCAAAAATTAGTTAAGTCATCATATTCAACGATTTTGTGTATCTTTTGTAAATTGAACCGTGAAAAAACATGCGTGGCAACGACCATCGAGGTTATGATTATGTGGTTAATGTTCATTGTTAATAGACACAATCTACTGAAGATTACAATGTATTTAAGGTTATTACGTGATTCGCATGCATAAACAAATTAAGTGGTCATCGAAATAAAGAAACGGTAGATGACTATCTTAATTAAAAATTATATGTAATAAGTTATTTTTAATAAAAATTTATATAATAAATTAAATAAGTTAAAAATAACTTATTTTAATAAACTATACAAAATAACTTATTAAAACGTGAGAGTATTAACATGATCATATTTGTTTGTTAGTAGATATGGTGCATTTAACTTATTCAAGTTATGGAGGTAGCTATAGGCTACTGCATATGTGCTTTAAAGTGCACTAGATGGCAATAAGTTCAGAGTATAGTATATATAATAGGTATCAAAATAATTTTTTTAAAAAAATCATTATAAGAAAATTTATTTTTTGTGATGAAAAGTTTATCATTCCTCATCATTAATTCTTAAGTGATTGTTGCATTATGTCACAAATACTAAGTTTTTTCATTATAAATATAATTATAACATAAAAATAATCACAATTTTTCATTAAAAAGAAAACTTTTTCATGAATCACATGTGAATAGTTCAAATTTGGTTAGTTTAGAGGTAGGGGTAGTTGGTAGTTAATAGCTATCCTCTTGGTCCGTTAGAGATTCCGTAGGTGAGGCTGTGATCAATTGAACGGAATAATTTTCAGCGTTTCCTTTTAATAAAAAACCACTAATAATCTCCCCCTAATTCACTCTGTTTAACAAAATCCCTCTAATCAAATTTTTAAATAAATGCTTTTTTTAATCACTCACTCACCACTTCTGAAATACATATTTTTAGCAACAACAAACATTAACTATAACTAAATCCCAAAAGATTACCTTAAAAAATTAAGTAAATCTATTCTTTAATAGTTTAATAGGAAATATTAATCCTTAGTGTATTAGTTAAAGAATAAAAAATAATAAAATTTTCATTCAAAATTATTATTTATAAACACTTATGTTGATTTTTAAATAATCCCAATCTTAATTCAAATAAAGAATTTAATTTTTAATTTTTTAAATGATATTTTTATGACACAGGTTAATATGTAGTCAATAATTTGCATTTATGTTTTTGCGAATTCCACGCTAGACGACCCAACCGCGTGCATGAGGCAGCTTTTCCTTTATCAATTTAATTTATTTTAAAAATAACTACAGTTTTTTTTTTCCCCACTACCGCTTAAGAAAATTTAAAAACCTCTTCGAAATTATATTTCCCCAAGCATGTTTGGTATATAAAATGTATGCTTAGATTTTGGGAAAGAAAATTAAATTGATGTCATAAAAAGAGATAAAGCAAATAGTGCACTTCTCACGTACGATGCTCTTTTAGCTAGTGTGGTGGTAGCAAGTTGTAAGTTACCATGTGGTCAAGCGGGTGTGTCTCAAGACTATGTAATAAAGAAAAGAGGAGAAAAAGTTGAGTTGAAAGATTGACAAGGTGTTTGATTTTTTGTTGGGGTTGATTAATCTAGTTTGACTAATCATAAAAAAAATCTTATGGTCAAACAGAGTTTTAATTGTTATGAATGATTAATATTAACTTTTAATTTTTTTTATTTTTATAAATCTGTTTTCCTAACTGCATACAAAATAGACACTGAATACATATTTAATAATCCAGATATGTAAGTAAAACTTGATGAATTGAAAATTTATTTTTTAATGAGCTACCTAATTAAACAAGTTAAACTAAATATGAAAGAAGAGGTTATAGGTATTGTGGTCCACAATTGGTAGTCTTTAGTCTTTTGGTTTGCTAAGTTTGAGAAAGAGAAAGTGATGAAGAATGGCGATCCCAAGGTGAGTTAGAAGTAGACCAAGAACTTTCCCTTTATATCGTAACAAAGTACAAGTGAGAGGGTGAAGATGAAGATGAGCATCATTATGATGTTTGTGTCCAGTTGAATAGAAGAATCTTTTTCGCTGTCTCTTTCAATGCACACATTCACACCGCAATTCTTGATCCATCCTCAGTTTTAGCTTGCTGGATCTGGTGGCTTAGTTATCTGAGGAATTACTTTTAAATATTTCGATCCGATTTGCGATGAACTGCATGCCAGTGATCCATCATCGAAAACCCGGAACTTTTGAAGATTTTCCCAAATATAGAGAAGAGGTTAGTTAAAAGTTAGAAAAGTCAATTGAAACTAGAGAATTCAATAATAATTGAAACTTAATAAATTAATTGATTAAATTAAAGTAAAACTAACTATTAAATATAAAATAATATAAAAGATATATTTTTAAAAATATATACAAGTGATTTTCAAAATAATATATCAATAAAAATAAATATATAAAAACAAAATAAAATACATCACAAACTATTAAAATAAGTTTTATCATCATAACATATATAATTATTTTACAATTTTAACTTATCTATAACATGACCAAAATCTTGTATGGAGTAACATCTACTCCTGTTCTAGTAAAAAATACAGTTAAAAGTATATAGCAACAATGAAAAAATAAAGTGAAAGATTATCAAAATAAATGTCGTCTAGTAAAGTTCATAAATAAAGAATAAGTTTTTAATGATAAACTAATATAACAAAGTAAATATTCTGATCATTTCCCTCATTTGGTTACGGAACTTTTAAAAAATTTATATTGTCACAATTAGGATTGTGATAAAAGGTAGTTTGTAAAAAGAAAATTTAAGATACTTTTAGAAAACATTAGTCTCCACTAATATTTATTTCAAGACAAAATACTGAAATAATTCTCTTACAAATTGTAAATGCTGTTTAGTTTGCTTATGAATGAAATCTTATTCACCCAAAAAAACAAAGGATACTTACTGTTCCACCAACAAACCAGAAGAAAATAATAAGATATTTGCTAATTTCCAACTCATGAGAATATTTGGTGTTTCAAGACATATTGTTGGATACTTCCTTGTTATTATGCAACAAATAAATTAATGGAGACGCAGTCTACTATACTGGGGTCTATCCATCATATATACAATGTTTTATATAGATGCAATAATAAAATACATTAATTTTTGTTATATGGTTGAGCTCACCCTCGTTAATTTCTAATCTCATTAAATGTCAGCAAGTATGTATTCTAACTAGTGTCTTTTCTTATGAAAAAATTCCTGACGACTTTAGAGTGCTGATTCTATAACATTTTGCGATAAAATAATTCAATCTTTCGGTATGACTGAACTTTGACAGCAAAGAAAATATAACTAAGCTTATGTAATCATACGCAGTATATTAAGGGATTTGTAATTTCCAAGTAAATTTTGTTGATTTGAATATTGAATTTACGTTAGAAAGGACAATAACAGATGATAAAACTCTCCTCGTTTAACTACAGCATAAACTATTTGTTAACTCCTACAAGAATTTTAATATAACTACATTCACAAAGTCTGATTTGAGAATATTTTTTAACTCCTACCCTCTACTGCATTTTGTAGTGAACTCCGCCCAAATTTGCCTATTACCTTATGATATTTTGCCTCAGGAGATAAATAGTGAAAATTTATTCTAGATAGCATCGTCTTTATTTGTTAAAATTCATTGTTGATGCTGGAAGCATAGATATACTCATGTGTCCTTGCTTATTCCGAAATATTTATGTTGATTTCCATTATCTAAAGCATGAAATGTATAGAATCATGAAAACAGAAAACAAGGAATATGAAAGCAATTAATGTTCTTAACAAAGTCCATCCAAATTGCTGTCAGTTATTTGGCATTCACTAAACAACAAAAAAAGGGTGCAACATTATAAGAACTTTGATGATGACCCAATTTGGACTTCCCCTTTCACTCCATGTTATCATTTTAATTAAGACAATAAGTTGAATTAGAAGAAAGAAAGATGAACTTCAAGAATAGTCCTCAAAAACATCAAAAGGGTACCTCTCTTGACCTATCTAATTCCACCAGTTTCAAGGCTAAGTCACAGAAGATTAATGTGGAACCACCAAGCCCTCTACAGCTTGGTTGCTGTGGAGGCTTCAGCAACAGCAAGGCTATGGGATCCTCTGCCACCACATCACTACAACATCAGCACCAGCAACAAATATACCATAGGCTGCAAGTAAAGGTACGTTTCATGCATTATATAAATGTATTTTCCTCTCTTATAAAGCCAATACAATTAATACTTCACCTTAACATTTAAATGGGAAGAGTATGTTCGAATCATAAATCCCAACCTAACCACTATCGCCCTAATTTCAAAGACTTTTAAATAAAAAGAAATTACTGGAATATATGAGTGAAATAGTCTCAGATTAAATAGAAATAACAAATTGAGTGATTTATAAAATACCCTAAAACTATCAAGTTTTGAGATTCATCTTGGTGTTCAAGATTTATACACAACCTGACTTTCACTCATACGTCGACCCTTCCTTTTCCCCTCTTATTCCCATCTCTTCCCTTTCTTTCTCTTCACCACCCATCACCATTATCCACTGTTGGGAAAGACAGGTACAAATATTCTGATATTTTCCCCGACGCAGCGGAATGGCGGACCGATAAAATAGGTGGTTGCAAAATAAATTAAATACGAGCAAAGTAAATAAATAATTAAAATGGCACCAGCAATTTAATGTGGTTCACCCTTTTGATTTGGGTTACGTACACAGGACAAACTCCGAAATTACTTTCACTAATAAAATTAGTAGGCGTACAAGAGGGACTTCTCTAATAAAATATTAAATGCACAAACCCGAGATTAACCTAAAATAGTGGCACTCAAGTGTTTCCCAAACACCCCAATTAACTTCACTATTTTGTCACTCACTAATTATTTTCCCTCACTCTAAATCATCAGAGCAATTAATTGCTTTGCCCTAAACACTCTCGTTAGTGTTTCTTGCAATTGCTCTCAATTGCTTCTGATGCTTCAATTGCTTGGTTTTGTGCCTATTTATAGGCCTTTGGAAACAATTTCAGCCACTTGAAATTTGTGGCTTTCAATTACCCATGCTGCATGCATCTTGTAACCACAAAATGGAAAGGCAAATAAATTATTATTTATAGCCCTCCATTATGAGGGACCTATAACAATCTCCCCTTCCCGATTAGTTGGAAGGCTCTACCAGTCCTGCTGTTTGTCGACAGTACTCCAACTTCTCCTTTGGAAGAGTCGTTGTCATCATGTCCGATCCATTTTTATTTGTGTGGATCTTCTCAAGTTGTAGTAACTTCTTTTCCAATACATCCCTGATCAAGTGATATCTCACATCAATGTGTTTTGATTTGGAATGAAAGGAGGAATTCTTCCCAAGGTTAATTGCGCTCTGACTGTCACAAAATAGCTCATACTTTTCCTGGTGCAAGCCAAGTTCTTCCAAGAACTTCTTCATCCATATCAGCTCTTTGCAAGCTTCAGTGGCCGCAATAAATTCTGCTTCAGTTGTTGAGAGAGCAATACACTTCTGTAGTCTTGATTGCCATGACACAGCTCCCCCTAAAAAAGTAATCAGGTATCCTGATGTAGACTTTCTTGAGTCAACATCGCCAGCCATATCAGCATCTGTATAACCTACTAACATAGGTTTTTCATCTCCAAAACATAAACACATTTTGGAGGTACCACGTAGATACCTAAAAATCCACTTTACTGCAGCCCAATGTTCCTTTCCAGGATTTGAAAGGAAACGACTCACTACTCCCACGAAGTGAGCGATATCTGGACGTGTACATACCATGGCATACATAAAACTCCCAACTGCTAAAGCATATGGAACTCTATCCATCTCATCCTTCTTATCCTCTAAGGAAGGGCACTGCTTGGTACTTAGTCTAAAGTGATTAGCAGGAGGACAACTAATCGCTTTAGCCTTGTCCATATTGAACTGGTGAAGCACCTTTTCTATGTACTTCTCCTGTGACAACCATAATTTCTTGGCGTTCCTCTCTCTGGTTATTTTCAAGCCAAGAATTTGTCTTGTTGGCCCTAAGTCTTTCATAGCAAAAGACTTGCTCAAGTGCTTCTTTAACTTGTTAATTCTGGAAATATTCTAGCCAACGATCAACATGTCATCTACATAGAGCAGAAGAATAATAAAATCATCATCAGAGAATTTCTGTACAAATACACAATGGTCTAAAGTGATCTTCTTATAGCCTTGTTCCCCTATTACAGACTCAAACTTCTTGTACCATTGTCTTGGTGCCTGTTTCAAGCCATACAAGCTTTTATTAAGCTTACAAACATAGTCCTCTTTCCCTTTTACTTTGAAACCCTCTGGTTGCTCCATGTATATCTCTTCTTCCAAGTCACCATGAAGGAAGGCCGTCTTCACATCCATCTGCTCGATTTCAAGGTCGAGACTTACTGCTAACCCTAGCACTGTTCTGATGGATGTCATCTTCACCACCAGTGAGAAAATTTCATCAAAGTCAATCCCCTTTCTTTGACCGAATCCTTTGACAACCAATCTAGCTTTGAATTGTGGCTGGGGACTGTGTTCTTCATGCTTGATCCTGAACACCCACTTGTTCTTCAAAGCCTTCTTGCCTTTTGGCAACTTCACTAGCTCAAATATCTTATTCTTATGCAAGGAATTCATCTCATCTTGCATGGCTTCCACCTACTTTTTATAGTGTTCATCATTCATAGCTTCTTGGAAATTTTCCGGTTCTCCCCCGTTAGTCAATAACACATACTGTTCTTCAGGATATCTTGTAAAGCGTTGTCTAACTCTATCAAATCTCCTTAGATTTAGAGAACCCACTAGAGCTACTGGTTGATCATGAACACTTTCATCATCAAAATTATCTGATGGTATCTCAAAGGGAGCAATCAGATCACTTGCCTCAGGTTGATCATTAGGAGCTTCATCTTCAACTTCTCTTGGCATCATCGTTGAAGGAACTAGCTCTATGTTTGTTGAACCATCATTGGATTTGAAGCATTTTCCTTGGCTTTTCCTATATCTTTAATGGTCTCATCTTCGACAAACACTGCATCACGGCTTCTGACAAGCTTCTTATGGATTGGATCATAAAATCTATAGCCAAGCTGATCTTGACCATAGCCAACAAACACGCATTTTCGTGTTTTGACATCAAGTTTGGATCTTTCATCCTTTGGTACATGCATGAAGGCTTTACAACCAAACACCCATAAATGATCATAGGAAACATTCTTTCCTGACCATACCTTCTCTGGAGTATCGTACTGGAGAGGAACACAAGGTGAACGGTTCAATACATGAGCAACTACTTGTATAGCCTCACCCCAAAACATCTTTGGCAACTTTGCATGTGAGAGTATACATCTGACTCTCTCCATCAAAGTCCTGTTCATCCTCTCAGCTAAACCATTCAATTACGGTGTCTTTAGCGGTGTCGTTTGATGTCGAATACCATGCTCTTTACAGTAAGCATGAAATGGTCCTGTGTACTCTCCACCATTGTCTGTACGAATACACTTAAGCTTCTTGCCTGTTTCCCTCTCCACCATAGATATGAACTGTTTAAAGACATCTAACACTTGGTCTTTGGTCTTTAAAAGATACACCCAAGTCTTCCGGGAATGATCATCAATGAAAGTCACAAAGTATTGAACACCACCAAGTGACTTTGGCATTGGCCCACACAAATATGAATGTATTAGGTCCAATACATTCTTCATTCTGGAAGAAGGGGAACTCTTGAAAGCAACTCTGTTTTGCTTTCCCGCCAGACAATCAGTACATTTCTTTAGATGGACCTGATCCAATCCAGACAATATATTCTTTTTGGTTAGAACGGTCATACTTTTCTCACTCATATGACCAAGTCGCTTGTGCCATAATTCAACTGTACCGTCATTCTCCACTGTATTCACAGTCTCCTGTAAAGCCTTGGCCTGTATCATGTACAGTCTTGAGCACTTATCTCCTTTGGCCACCACCAACGATCCTTTGGTAAGCTTCCACTAGCCGTTGTTGAAGGTGTTGCAGTAACCTTCATCATCCAACCTTCCAGTTGAGATCAAGTTCAGGCACATGACTGGAATATACCTGACATCCTTCAGGACTAAGCGCGTACCATTCTGTGTCTCTAAACAAACATCTCCTTTTCCTGTAACTTTTGAATAATTTTCATTCCCCATTCTAACAACACCAAAATCACCTGGTGTGTAAGAGAAGAATAATTCCTTCTGAGATGTCACATGAATAGTAACTCCACTGTCAACTACCCAACTGGTCTCATGGGTTGCAAGGTTGACAATGTCTTCTTCATAGATGATGTGGAACTCCTTGGCAACATTGGTTTGTTCATCATCACTGCTGTCATCTTGGACCTTCTCCTTGCCTTTGTTCTTCTTTTGAAATCTTTTGAGTATCTGGCAGAACCTCTTTATGTGGCCCTTCTGCTTGTAGTGATGGCACTTCACATTTGCATATTTATTTGACTTTCTTCTGCTTTGCTTCTGGACTTTGAACCTTTGATTTGATTCCTCCCTCTTGCCTCTACAACAAGAACATCCTGATACGATGATGTGGCTCCTTGTGCTTTTCTTCTTATTTCTTCATTTAGGATACCACTTTTTGTAACACCCCAATTTTCCAGACTTGAATCCTGATGTGATCGTCATAATTAATAAAATTGTGAATAAATTTTTCGCGTTACAAAATAATTACCGGAGTCACACCAAAACTCGAATCATAGAAAATCAAAGTGTACAATTAAATAAACTAAAGCTGGATCGATAAAATAATAGCCCATAACGGTATACAAAAATAATAGAGTTTACAGCGGAAGAATATGCATACCGGGCACACGCCTAGTCCCATATATGAAGATATGAGAAAAGGCTAAGCAAGCATGCAATGGTATATTATAAGCCTAATAGACAACTACCATCATTTTATATAATTACATGAGCATGCAAAGCCTAAGATATAATTATATGTATATATAAATACTTTCCTATACATACGGGAATCTTCTCCCGACTATCTCTTATATTCTACACATATATGTATTCATCATCACCAATTCAAAGAATTATCTTATACATACTTAAAACCTCTAAATCATCTATATATTCATATATAATTTATTCATTACACAAGAATCCATAAATGATGTCGGCCAAGGCACTTCCTCTACCACTATTTACCTTCATCCAAGCTTTAATTAAAATATGAACTTATCCCATGGCAACCTGCATCACAATGCTAAAAAGGAGACCACATGGGAGAGTGAGTTATACATTCAAAATGACGAATAACATATATATTATGATCAAGTGCATATGCATACCAACATCATGTGTGTTTTGCTATAAGACCATTTAAATTATCATCCATTCATTATATCATTAATATAATAGGCATACAAGCCTCATACATAATCATTTACACAATCAATTTACCACTTATCAACAAGGGCACTCATAATCATTATCATCATTACACCATTAAGGTTTCACACAATACCTCCTCGTAAGGGGCTTTTCAACACTCGTGGTCATCTCATCTCAAATATATAATAAATTTAATTCTATATCAATGGGTGATCGCAACCACCATAATCAAACATTCATAACCATAACGGGTGATCGCAACCACCATAATCAATTCTTCATAATCATAATAGGTGATCGCAACCACCATAATCAATCATTCGTAATCATTGGTTTCCCGCCTCGCAAGGGATACTCCCGCCTCATGATCGCAACCATGGGCATCATAGGTGCTCACAAGCCCTTTATCATATCAAATACCAAGTGATCGTAACCACTGGTTCATCATCATATAATGGTCCCCGTAAGGCCTTTCACATTTCACAATCCAGGTGATCGCAACCACCGGCACAATATCATATCATCATCACTCAGGGCTATGCCCTTCGTGGCACCCCGCAAGGTGATTCAATTCATAACAATTCAACAACAATAGGACAACGTCCTCTTCACTCAGGGATTTACCCTTCGTGGCACCCCGCAAGGTGAAATATTCATTTCAATAATAATTTATGCAATAGCATCTTCACTCAGGGATTTACCCATCGTGGCACCCCGCAAGGTGATTTTCTTCATAATAATAATCACAATACCATCATCACTCGGGGATACACCCCTCGTGGCACCCCGCAAGGTGATATACTTCACAATAATAATGTATATCAATACCAATCTATGCCATAAATGCAACAATGCAATAATACATATGCCCAATAATCTCACAAGGATTTCTCACCCTCTCAATTAGGGTATATATCTTAATTTGGCATCTTAATAATTATTCATTATCAATTACAAAGCCCCTTAAGGCACATCGTTCAAATAATTGGCATCCAATGGCCACAACCATCATCCATAACAATCCATACGTGGATATCAAAAAGGCGTAGCAACAAACATAATATTAATCCACACATGTGGCAACAAGGTATTTCAAATTACATATACATATATAACAATCATATTTGGTAATCGTCATTGCTTCACACACATACAAGTCAATTACTTGTATCAACCGTTAAGGTGTCATAATGTTTCATACTATCCAACAATATCATTATAAATATTCATTGGTAAATTCCAACCCGTCACAAGGGTATCGTAATAATTCTCAACAATTATCAAATTACCATTTCATTTAATTTAATACATATACATGACAAGGCAAGCATGAGTATTCATTACATACAACAATCACTATCAAATTTACTCATGCAATTTGAATGTTAACTCCTCTCCTACCTCAAGGGAAGAGCCGAACCATCCCAACGCTCCAAATGCTCCATTGCATCACCCGAAATACAATCTACATACCATACATATACATACACATAATAAATAACCATCATAACTCTAAACATTTGTTAGCTTATCATAAAGCTTAACCCCAAGTCCTAGACTTGTTAATCATCAACCTATGTAACTGTGTTAGGCTTCGGGAATTCCTTTCCCAAAGCCAAGATCCTCTAGATCTTAAAGGTTAACTACATCCCACATCATTTACTTCTCATCAAGATTCATAATATATCAATAGAGGGTAAGCATACATATTTCCGTAATATAGCATAGACATATACATAGCTTGCCATGGCCTTAAGTCATTCCCCAATCACCTCTAAGACAAACCACACATATACCTTTAGTGAATCCGTTTGTTTTTCCATAATAATAGAGGTTTTGGGCAACAATGAGCCCGTGATAAATTTCAACATTGGGACATGGGAAGAGTTCATTTTTAGCCTTAAAATAGTGGGTCATGTCATAAATGTCACCTATTAGTCTCAATTTGACCACCACAAAAAGTTAGGTTCAAAACCCTCTTGAACTTGTATTTTTTTCAATGCAGTGGGTTCGGTATTTTAGGGCTCATGAGAGTTAGAAAACTCCAATTAATGTGAGATCAATTCTCACACTCCGTCAACATAATTATCTAAAACTTTTATGAAGAAGTCGAGAGCTAATTATACCCAAAAGATTGCTTAATTTGTTAATTTATGAAATCAGCCCTGCTGAAACTTTCAGCCTGAACACCCTTTAGTATTTTGGGTATAACTCGGGATACCGAACTCCGATTGACACAAATTGGGTATCAAAACGACGGCGACAAAATTATCTACAACTTTGATGAACATTGCAATCACGCTTGAGCGTGAATTTCCACGCTTAAGCGCGATCGGGTTTGAAAAGTTACGCTTAAACGAAGAAAATTGAAAGAAGGAAGGAAGATTTAGCATCAGGGGCCTTCACGCTTAAGCGTGGCCCCCTCTCGCTTGAGCGTGAGCATGTTATCACGCTTGAGCGTGAGAAAGAATTAGCCTCTCCCCATACAATCACGCTTGAACGCGCCCCTTTTTCACATGACTCACGCTTGAGCGTGAGAAGAAAAGGGAATCAGGACTCATGCGCGTTTGAGCGCAAAATGCTCGCTTGAGCGTGGGATCCTTCACGCTTAATCACGCTTGAGCGTGACACCCTTACACTCTCAATTTTCTCTTTAATTTGCTTGAGCGAGAGTTTCTCGCTTAAGCGAAAACAGGCCAGAGGCCTGGTATCCAACACAGAGGATTCTCGCTTGAGCGAGAATCCCTCTCGCTTAAGCGAGAATATCAGAACCTGGCAGAACTCAAAAATTCTCACAACTCATCTCATGAAAACTCATTCTAAGGCAATTTAATCACATCCAACCCTTCATAGACATCACATGAGGCATATAAAACTTGCTCTAAGTATTCTTATTCAGAAATTCTTATCCCCAAATGATTAATCACACATTAAAATCATATTTATCATCCATATATATATATATATATATATATATATATATATATATATATACAACCATACAATCATCTCATTGTTATACATACCATCCTTGGTAATCATTAACCTTCCATTCATATTTTCTTAATAATTGCATTAAACCTTAAACTTATCATCATCACACATATAGGCATACATTTCAATAACGATCATCACCTATTCTCATATTTCATCATTATAATCCACCATTTGCCATTCTCATTATCATAGTTGCCAATACTCAAGGGGTTCAACTCCTCTAATCACATACACACTCACATGCACTCATCTCCCAATCCTCACAAATCAACACCAATGTTTAAACATTCATCTCCTCACATAAAATCATTCTAAAACATCAAAAATCATCAAAATCACCTATTTAGCCAAAATTTCCAATTTACCATACTTAGGGTTTTCTCCAAAATTTCCCATCAACAATTAACAATCATTAATTTCAATTATTTATATACATTCATAGGTTAACAACAATGCATCCCACTCATCATCAATAATAGCACTAAATCTCTAAGGGTTAATCAACCTAGGGTTTGGTTCCTCAAGCCATTTTCCATCAAAACAACACCCAATCATCCATCACAATACTTAAATAGACTCAAAACCATAAACAAAAGCCATAGGTGTTCAAAAATCATACCTCTCCTCCAAGCCCAAGGCCAAACTCGAAAATAAGGGGAAAAGAGGAAGAGGAGAGCCAAGCTTTGCTCCTATGTCCCATTCATGCTTCATGAATCCATGACATCTAATTAATTTTGAGTGGGTGAGGTAAAGGAAGAAGGTGGTCACGGTTTGGTGGAGGAGAAGAGAAAGGAGAAGAAAAATGGAGAATGGTGGAGGGAGAAGAAGCCAACGGAGAATATAAGAGAGAAGGGAAAGTTTTGTTTTAAAGTCTTGACCCCTCATTAAAACTTCTCCGTTTTATAACAAACAGGCTCTCCGTTCAGGCTCAATATATTATCTAAAATTTATTCCGAAGATATATTCGGATTCCCAATAATTTTATCTACAGCCCTGACCAACAACATCTCAATCGGAGATACTTGGTCCGACACTCATTTTCTAATCGGGTATAATTTTAACTCTTAAGTACTCAATAATTTTATAACTAGTCCTCATAAGTCTCAATTTAATTATTCTAACGTTTTTAAGACATTCAATAATCCATTATAATTATTAAATATCTATTCTCTCGATTTAATTATTTTTATAAAATTCAGGATGTTACACTTTTGACATTTTCCATATTTACTACACCATTTGGTGTAGAATTTGTGATTGAAATCTTCAAAGTCTCCCAAGACTCTGGTACGGAAGCCAGCACCAAAAGAGTAAGTACTTCATCATCAAATTTAATGCCCATCCTTGACAGCTGCTCCATGATCCCATGCATTTCATTCAAATGATATGTCATCAATGTACCCTCCCGGTACTTCATCTGGAGTAGCCTTGTCAAATAAAATAATTTATTGTTGCCGGTTTTAGAAGCGTACAACTCCTCTAACTTGTTCCACAATGTTCGAGCATGAGTCTCACTGTAAATGTGATTGTACACATTGTCTTCGACAAATTATCGGATAAAGCCACAGACTCGTTCATGCTCAAATTCTTATTCTTCACCTGTCTTGTCCTAAGGTTTAGTTGTACTAAACACTGGTAGATGCATCTTCATCACAAATAGGAGATCCTTTATCTTGTTTCTCCATATGTGGTAATTCATGCCATTTAAATTAATCATTTTACTCGTCTTTACCTTCATGACCCCAACTAGACTCTTAAAAGGTAAATAATAATCTAACTTATTTTCTGATGTGGAGGGTCCACCTTAGTGGCAACCACAAAGCATACGATAAGTAGATATTAATTCCATCTAGTATCGCTCTGATACTAATTGTTGGGAAAAACGGGCATAGATATTCTGATATTTTCCCGGGCGTAGCGGAATGGCGGACTGATAAAATAGGTGGTTGCAAAATAAATTAAATACAAGCAAAGTAAATAAATAATTAAAATGGCACCAACAATTTGATGTGGTTCACCCTTTTGATTTAGGCTACGTTCACGGGACAAACTCTGAAATTACTTCCGCTAATAAAATTAGTAGGCGTACAAGAGGGACTTCTCTAATAAAATATTAGAGGTACAAACCCGGGATTAACCCAAAATAGTAGTACTCAAGTCTTTTCCAAACACCCCAATTAACCTCACTATTTTGTCACTCACTAATTATTTTCCCTCACTCTAAATCATCAAAGCAATTAATTGCTTTGGCCTAAACACTCTCGTTTGTGTTTCTTGCAATTGCTCTCAATTGCTTCTGATGCTTCAATTGCTTAGTTTATGCCTATTTATAGGCCTTTGGAAACAATTTTAGCCACTTGAAATTTGTGGCTTTCAATTACCCATACTGCATGCATCTTGTAACCACAAAATGGAAAGGCAAATAAATTATTGTTTATAGCCCTCCATTATGAGGGACCTATAACATCCACTACCACTGCCCACCAGCGGCCACCACCACCACCCTTCCCCCACCAATATACTCTAGATAAAAACTTACGGAAAAGTCAAAACTTTGGATTGGTTCTCATGTGTTTTCCAATGTGCTTCTTGATGAGGAGTGGTTCTATGTAAAGTTTCATCAACTTGAGAAGATCCTTGATGGCCATTTGCAATGCTAGTAGGTTTTTCGATTCTAGGTTTTGGGTTTTTTTAATTTTTTATGGGTTCAATTTTTGTTTTCCTGGTGTAAAACGGTGAAGCAGAAAATGACGGGAAGAATGGCAAGTGGCAAAAATAAATGAGGTAATGAGGAAAACTATGATGTTGTGTTATATGTCTGTGATGGAAGGTTATTACAGACAATATGAAGGTGGGGGTGGTCATGGTTTCATGGATAGAAATGAAAAAGGTGTTAGTTGTGATAGGGGAGGGGGATTATTAAGGGTAGCAATGGTGGTGGACAGTGAAATGAGTGATGAGAAGAAAGAAAAGGAAGAGATGAGAGTTGAAGGAGGACAAAAATAAAAGTAAAGGATAAAGGAAGAAGGAGGAGTACCAGTGAGTTTCACATCACACAGTTATTGATTTTAAGGCCTTTTATCAGACAATGACGAGTTTATCATGTGTTAGGTTATTTAATGGTGTTAACTATTTAATAGTTCTAAGATAGATTTATAAGTGTTTTGAAACTTAAAAAATTAATTTGACAAAAAAAATATTAAATGACTAGACCAAAAAAAATTAACATAAATGTGTATGACTGATAATAAACTAAACCAACTCAGTAAAAGTTTGACAATACTCGATGAACTCGGTTTATGAAACAAATGAGTTAAACTTGATCTAAGAATGAAGTTGTTAACTAAATGAGTTGAAATAGAATTAAGTAAAGTTCGACTTGTTTGGTTCATGAGCTAACTTGATAAATAAATAAATATATAATTAATTTTATGAACTTTCTACTATTTTATTTTTTTCAAGTCATTGTTTGTAGAATTTTAATAAAAAATAATCTGCCAACAAAAATAAAGTAAAGAAGAGTTTTGGAAATTTGAGAACTTTAGCTTACGAGCTCCTGATATGAACCAAAAAGTTCGTAAACTTCAAATTTCATGAAAAATTTAAGTCAATCTCGATACGAGTAAATTCTTATTGAACCGAGTTGACTCATCTTCAGCCTATTTAAAAGAGCCAAACATGTATCTTTACTCTCCTTTTGCCTAGCAAGAATTATTTAAGCCTTCGTTTTTAATGCTTTCGTTATCAAAACATAGAATGACATTTTTTTAACAATCAAGAGTAGTTAGTTAAGATGAAAGTGGTGTGATATTTCTAAAAGAATGGCTCTTGTGTAGGTGGCAGATTTGGAAAAGGAAGTGGTAAAGCAGACAGAACTAAGAGTAATGTATAGGAAAAGAATGGAAAGGACTCAAGATTACTTAAGGTACTGCCTTCAAATGGCACAGGAAAATGGAATATTGGATCTCATTATCCACCACAAAGATGAACTTCACCAATCTCCTCTGTCTGTCTCCATTACCAGCCCTCAAATTCCCACTCCTCCACACCATCACCCCAATCTTGCAGCCATCATCCACCAAGCCAAAATCAATGGATGGTATATTGACCCAATTGAGGTTAGTACGTTAAATTATTCCACTCCATAATCATGCAGAATACATCAATTTATTTATCATGACCTTTTATTTAATGCATCTTCTTACTATTTATAGAAGTCCCGCGTCTAAAAAAGTATAATAAACTAAAGAGTTGAGCTAAGGGAAGCCTTTAAAACGTGACAACCATTTGAACTGTGAAAACGTTTTTTTTTATTTTCTGTTATTTAATTTTAATTATAAAATTATCATTCTGCTTTTTGTTTCTTGAATTTTGTATGGAAAATACTGAAAATAATTTTTTTTCCTGTTTTCATTTTATTTTTCATTTTTTAATATGAATTTTTTAAAATAAGAAACATAATGACAGTTTTATAATTAAAATTAAAAAAATATATAAAAACAAAAAATATTTTCACAATCCAAACAAACCTTAATATTTTTTTAAATTCTTAATTTTTGTTTTCTGATAATGTTTTAAATATATTTGTTGCTAAATGCTTCCTGATAATTCTTATCTTCATCTAATAAACTCATCCGCATTCCTTATTCATATTAAACTTGTATGTTATAGGGTATTTTGGAGTAGATGATACTTTATGTGTGCTACAAAAATTGCAACTTTTTTTTTTCATGCAATTGAATGCAATCTAAGTGATTAATTAATACTACATTCATTCTTCAATATAAAATTATTTTACCTGATTACAAAAATGGATTAATTTAGTAAAAGTGGTTAAATTTGTCTAGAATTTATAATAATTTTTTAAAATTGCTTTTAAGGCTGTTATGAATAAAATTAAGTGTAATTAACTTGTGGTGCGTAGATAGAATTGGAAGAGAGAATTGGGGAAGGGAGCACAGCAGAGATTCACAAAGGAACATGGCGTGGGTATGGGGTGGCAGTAAAGTGCATAACAGAGGAGTTCTTCCGCACAAACGAAAACGGCGTGGCTTACTTCACTCAAGAGCTGGAAACATTGTCAAGACAACGCCACAGGTTTGTGCTTCAGCTTATGGGCGCGTGCATTCAGCCTCCACACCACGCGTGGGTGGTCACCGAGTATCTAAGCACCACGCTCAAGGAATGGTTACATGGGCCAGGCAATAGGCGCAAAGAGAGAATGGTGGCCCTTGCACCCTTTAAAGAAAGAGTGGTGCGGGCCTTGGAAATAGCCCAAGGGATGCAGTATCTGCATGAGCAAAAGCCCAAACTCATTCACCGTGACTTGAAGCCCAGCAACATTTTCCTAGATGATGCCTTACATGTTAGGGTGGCTGATTTTGGTCATGCAAGATTCTTGGCTGATGAGGAAATGGCTCTCACTGGAGAAACAGGCAAACATTATTCTCTTTTTCCTAATTCATTTTATTTCTTCCCACAAGCTAATTTGGGTAACTTAATTAAATAGATGATTTTTACTTTTTTTCAAACGTAGATAGAGATGTCAAAACAGGTCTGGTCTAACAAGTTTGTGAACACCATTTCTAAGCATGATTGAAAGTTTTAAAAGAGATAATCTTAAAAAATAAAAAGACTCCATCACCCATTTATGTTTGTTTCCCATTACAATGCCCATATTACATGTATTATCAATAATACTCCACTGAGTATGGGAAGGAAATAGATGCGTTGTAAAGGGTACTCAATAATTCATAAAAGCTTTAACCAGATTGATTTAAGAATCAGGAATTTTTACACAGAGAACAGGATGAACACCTTCATAATCTTTGTCCTCCTCATCATCAATCATCAAATAAAAAAAATCATTCAACTTCATCATCACATCCCATCTTCATCTATTCCCAAATCAAATATCCAACAACCAAACAATGACCATCATCAACAAGAGTAACAAATAACACAAACACCATTAAAGAAAAGAAAACAGCAAGAAAAAGAAGGATAGCTGTCGGAGACTGTCACTGCCACGCTCGTCGTCGCCGACCTCCCCCCTCGCGCATCACTACCTCCGGACAAGCGATCCCGACACTACCCTCACAACCTTCGTGCGTCGTTCCCCGTCGTCGGCCTTTTCTTCTCCCTCCATGGTTTCTCTTCTCTCTCCCTGATTCTGATTTCTCTCTCTCACACACACACTCTCTCTTCTGCCTCCTTTTCTCTACAACTCACCCACTCTGCTTTTCTCTAATTCCCTTTTCCTTATTTCAAATTAGAAACCCTAATAGGTTTATTTTTAAAATCAAAATATATCCTCTTCTTTTAGAAATAATGAATAAAAGCAAAAACAGATTTTTCTTATGAATAATAAAATAAGTAAATATCTTTTAATTATCTCAAATCAAAAATAAAAATATTAAAAGTTAAACATCCTTTTTTAAACATAATAAATTCTTTATACTAAATCCAAAAGTAAAAATATAAATACTTTTCTTTATTTTATGATAAATTTTAAAAATTAAAATATCAAAATCCAAACGTTCCTTTTATCAAAATAAATAATCTTTTATGCTAAATCAAAAATCTTATAAGTGGTGTCGTGCAAAATGACTTTTGCCTACATACACTTTACAAGATTTTGAAGGTTTATGCACGTGCGAATTTCTTCGTCTTGTATCTCTCCTTCCTCATTAATTTTCCTTTATTATTAAAAAATCAAATCAATAAAAAATAATTTAAATATTTTCCAAAGTTAATTTTCCCTAGAACTACGTGACCCTGATTTTCCAATACGCTTGAGAATATGTAGGAGCGGGAGTAATTCCTGTCGGGCCTACTTTCCTTTTAATAATTTTTGTGTGATTTTGTCTAATCTCAATTAATTTTTTACTATTTAATTTTTGAAAATTATTTTATCACGAGAAGGTTAATTTAGATGAGACGTCTTGTTAACCTTTTCAAATTTTCAATTGGTTTTTATTCATTAAATAATAATATTTTAAAAGAAGATTAATTTAGACGAGACGTCTTGTTGATCTCATCATGTTTTTCAATATAAAATAACAACAATAATATTTTAAAAAGAGATTAATTTAGATGCGATGTCTTGTTGATCTCATCATATTTTAATGCATTTTGGTAATAATATTTCTTATGGGGAGGGATTAATTTAGATAAGACGTCTTGTCAATCTCCTCATGTTTTCAATATATTTTATTTAATAACAATATTTCACAAAAAAGAGTTAATTTGGACGAGACGTCTTGTTAATATTTTGTGTTGTTTAATCAACTTTATTTTCTCTTATCTTACTTAACCTTATTTAAATCTCTAATTTGTATTATAAATTAAGGTTAATTTGGATGAGACATCCTATTAATCCTTACTTTCACTCTGTTTTATTCTTCTTTACTATCACTGTTTGGTTTCTTACTGTCACTGTTAGTCAAGCTTTTACTGTCACTGTTTAGTCAGGTTTCTTACTGTCACTGTTTAATCAAGTTTCTTACTGTCACTATTTAGCTAAGTTCCTCACTGTTATCGCTCAGTCAAATTTCTTACTGTCACTGTTTAGTCAAGTTGTTCGATTTAAGATTAATTTGGACAAGACGTCCTATTAAGCTTATTTCGAAACTTCCTCGTCTGTTTTGTCTGTTCCTTTTCTAAAGAAGTTAAAATAATTTCTGGGCTACTTATAATGCGTGCTATCAACTTCAGATAACCATTTCATAACAGACAGTTGTGAGGTACTAATACTTTCCTCACCTGTAATTTGACTCCCGAACTTAGAATTTCACTTTTATGACCAGTGCTTTTAAAAGAGGTTTATCTAATATTTTACATTTTAAAAAATATTGGTGGCGACTTCTTATTTTTTTTGTTTTTACTATTGTTTGTTTTTTTTCGACAGGATTTTGAACCCCTGTTGTCTTTTTTCTTTTCGAAAGGATTTTAATTTGACTAGTTATTTTTAAAGGGTCGGTCATCCCGCTGCGATCCCAGTCGCGATAGATGGCGACTCCATTGGGGACTTAGAGAGTCAAGACAACCAAGTTGATAACGCATGTTTCAAACTAGTTTGTTAATTATTTAACTTCTTTATTTTTATTTTTTTGTCACTGTTTATATGTAATTTTTGCTTTATTTATTTTTTTTATTTTTTTGTCACTGTTTATATGTAATTTTTGCTTTATTTATATTTTGTCATTTATTTTTTGTTATTGTTTGTGTGTTGTTGAACCCTAGGGTAGACGACTTTATTTTGCTGTTCTGTGTTTGTTCTCTGTGCAGGATGGGTAAGGTACAAGTATTGAATGTCTCTTTCATACATTACACTCACATTTTACACACACCTTCGAGTGGGGCCCTACACCCGGGCCCAAATGAAACTTAAGATTAAGGGAGGTTGATAGCGGTGTCATTTGGGATGTACGTCTTATCTGGCTATCGTGAGAACCTCAGTTAGAGTTTAACTTATTCATGGTGTCCTACACCTAGTAGACTTCCTACTGTTGTGGTGAGCATCATGAGTAGGATCTTGACTCTAGTGACCTTTAAAAATTTAGTGCAAGCCACCTAATGTGAGATATCTTTGTTACACAAACCTTAGAACCGGTAGGAGGCCTTCAGAAAAAACCCATCTTAAGGAACAAAGGGGCAGACTTTCCCTCTACCTTCTCTTATTCTCACTTTCCCTTTTAATCCAAATTGGTGGACCACTTGCCCGTTCAACAGATTACTTCTTTCTAAAAGTGACACTTTTTAAATTGGTGATCCTTTAACAGGTAAGCAGTCCTCTTTTGTGCAATTTTACTTAAGTTTTTGGGGTCTTGGGTTACAGATTTTTCCAAATCAATAAAAAAATCAAAAGGTTCAAAAGAATAAAAAAAATATAAAAATGTCAAAAAATATCAAAAAATATCAAAGAAAACATTAATGATGATTGGAAGGTCTGTAACCCACATGACTCTCGATCTGGCACGAGTGGTTTTAATCGTTACTTCCCCGGGTGTAAAAATATTTTCAAAAATGAGTTACGAGGGAAATAATGATTCATGAGACACGTCAAGTTTCATTTAACTAATTTCCTTTCTATTCTTTTAATAATTCCAAAGACACCACAAGGACGCACCCTTACAGAACTCGACTTCAGAGGAGACTCATGGCTGAAATAGAACATCTGAACGAAGATCTTAGGAATGAGGTTAACTAGTTGAGAGAGCATATAGAGGAACTGACAAAGCTCTTGGAGAAGAAAGTCACAGAAGGGGGCTCTTCCCTGGGTAACGAGGAACAACTGTCTACCCCTTTGCATCCCCCAGGTTTTGGTCTGACACCGGCCCAAGCTGCAAATCCCATAGTAATTCCCTTCACCATTAATACTGGGAACCCCAATTAAGTTGCTGACTCTCACAGCAAGCCTCATGACGTGTTGTATGGTTATACACCACCACACACTTTCATCGGCCCATACGGTAACCCTGTACCCTTTCCACAATACGGCTTACCTCCAGGCTATTTCCCTCCTCTGTTCACCAACCCCCGAGATGGCAATACCTTACAATTGGTAAATCGCTAAGTTCCAAACCCTACCCAAATGACCATTCCAACAATTAACCAAGCCCTAAGTCCTCAACCCTTTGAATCACAAGCCACTCAAACATAGGCTACCAAAATAACCTAGCTGATCCCTAACCCATAAACTTTGGCCCAACCATATAACTCCATACAAAACATTGGCCCAACACATGAAATGTCATATCCCACTACTCTTTACCCATAGTATAATTACCCAGACGGGTATATAATGCCTTACACTACCAACTTACAGGGATTCGCTCAGACTACAAACCCCATGAGAGACACCACTATAGCTACCCAACCTAAGGGAAAGAGATCCTTAAAGAGTAGTTGCGGGTTGTAGAAGGCGTTGGAGGCCTCGATTTAATAGATGCTCATGAGTTCTGCCTAGTCCCCGATGTTGTGATTCCTCCAAAATTTAAGATGCCCGACTTTGATAAATATTGTGGCACATCCTATCCTAGAAATCATTTAACCATGTACTGTCGGAAGATAGTTTCTCGTGCATTTGATGACAAATTGCGTATACATTGTTTTCAGGATAGCCTGGCTGGGGCTGCACCCACCTGGTATACTCATCTAGAGTGAGCTCGCATCCATTATTGGAAAGACCTGGCGGATGCCTTTCTAAAATAGTACAAGTATAACCTAGACATGGCGCCTGATAGAATTCAGCTTCAAAATATGGTGAAAAAGAATAGCGAGTCATTCAAAGAATACGCACAATGCTGACATGAAATGATTATACAAGTGGATCCCCCATTCTCGAAAAAAGAGGTAGTGGCAATGTTTATTGATACACTCCAGTCACCTTTCTACGATAGGATGATTGGTAGTGTTTCATCCAACTTCTCTCACATTGTTATTATTGGAGAAATAATAGAGAGCGGTCTGAGGACAGGGAAGATTGCCTGAAGCCTGTCTGTGGCACCTGCTACAAGAAGACCTACGTTAGGAGATGAAACAAGGAGAAATGAAAAACCCAATTCCATCTCTTATGACCAAAGAAGGGCCCAATCGGGACCATTTACCCCTGTCATTTTTCAACCCACCAACCTATTACCTTATCCACCACACCCATATGTGGCCGTTATCGCCTACAACCAGATCCTTTATCTTACCCCACCACTATCCCACTTTTGTCCACCTACCACCAGAGCACCAAATCCACAGCTAACACCACATTGTCCCTCGCAACAATGGTCTCAATCCCCTAATCCCAACCAAAACCAAAGGAGACTAAATAGTGAACATATGCCAGTCCAATTTGACCTCATTCCCATGATTTACACTGAACTTTTACCTCACCTTATCTGCAATTCACTTGTGGTACGCTGACCTTCCAAACCTTTAGAACCGCCTTACCCTAGGGGGCATGATCCCAATAAGCAGTGTGATTACCGTGCTAGAGCACCCGGGCATTCTATTGAGAATTGTCTGGCCTTGAAGTATAAGGTAAGAGATCTGATTAATGCCAATTGGCTCAATTTCCAAGAGGGAAATCCCAACGTGACTACAAACCCCTTGCCTAACCAAACGAATTCTGGGGTTAATGCGATAAAGGAGGATATAGAGTATGTAAGATGATGTCACTGCCATTGAAGACAGTCCTTGTAATGATACAGATTTTGAATTGCTTGCCCACCTATCAGGGAACTTTGTAATTAAGAGGTTGTCAAACTCCTCATGACCTTAAAAGTCTAATTAATAATGCTTTAATAACTTATTGGTTCCCCTACTATGCCTAAGGCTTTGGGACGTTTTATGTAATAAGGGCAAAAAAAACTTGTTTTGTCATTTCCACTTTTATCAATGAATGTGTATCAAATTTTAATTCTTGTTTTGCTTGTCTCTGTGTTGATCCCTTTCCCCTTTATTCGATTGCTTCCTTCTCTATTATATACCAAATAAATACAAATCCAAAAAATGATCCTCCTCAGAATAGTTTGGTCATAATCCCATTCCACGACTTCGATCTCTCGGTTGATTATGTTGACGACAAAGGTAAGGAAGACTAGGATCCCTTGCCCGAATTAAATAGGATGATGGAACAAGAGGCTAGAGAAGTTCAACTTTATTAAGAGGTAATTGAGACTATCAATGAAAAGGATAAAGGAAGTCAAGATTGGCATAACGTGAAAAGTTGATTAAGTTGTCAGTGTCCTTTCATTTGAAAGACACTGGGGCAATTTATCGAAGAACAATGATAATCTTATTTCATGATATGATGAAATAGAAATCTATGTGGACGACAACACTGCAAGCCCCAACGTGAACAAGGGTATATCTATCAGAGCTTTAGTATTGACCAATATGGATGGCAAGGACTTGATGATGCCCTTAAATGCAAACGCAATCAAGAGATACTTTGCCAAAAAAACAAAATAGAACAAAATAAAAAAAGAAAAACAAAAAATTAAGGTTGGCGCCCTACGCACACACCAATTGGGGCAAGAGAATGCCCTCAATTCTCATATCAGGGCACATTCAGATCATTAAGCAGGCCGTAACCTTTCTATATAGGGGGTACAGATGTCATCAAGTCAAGAATGCGATAAAAACAATGATTCATCCTTGTCGTAATCAACACCTCAACCTTAAAGGGGTGCAACTACTTCTCACGCTAATATGACCAAGGAGATAGTCTACTGCACTGAGTGATTGCTAATAATACCATTAGCATCATAATTCTTCGCCACATCGGCTAAGGGTGAATAAAGCTTTTAGAATATAGCAAAGGTACCAAGGGGGTCATTCGAAGGTCAAAACCACAAAAAAAAACAATAAGAAGAAAGAAAACAACAACAAAGACAAAGAAAAAGAGTAAAAAAAAGGAAAGAATAAATAAAAGAACAAAACAAAAGCCAGAAAGAAGAATCAATGGTCCCTACTCATTGGTGTAAAAAAGGTTCGCCCCTGGCGTTAGAGCAAAGTTTCCAATTTAAAGTGACATCTGTTCCCATAAAGGATGAAATTAAATCAAGAGAGGCTATACGGGCTCAATTTCTGTGTAATCAATTTAAACCTTTTATTGTGAAGGACATGACCTTGGCTAGAAAAAACATGTCATAAAGAAAGAAAGGCTCGCTAGGCTGAAAACCTGGAAAGGTAGCCTAGGCAAAAGTTAGAGCGATCTAGTGAGTCAAAAACCTGAAAAGATGGCTCAGGCAAAAATTAAGGTCTGAATTTTGGCACTGAAACCTCCCATGCAAGAAGTACGAGTCCAAAATAGGGCATGAGGATCACGGTCGGACTACCTTCTAAGAAGTAGAGTCGAAGGGTGAACTTGAAGTCGTGATGTGAGATTCAGATACGCGTTGTTCTTAAGGATTCCCTGGAGGATCTGTAGAACCTTCCCTGTTTCACCCAATTATCAATCTTTCCTTTTTAACTCTATTTGTTTTTTTTGCTTTCCCTACTTTCCTTTCTCTGTACTTGCTCAACTCATGAGTAAAATTTCACCCTTTTTGATACATGTTCATGTTGTGAATTTCATTGATGTGATAAAACATATTTTTTTCCTAGCAAATAAAATGAAAAAAATATAACTGTTTAAGGTCATAGGGAGCACGATGCTCTTATTACCTGATCTCATCTCAAGCAATCATTATGAAGATTGGGTCAGAACACGCTCTAAAGATAGGGTTACCTCGTACATTCTATTTCAGCCATGAGTCGCCTCAAGTCTATAGGGATCGTGGCTATATGGGGGGAGGGTCTACTCAAATTCCAATTTGTTTTGTCTTTGCACTGCTTACCCTTTTTTGCAGGTTGTTGTAGCAGACATTCATGTCAAGTCCCGATACCTCGATCAAGTTCTTTTCCCCAGTGGAATCACAATCGCCAAAGTTGGCATCTCAAAATTTCTTTCATCGCCTAGGATGGGCACTTTTAAATTTCTTGTTGCCAGAGCTGGAATTCTTTTAAGTTTCATCGCCTAGGATGGGCATTCTTAAATTTATTTCATAACCTAGGATGAGCACTTTTAAATTTCTTGTTGCTAGAGCTGGAATTCTTTTAAGTTTCATCGCCTAGGATGGGCACTCTTAAATTTATTTCATCGTCTAGGATGGGCACCTTTAAATTTCTTGTTGCTAGAGTTGGCATTCTTTTAAGTTTCATCGCCTAGGCTAGGCACTCTTAAATTTATTTCATCATCTAGGATGAGCACTTTTAAATTTCTTGTTGCCAGAGCTGACATTCTTTTAAGTTTCATCACCTAGGATGAGCACTCTTAAATTTCTTTCATCGTCTAGGATAAGCACTTTTAAATTTCTTGTTGCTAGAGCTGGCATTCTTTTAAGTTTCATCACCTAGGATAGGGACTCTTAAATTTCTTTCATCACCTAGGATGAGCACTTTTAAATTTCTTGTTGCCAGAGCTGACATTCTTTTAAGTTTCATCTTCAAGGATAGGCACTCTTAAATTTCTTTCATCGCCTAGGATGGGCACTTTTAAAATTTTCTTATTGCCGAAGCTGGCACCCTTTTAAGCTTTTGTTGCCAAGGGTTAGCCCTTTTAAGTTTTCTCGTTGCTGAAGCTGACACCCTTTTAAGCTTTTATCACCAAGGATTGACCCTCTTATGTTTTCTCATTGCACTCTTTTAAGCTTTCATCGCCAAGGATTGGCCCTTTCAAGTTTTCTCATTGTTAAAGCTGACACCTCTTTAAGTTTTCATCATATCTTTCAAGTTTTCTCATTGCCGAAGTTGGCACCTCTTTAAGTTTTCATCGCCAAGGATTGGTCTTTTTTCTCATTGCTGAAGCTGGCACCCTTTCAAGCTTTTATTGCCAAGGGTTGGCCCTTACAAGTTTTCTCATTGCCGAAGTTGGCACCTTTTTAAGTTTTCATCGCCAAGGATTGGCCCCTTTTATGTTTTCTCGTTGCCAAAGCTGGCAACCTTTTAAGCTTTTGTCACCAAGGATTGGCCCTTTTATGTTTTCTCTTTGCCAAAGCTGGTACCCTTTCAAGCTTTCATCGCCAAGGATTGGCCATTTTATGTTTTCTTATTACCAAAACTGGCACCATTTCAAGCTCTCATTGCCAAGGATTGGCCATTCCAAGTTTTCTCATTTTTGAAGTTGGCACCTTTTTGAGTTTTCTCATTGCCGAAGCCGGTACCTCTTTAAGTTTTCATCGCACCTTTTAAAGTTTTCTCATTGCCAAAGTTGGCATTGTTTGAGTTTTCTGTTGGCTAAAGTTAGCATTTCTTCAAACTTTTATCGCCGAAGCTGGCGCTTTTGAGTCTTTCTTGTTACCATAGTTGGCATTATTTGAGTTTTCTGTTTGCTAAAGTTGGCACTTTTTCAAGCATTCACCGCCGAAGCTAGCGCTTTTAAATCTTTCTTATTGCCAAAGCTAGCATTGTTTGAGATTTCTGTTTACCAAAGTTGATACCTCTTTAAGCTTTCATCATTGAAGTTGACGCTTTTTGGACTCTTCTTAGTGTCAAAGCTAACAGTGTTTGAATTTTCTGTTGTTGTCAAGATCCTGGATATGGAGATGGCGTCCACGTCTTTACTTTCTTTTCACGATATAAACGAATCATTCATATTTTCATGAAAAGAAAGTAAAGAGGGGCAACTGTGAACACCATTTCTAAGCATGATTGAAAGTTTTAAAAGAGATAATCTTAAAAAAATAAAAAGACCCCATCACCCATTTATGTTTGTTTCCAACTACAATGCCCAGATTACATGTATTATCAATAATACTCCACTATAAGTATGGGAAGGAAATAGATGCACAGTGAAGGGTACTCAATAATTCATAAAAGCTCCAACCAGATTGATTTAAGAACAAGGAATTTTTACACAAAGAACAGGATGAACACCATCATAATCTTTGTCCTCCTCATCATCAATCATCAAATAAAAAAAACCATTCAACTTCATCATCACATCCCATCTTCATCTATTCCCAAATCAAATATCCAACAACCAAACAATGACCATCATCAACAAGAGTAACAAATAACACAAACACCATTAAAGAAAAGAAAACAACAAGAAAAAGAAGGATAGCCATTGGAGACTGACACTGCCACGCTCGCCGTTGCCGACCTCCCCCTCACGCATCACGGCCTCCGGACAGCCGATCCCGACAGCCTCCGCGTGTCGTTCCCCATCGTTGGCCTTTTCTTTTCCCTCCACGATTTCTCTTCTTTCTCCCTGATTCCGATTTCTCTCTCTTACACTATCTCTCTTTCGCCTCATTTTCTCTACAACTCACTTACTTTTCTTTTCTCTATTTCCCTTTTCCTTATTACAAATTAGAAAACCTAATAGGTTTATTTCTTTTGTTTTCTTAGTTTAGCTAATGAGCTTAAAAATACCTAAAGCCCAATTAGGCTAGGACCCATCCATTTTTTACAAGTAATAAAAACAACTAAACAAAAAAAACATTTTGATTTATCTCTAAAAATACTAGTTTTTGTTTATGTTAAGATATTTAGAATGTAGATATTTTTAAGCAAAATAATAATATAAATAAAAATAATAAACAATTTTATAAAAATCAAATCCTCTTCTTTTAGAAATAATGAATAAAAGCAAAAACAAATTTTTATTATGAATAATAAAATAAATAAATATCTTTTAATTTTTTGAAATAAAAAATAAAAATATTAAAAGTTAAACATCCTTTTTAAACATAATAAATTCTTTATACCAAATCCAAAAGTAAAAATCTTGAAACGAAAATATCTTTTCTAAAATAAAAGTAAATAGTTTTCTTTATTTTATGATAAATTTTAAAAATCAAAACGTCAAAATCCAAACGTTCCTTTTATCAAAATAAATAATCTTTTATGTTAAATCAAAAAAATTTTAAGTGGTGTCGTGCAAAATGACTTTTGCCTACATACACTTTATAAGATTTTGAAGGTTTATGTACGTGCAAATTTCTTCGCCTTGTATCTCTCCTTCCTCATTAATTTTTCTTTATTATTAAAAATCAAATCAATTAATAATAATTTAAATATTTTCCAAAGTTAATTTTACCTAGAACTACGTGACCCTGATTTCTCAATACGCTTGAGAATACGTAAGAGCAGGAGTAATTCCTATCTGGCCTACTTTCTTTTTAATAATTTTTGTGTGTTTTTGTCTAATCTCAATAAATTTTTTATTATTTAATTTTATAAAATTGTTTTATCACATCTTTTCAAATTTTCAATCGGTTGTTATTCATTAAATAATAATATTTTAAAAGGAGATTAATTTAGATGAGATGTCCTGTTGATCTCATCATGTTTTCCAATATACAATAACAATAACATTTTAAAAAGAGATTAATTTAGACGCGACGTCTTGTTGATCTCATCATATTTTAATGTATTTTGGTAATAATATTTCTTAGGGGAGGGATTAATTTAGATGAGACGTCTTGTCAGTCTCCTCATGTTTTCAATATATTTTATTTAATAACAACCTTTCACAAAAAGGGTTAATTTGGACGAGACGTCCTGTTAATCTTTTATGTTGTTTAGTCAACTTTATTTTATCTCATCTTATTCAACCTTATTTTAATCTTTAATTTGTATTATAAATTAAGGTTAATTTGGACAGGACATCCTACTAATTCTTACTTTCACTCTGTCTTACTTTTCTTTACTGTCACTATTTGGTTTCTTACTGTCACTGTTTAGCTAAGTTCCTTACTGTGACTGTTTAGTTAAGTTCCTCACTGTCACTGCTCAGTTAAATTTCTTACTGTCATTATTTAGTTAAGTTGTTCGATTTAAGATTAATTTAGACAAGACGTCCTGTTAAGCTTATTTCGAAACTTCCTCGTCTGTTTTGTTTGTTCCTTTCTAAAGAAGTTAAAATAATTTTTGGGCTACTTATAATGCGCTCTATCAACTTGAGGTAACTGTTTCATAACGGACAGTTGTGAGGTGCTAATACCTTCTTCACTTGTAATTCAACTCCCGAACTTAGAATTTCACTTTTATGACCGGTGCTTTTAAAAGAGGTTTTTACCAATATTTTACCTTTTAAAAAATATTGGTGGCGACTCCCTGTTTTCTTTGTTTTCACTGTTGTTTGTTTTCTTTCAAAAGGATTTCGAACCCCTTTTGTCTGTTTTCTTTTCGAAAGGATTTCGATTTGACTAGTTATTTTTAAAGGGTCGGCTGTCCCGCCGCGATCCCGGTTGTGACAAGGTTGATTTGTCAACCTATCAAAAAAATGGTAAGGTGAATTGGAAAAATTTAGTCTATGGTTATCCTAAATTTGACCCGCACCGCCTTATACTTTGGTGGGATTTTAACGGGGCAGGACAAGTCAACTTGGTGAGATGATAACTTTTTTCCCACTTAACTAACAAACATTCACTCATTTTTTATTTTAGCAACATATTACTTTGTGTTTTTTCTAATTTAATAAATTTTCTCTTATTTACTTCATAAAAATAATAAGTTAATTAAATTTTATGAATTTTAATTATTTTATATACTTTTTAGATGAGTAAACAAATTAACTCACTAATAAAAACAATGTAAAATAAGATGTTTTTTCTTGCTAAGCTTGGTGGGTAAACTTGCTAACCTACTAGCAAAATAAGGTGAACCAGAAATTCCAACTCGCCTCCAATAAGGGGCCAAACTTGCATGACCCCGTGTTTAGCGGATTTTTAGTCGGATTGGCCTACATTGAAAACCTTAAATGTGTGGCTTGTGATGTTTGTATTTTATTTTCAGGAACATATGTGTATATGGCCCCAGAGGTGATCCGATGTGAACCTTATAATGAAAAATGTGATGTGTATAGTTTTGGGGTGATACTTAACGAGCTACTAACCGGAAATTATCCTTATGTTGAGACAGAATATGGCCCAACCAAGGTATCATCATCGTCATCTAGATAATTTTGTTTACTGATTATTAGTTTGGTGTTAATCTTCATTAACAATCTTATTAGATTGCTATGGAAGTTGTGGAGGGCAAACTACGTCCTAAGCTACCAGTTGATGATGTTGAACAAGTAAGAGAGCTTATTAATCTAATCTGCCTTTGTTGGGATACTAATCCATCTATTCGACCATCCTTTGCAACAATTACTTGTACCCTCAAAAGTTATGTCAACAACAAACTCCTATATACTGGTGATATTTAATTTACTTATTTGAGTTGTAATCAGTGCATTGCTATCTTATTCAATTTGTTGTATTCTTAATTACTTCGGATGATTAAACTCTCACTTTAATTTTCAAAATTATGTGACAAATTAGTTCAATAAATTAAATTAAATACATTATTCTTTTAAAATTTTAAAAAATCTAGTATGAGGATTGAAATTGACATATCAGGGGTTGTTTAGTTTGTATTTTGATTTCTTATTTTTAATTTTAATTACAAAACTACCATTATGTTTCTTGTTTTTAAAAATTTATGAAAATAAGAAAACAAGTGGTATTTAAAATAAAAAAATACTTTTTTATTTCTATTTATGATTTCTATTCATTATTCTATTTCTATTTATTATTCTATATAATAATTATAAATAAAATAACAATTTTGTAATTAAAATTAAAAATAAAAAAAATCAATCAAACAACCCTTTAGTTTTTTTTATGATTATTAGTGAATTGTGTACATAAAAAAATACATGTAAAACTATTTTGATATACCCAATTCACGGTACTTGCATATGATATACTTTCTACAATATAATAACAATCCCATGGGGGTTTAGTTTATGTCTACCCTCAGTCCAAATGATTATCCAAGCAGATATCTTTATCGTTTCGGGCAAAAAAACGGATGTCTGTATGCAAGACGCTCTGGTATTTAAGTTAATAAAGAACAAAAAATAACAAAGCTTAAACCTTATGATTGGATAATGCATATATTAATTACATTGAATACATTGGAGTGATATTTATAAAGTTGAACTACTTAATTTTTGTAATAATAATGATATGAGTACTTCACTATGATTTTCATAAAAACTATCATTTGATAAGTGCCTTTGGACACATCTACAAATAATGTCTGGTGTGACTTCCAACATTTAGGTGAGGTGATTCCTTGGTACAATGAGGGGATGTTTGATTTGGAATTAGGGAAACGAAGTTGAGAAAATAAAAAAAATTAAAAAGTTGATATTAATCTTTTACATCGTTTGAGACAGTCAAAACTTTATTTTACCGTAACATCAATTTTCTCCTCCTCACAAACTCCGTTGCATTAATGCAGCTCCCCATCAAACATGTCCCGACTTAGCCTTGGCAACCAAAAGTGAGATTTGAATCCTATATTATGCCATAATGCCTAGTTTGTACCATATGTGATACAAGATATAGCATGTTACATACTGGAATGTGCCTGGGAAAATTTGTACTGTTGTTGTTATATCCAAATCACTATTATAAGAGATCAATTTGAATCTGAATTAATCAACTTTATTAAATTGGATGGGTCAAGAAAATTAATATAGTGAATGATATATCTCAATACAGAAAATTATTATGACAATTTGGTCTATTAATTTTTTAATACAAAAGAAATATTACCCCTTAATTTTATAAAATGACATTTATTTCCTCATGTCGATTTATAAATTTTTGGTGTCGTTTTGTATTAACTGATTGACTGATGAGAGGTGCATTACCTGAGTAGCAGCCAAGTCCAAAGTGATGAGCCCAGATAACATTATCACTAATCCCAGGTAGAACATCTGCCATATCATCATAAAATCTCAATTTCCCACCTCACATCTTATTCCTATCACTTGATCCAATCAGTATCTAAACCAAACCAAACCAGACTCGTACTCTACCAAGTTTCGGCAGAAGCAAAACGACACAAAAAAAGAAAAAAAATGGCTTCTATTTCAGTTTCAATGGCTCTGCCACTTAGCTCTGCCACCAAGTCCAGGTCAAACCTTCCATCCTCTGAAGCCTTCTTCAGGCCATTACCCTTTCCAAATAAATCCGTCCCCGAAAAATGCAACAACAACCTCTGAGTTCGAACATCCTTGAAGGAAAAAGCAGTGACAAGTCTAACCGTTGGTGTTTTAGCATCCCAGATGGTGATACCAGACATGGCTCATGCTGCTGGGAATGACTTTTCACCTTCTCTTAAGAACGTTTTGCTCAGCATTGCGACTGGTGGAGTTGTGCTTATTGCCATATTTGGTGTTGTTATGAGAGTTGCCAACTTTGATCCAGTTAAGAGAACTTGAAGTGTTTGTATTTAACCCCCCCCTTTTTTTTTTTTTACTGTTTCATGTGGTTTATGCTACGGTTTATGTTCCATTTACTGTTTCCAAATCTCATTATGTCATTTATAGAATCTATAATTGGTAGTTAGAATTGTTAATTGTCATCTATTTTGAAACACATTTCCATATCCAAAATTATGTTTAGTCATTGTGTTCTTACGTTGACAAGTGAGTATGATATGAAATCCTTAAATTAATCCATCCAACAAACACAATGGTATTCTTGATTTTTAAGTTTTTCTTTTTTGTAAAGAAGAGTTTGTATTTGTAAAATAAGACTTTAATTAGATCTGGAAGAGAATAGGAATATGATTGGGATCCAGATTGAGAGCCTTTCATGCATTTAGACTTTCTAATCCGTTTTTCTGGAAATAGATTAACTTTTTTGAATCGGTTGTTTTTTTATCAGAAAAAATGATTAAAACAAATAAATCAATCACTTACAAACCTAACACGTATAATAAAGAATTTATATACCATTCAATAAAACTTTTATGGAAACATTTCATCCTAACTTTTAAGCAAGCTCAACACCTATGTTGAGTCAATTCAAACTTTTTTTTTATAAACAAACAACTTCACTCTTAAACATAAAATTATTTAGATGTTCATAAATATCTAAACAATAGCAAACTACAAAGTAATTAGCCTTTATTTACTCCTATTAGCAAACCCCAACCCGAAACGACCCTCTAAATGACTCTTACACTTATTTTTACATAACTGAACAAAAGCCTAGCTAAGCATAACATATTTACCACAAAATATGAGACTTCAAAGGAAAAAAAAGAGATAAGCAATAGTCTCCATACATTCATCACAAAAGACACAAAACACACTTGAATCGTCAAAAATAATTCCACGATATTACAGATTTTGCTTTTATTGGATTCGAACGAAAAATAGCCTCCATCCAAAGACCACCACTTTGAGAGAAATAATGTTATCCCAGGAAAAAACACACAAAAGAAGCATCCCATAAGGCAGGGGCTTGCAAAAACATAAGCAAACTTGACAGAATAACATTCAGAAGATCACACAACCAAAGCCAAAAAAGTCTTAGGCGTCCTCACGTAGAATGACAAAGCCTTAAAGTGCCTGAGAAAAAGCAAACAACAAATCCTGCTCCCAAACAAATAACTCCTTTCACCATTTTAGATCCTAAACCCACTTACCCATATCAGCCAAAGTTGAATTTTGTTGTATTGAATTTGAGAATAACCTTTAAAAACTAGTTTTTAAAGCATGCTTCCCCACCCAATAGTCTAACCAAAACCTTGTTTGTGAACCCTTACCAATGACCCTCATCACGTTCTCCCTAAACCAACCAACCTCAATTGAATTTTTTAACACACTCCCCAAGTCCCTTCACCATCTTGACCCTTTCTCAAAAGCCTCACCATCTTGACCATTTCTCAAAACCCTCACCATCTCTGTACTGAACATCAATCCCATATTTTGATTCTAGGACTTTACCCCACAAACTACCCTTTTTAACTAACAACCTTCATACCTATTTCCTTAATAAGGCCAAATTAAATTTGCCTAGGTCCCTCACACTCAAACTATCTGTCTCCTTACTATGACACACTTGCTCCCATTTTACCCAAGAAATTTTTTTCCACTCCTCATTACCACCCAAAAAAGTCCTTACAAAGATGTTAGCAAATTAATAACAAAAATATGGTCTTTAAAAAAGGAAAAGAAGTAGAAAGGGAGAGATGATAGTATCAATTTTATGAGACAGAGATGACCACCAAAGGATAGACGATGTTGGTTTAAGGGGGACAACCTCTTACAAAATTTAGAGACAATAGGATCCCATGTACTAATTATTCCTTGATTTACTCCCAACGCGATACCTAGATATATAATAGGTAACCTCATGATACTACAATTCAGCAAAGAGGCATAGCAAGTCACTTCCTCCTCATTAGCCAACACACCAACCAATTTGCTTTTAAAAAAGTTAACCTTGTTGGGCTACCATTAACAAGAACAGACACACATGAAGAAACCAAACAACCCCTGATCCACCTTGCCCATCTATCTATAAACCTTATGTATCTCATCATATAAAACAAAAAAATCCCAACAAACTTAGTCATATACCTTTCCAAAATCCACCTTAAAAATTAAACCCTAAAGCCACCTACCTCCTTGGTCATATACTTTCTAGGACACTTAATTTATAGAAAAATTATTCCCTCAAACTAGGTCATTTTTGCACAAAACATTTTCCTCAGCCTGGTACACACATTTTTGATCCCTTAGCTTATTTTTGGACTTTGTGAAAAAATAGTTTAAGGCTTTAGTTATTTTCTTTTGCTTACTTTATAGTTATTAAACCATCTTAACAATATTAAACAAATTAACCAAGGCCCGAACATAGATAAGAACACACTGAAGAACAACTGGTTCTGGAAGGCTTGAAGCTCTATGCATGGACTTCACTTTAGTATGCGTCCTGTGAACACCTCTTTCAGTCCGGCTAAGTCTATTTTGAAAAATGAGACGCCAACAGGAATGAACAAGCAAAAAGAGAGCTAACATCGGCCAAGACAATGAGCCGATGTAGGCTATAAGCAAGGGAGCTAACATCGGCCAAGCAATGAGCACATAACGGAAGTATTGGGATATCGTCCATACCGGTGTAGGTAAAGGTGCTACACCATCCTTGTCACTACCTGTAAGTGGCTGATTTAACCGATGTCATTCAGTATCACTAATGTGAAGAATTCAAAGTACTCCCACATCGTCTCTGACCCCGTCCTATGACGTGGAAAAGCACTACCAGATTCAATCCTGAAATCCAGTCAAATGGTAAACAGAATAAAATGGGAAATAATAAAAATCTCTCCACTTCTCACTGTTCCCCACGATTGTTTAGCGGCCAGCCTATTTCGCCATTACGAGCATAGGTCGATGGAAATGTGAGTTGTCAAAGCACTCAGCAGCATGGGAAGAGGTTGAGGAAGCCTCTATAAATGCCTCACTTGAAGAGTTCCAAGGGTCTGATTTATGGAACCCTCAATTCCCTAAAGAAGGAAGGACCTCTAAATTGTTCACTTTTCTTTGATTAACACCAGAGAATTTTGCTTCATCGTCTGTGTCCAAACCTTGCCTCACTCATTTTAGATAGAACACCGGTCCAACTTTTTGATTGGAATTCCCTGAATCGTCTAAACCTTAGCCCTTTACTTTTCTTTGTGAGCAAACATCGTCCAGACCCTGTTCTGGTGGGTAACTAAAGTCCCCTTGTCCCGATTCAGCCTACAATGGATTAACTTTGGTTACCAATTTTGTTCCTAGATTCTTCGGATTAACCTCAGTTACCAGATCTGATCCGTTAACCCCTTATTAGAACCGTACACAACTTAAATACCACATTTTGATCTTTACATCGGATACACACCGGCCCAGAACCTTGAAGATCGTTCCAAGCTCTGCTCATCACTTCACACCGGTTGTCGCGTTTCTCATCAACACCGGTTGAGAACCTTGAGTACGGCACTGTCGCGACCTGGATCGCGACGGCGCGGCCGACCCTCTCAAAAAGGATGAAACAAAAACGAAAACAGGGAGTCGCCACCAACGTTTTTATCCATAGGAAAAACATTGGGAAAAAACTAATTTCAGTAAAGCACTAGTTTAAAAAAAATGAGATTCAAGTTTGGGAGTAGGTTACGAGTAGGGAAGGTATTAGCACCCTACATCGCCTGTCAGAAATAGTACCAAGATTGAAAATACGCAACATAAATAGCCTTACAAAAGATGTTATATTTCTCCCCTTTTATTGTTGTACTTTGTGTAAAAACAGAAGGAACAAACTGAACAGACATGGAGTGTAGGTCAACAGGATGTTGCGTCCAAATTAACCTTGGCTTTGGTATAAAACAGGAAAAGGGAAGGATACTAACAAGACGTCGTATCTAAATTAGTCATCCTTTAATCAAAATACAGGGTTAGAAATGGGAAGGGGATAAACGGGATGTCTCGTCCCAAGTATCCCGTTCCTTGTGGTGATGGCCTACCAAAAATAGGGGAAATCAACAAGACGTCACGTCTTAATTGATTTTCATGGAATTTAATCAAGATACGGGGTTAGAAATGAGAAGGAGATAAATGGGACGTCTCGTCCCAAGTATCCCGTTCCTTGTGGTGATGGCCTACCAGAAATAGGGAAAAATCAACAAGACGTCACATCTAAATTGATTTTTCATGGAAGTAGATAAAAAAGAAAGTTATAAAGGAAAAATAAAGAAAATAAAAATAGGAATAAAAATGGGAAAGGTGGGCCTGACAGGATTTAAAGTCCTGCTCCTACGTATTCTTGAGTTACCAAGAAATCAAGGTTACGTAGTTCTTTAAATGGTTTTTTTTAGGAAATGGATGAACGAAATTTTCTTCTTTTTAAGTAAAACTTAAAAGTAAAGGACAAAAAAAAAGACAGAAAAGAGGGGGGTAGCAGAAGCTACAAGAGAGAAAGAGAAATAGTAAGTTCGGAAAAGAGAAGGAAAAATGAGCGAAAATCGAGTGAGAGAAGAAAAACCGAGTCGGAGAAGAAAAACCGAGTGGGAGAAGAAAAACCAAGTGGGAGAAGAAAAACCGAGTGGTGGAGTGAGAGATCTAGTGAGGGAGAAAGAGACCGAGGGTGAAGAAGAGACGTACCAGAGTGTTCTCCTTTCTGAATTTCTAGTCTATGTTTCCTTGTCCCCCTTTTTGGTTTTCTGATTTTTTTTTGTTTTCTGAGAGGATGAGTGTGGGTGAGAGTGTTGGACAATGTGGACTTGAGAGGTTTTGGACAGTGTTAGAAGAAGAGAAATGGGTGATGGACAGTATGGAGAGGGACGGTGCTGAGAGGGGGACGGTTGTGAGGAGAGAGAGACGGTGTTGGGGTTTAAGGAGAAGGACGGTTGGTGAGGAGAGGGGGAGGACGGTGTTATGGGATTTGAAGGAAGGACGGTATGGAGAGGATTTTAAGGGGGGCTGGACGGTATGAGTTTTTAGGAGGGGGACGGTTGTGAGGAGAGAGGGACGGTGTTGGGGTTTAAGGAGAAGGACGGTTGGTGAGGAAGGAGGGACGGTGTTATGGGATTTGAAGGGAGGACGGTGTGGAGAGGATTTTAAGGGGGCTGGACGGTATAGGTTTTTAGGAGCAGGACGGTGTGGATTTGAGGAGTGTGGGTTTAAGGAGAGGGACAGTATGGTTTAGGAAGAGCTGGGACGGAATGGAATGTTGAGGAGGAAGACAGTGGGGAGGCTTTAGGACTGTTTTTTCTCTCTAAAAGAAACAACTTCAGAGTTCTCTCAAGGAAGACTTCAGGATCCCTCTAAAATCCAACCCCAGAAAATTCAACCCCTTGTGCATGTTCAGATGGGGTACTTATAGGGGGTTGTCGAGTGCTTGGACAGCACATGCTTCCACTCACAGTGGAGGCAGCCTAGCCACTAACAGGTAGTGGGGAGCAGCGGCTGGTGGGAATTATTTATTATTCCTTCTTTTGTCTTGTTGTCGACCGCCCCTCATAATTCAAGGATCCACTTGGATAGTGGGAATCCAAGTCAGCATGGGCGAACAGTGGAGATATGGAATCGGTATTCTTCTTTTGACTCGGATTAGTGCCTCAGCCGGTATCCACCCACAGTGGGGATTAATCCGAACGGAACAGGTACATTTTATACACAAAAACTGAGTAAAAGCTTTGCTCAGAACTTGTTTCTGTTTGAAGCAATTCGAGATGGATGAGCAAAGCAACTCTGATTGAAACATTCAATCGGAACCGATTGAAACATTTATTCGAAACCGATTGAAAAGTGATTCACTCGGAACTAATTGAAGAGTGACTCGGAACCGATTGAAACATTCATTCGGAATCGATTGAAAAATGATTCACTCAGAACCGATTGAAGAGTGATTCGGAACTGATTGAAAAGTGACTCACTCGGAACTGATTGAAGAGTAATTCGGAACCAATTGAAAAGTGAATCACTCGAAACTGATTGAAGAGTCACTCGGAACCGATTGAAAAGTGAATCACTCGAAACTGATTAAAGAGTGACTCGGGGAACCGATTGAAACATTCATTCGGAACCGATTGAAAAATGATTCACTCAGAACCGATTGAAGAGTGACTCACTCGGAACTGATTGAAGAGTGATTCAAAACCGATTGAAAGTGAATCACTCAGCAGCATGGGAAGAGGTTGAAGAGACCTCTATAAATGCCTTATTTGAAGAGTTCCAAGGGTCCGATTTTTGGAGCCCTTAATTCCCTGAAGAAGGAAAGACCTCTAAATTCTTCACTTTTCTTCAATTAACACCAGAGAATTTTGTTTCATCATCTATGTTTTAACCTCGCCTCACTTATTTTAGATAGAACACCGGTCCAACTTTTTGACTGGAATTCCCTGAATCGTCCAAACCAGAGCCCTTTGCTTTTCTTTGTGAGCAAACATTGTCCCAGGCCCTGTTCCAGTGGGTAACTAAAGTCCCCTTGTCTCGATTCAGCCTATAATGGATTAACTTCGGTTACCAATTTCATTCCTAGATTCTTCGGATTAACCTTGGTTACCAGATCTGATCCGTTAACCCCTCATTAGAACCGTACACAACTCCAATACCACATTTTGATCTTTACATTGGATACATACCGGCCCAGAACCTTGAAGACCATTCCAAGCTCTGCTCGTCACTTCACACCAGTTGTCATGTTTCTCATCAACACCGGCCCAGAACCTTAAGTACGACACTTTCTAGCATGTACTCCCACCCTGGTTTTTAATCCTTTCTTCTCTCTTTTTTATGACTTGCTAATTCTGCCTTTTCTTTTTATATGTATGGTTTCAAAAATATATACAAAAAATAGAAATAAAAAGGGATAAAAACGGGCATTTTTTATATTCCTTTCGAATAGTACAGCAATGACTCCATAAGTTAGTGTCGTGCAAAATTACTTTTGCCTACACTGTTTCCTAGGTTTATACACGTGCGAAGCACTTCACCTTGTACTTCCCTTTCCTTTTTACGGCAGTGACCTCATAAGTTAGTGTCATGTAAAATTACTTTTGCCTACACTATTTCCTTAGTTTATACATGTGCAAAATACTTCGCCTTGTATTCCCCCTCCCTTTTACAGCAGTGCCCCCCATAAGTTAGTGTCGTGCAAAATTACTTTTGCCTACATTGTCCCCTAGGTTCATACACGTGCGAAGCACTTCGCCTTGTATTTCCCTTTCCCTTTTACAACAATGACCTCATAAGTTTGTGTCGTGTAAAATTACTTTTGCCTACACTGTCCCCTGGGTTTATACACGTGTGAAGTACTTCGCCTTGCATTTCCCTTTCCCTTTTTCAAATTCTACTTATCGTCGAACTTCCACCTTAACATCATTTTGAGAATGCTTCCTTAAAGAACTATGTTACCCTGATTTCTTGAAAGTTCAAGAATACGTAGGAGCGGGAATTAATTCATGTCGATCCCATCTTTATTCCCTTTTCATTTTTGTCCAAATTAATTTCATTCAGTTCTTACGAAAAAGAAGGTCAATTTAGACACGACGTCTTGTTGATTTTCTCAAGTTCTTCCATTGGTCATCATCTGTTTTCCTTAAAAACGGGGTTAATTTAGACGAGACGTCTTGTTAATCCTTCCTAGTTTTTAAACCTTTATTTTTGATGAAAAAAGAATTAATTTAGACGAGACGTCTTATTAGTTCTCTCTCCTGTTTCGCATATTTTCTTACTAGAAACCAAGGTTAATTTGGACGAGACGTCTCGTTAATCTCTCACATCTGATTCATTTGTTTCCCTTATTTTCAAAAAAAAGAAGAAATAAAAAATAATTTCAGGGCTGTTATGATGCACATTTTCAATTTTGGTACTGTTTTAACAGGCATTGTGGGGTGCTAATATCTTCCCCACTCGTGACCGACTCCCGAACTTGAAATCTCATTTTTATTAACCAGTGCTTTAATAAAGGTTTTTCCAATGTTTTTCCTAAAGGATAAAATGTTGGTGGCGACTCCCTGTTTGTTTTTCGAAAGGATTTCGAAACACGTTTTATTTTTTGAGGGTTGGCCGCGCCACCGTGATCCTGGTCGCGTCACGTCCCATGTTAATTTCCTCTTACATTAAGCTTAACCACACCGTAGTTCCATTTTGTCTTAGGTTCCATTTGATTTGTCCTTTAATTCTATTTGGTTTGTCATTATAAAAATACCTACCTACACATATAAGAATTATACACCTAGCAATCCAACCAAAATCTTGTACTTGACCCATGACTGACGACCCTCCAATAATTATCCTTAAATCATCCATCCTCATATGAATTTTTTAAAACACTCCTGAAATCCATTCACTATCTTGATCCTTTCTCAAATACATCATACTCACCCATATTAAACACCATTCCCATAAGTTTTCCTTTTCATCTAACAACTTCCACACCTACTTCCCTAGCAAGACAAAAATGAATTTACCCAAATTCTTCACACCCGACCCACCTACCTCCTTGATATAACACACATGATCCTATTTTACTCAAGATATTTTTTCCCTCCTCACAACCACCCTAAAAAAATGATCTTTGCATAGATGTTAGCACCATAACAACAAAAAATGCTTTAAAAAATGGAAAGAACAAGAAAGGGAGTAAGGATACCAATTTGATGAGACAAAGACGACCACCAAATGAAAGATGACATTGGTTCCAATGGGACAATAATAGAATCCTAAGTATTAATCCTAGATTTTACCACCCCTAACTTAGTCCAACCAAAGCTACTTTTTGATATCAAGCTTAAGTGTGAGCTATTATTTGTGATGCCTAATTTAACCTATTCAAAAGGTTACTTGATATAAAAATCTATTCAAAAATTTGTTTGTAATAATACATATTAATAAAATCATAAACATATATTTAGATATATAAATAAACATAATATTATATATATACATGGCAACAATTTTAAACATTTAAAAGAATTGACAAATATATAATATTAAAATATTATATAAATTTTTACTATAAAAGAATAATGAAATATTTCATTATTATATTATTTATATTTATTTAAATAGCTATGTTTGTGTTTCAAAAAAAAAACGTATGAGGTTTAAAAGGTTTTGGAATTGCTTGAAGCATAACAAGTTTAATTAAATAAACTTTAAAAAAGTTTAAACTTGTTTTATTTATTAAATTAGTCTAGCACAACTTGGATTTAATATAGGTTATATCGTAAGTCCTACTGAACAACTTAACTTGTTACTGTCTCTACTGATTAAATAAAGAATAATTAAAAAATGTTTATCTAACATGAATAACTTTATACAAGATCATATATAAAAAAAAGGAATGTTTTCATTTTAACAAATTATTCCATGGAATTTCTTAGATAAACCCAATTAAGAATAATATTAATTAGATTCCTCTGACCAATGTGATTATCCATGATTTGTGTACGTTCGAATACTTATCATAACAATATTTGTTAATATTTTAGAATAAAGGTAAAGAAAGAGAGAAACAGAGACTGAAAAGTAAGAAACCAAAATGCTCATATCAAACACCAATTGGTATAATCTTCAAGATAACTTGATCAAAACAATATCCACACACACACTTATTATAATGGGTTGAAGAAAAATGATTTTATCTTTGAATAATTCATGTGAGAAGGCAAGATAAATTATAAAACATTGTGTTAAAAAATTATATTATAAATTTTTTATGGAGAAAAGTTCCTTTGTATATTTTTTTTGTAACGAAAAAGGTTACTTTATATAAACGAAACATATAAATTATGTTACTTCCAACTTATTTTATAATATCAGTTATGCAAGACAAGTTCATGAAAAATCCAAAGAGACTCGTATTCATAATCTTTTGTAACACTTTTTTATTTTATTTTATTTTAATAAATTTTATTTTTTAACTTTTCTTTTGTTTATTATGAAAGTTGATGTTTAAACCTAAAACTCATTTGAACAAAAACTCTCTACTGTTAGGTGGATTTTAGAGATTTGGTTCCTGTAAATTAATTTTCTCCATCTCTCTAATACAATATAGATTTTTGGATTGAAAGTATTAAATAATGAAAATTGTTTATTATTTTTATATCAATTTATTACACTGGTTATTTTTATAACCAACATAAAAAATGATACTTTTTACATTGATTATTAAGATAATTGATCTAAAAAATAATTTTTATACTAGTTATTTGTATAATTAGTGTAAAAAATATATTTTTATATAGATTATTTTTATAATCAACCTAAAAAATTTCATAAAAAATTTGATGGAGAAGATCTAAATCCAATCAAATCTAATAATGTATATTAAACTAGAGAGAGAATATGATGAAGAGAATTGAAATCCCTATTTTTCATGAATGTTATAAAGTGTTTAATTGCACTATTTATCTAACTATGTCCTTTGGCTTTTGTCTCACACCTTACTTCTTGGTTAAATCAAAAAATATATAAGAAAACCTTTTGTTTTTCATGAGTTCATAACTTAGAATTGAAGGAGGGGAAGAAACAATGGTAAACTGTTGAAAGAAAAAAGAAGAAGGATAGAGCCAATTGGTGAAGAAACAATAAGAAACAAGATAACCTCAGTAATATTAGAATGAAGCATACATCTGTTTTTATAATGAGTTCATCACTTTGAATCTAAAATAAGAAAACCTTCGTATTACAATGAAGCATACTCAAATGGCTAATTGTGTTGAAGAAACAATGGTAAAAGTTGATTGAATTATTTGGTTTGTGTTGTTGTGGTTATTGATTTGAATCTGCAGTTCTTCCAATATATATCTTTGTATTCTGTACAGCAAATTCCCACATACTCTAACACCAATTTACAATTGAAAATGTGCATGGATTACAAAAATTGGATATGGTGCCTTAAAATTAACTTTGAAGTCTAGTCTTGGACTATATCACTCAATCAAGGGTCAGAGCATGCAAGAGTTTCCCTCTACGGCTTGAAAACCTTAGAGATGAAAATTAGCCACGCCGTGTCCAGGAATAAATCTAGCATTTTCTTCCGTGTACACATGAGTTTCATTCTGCAGCCTGTAACAGTAATTATAAGCATCAAAGTTGTCAAAATGAATTAAAATTAGAAAACTAATCTAATAAGGTTCAATATGATTTAAGCCCGTAATAAAGTGAGCTTTTATGGAACTTAATCATTACTTTTTATTCTAAATTCAATCTAGAATTTTAAGTTTTAGCCATTATAACCGATTAGTAGATCATATAGTCCGTTTTGATTGGTCTAATATTAATAATAACATAATTTGTGATTTTAAATTAGGAATTGGAGTTGGTTGCATGTACTGACGATTGGGAGACAGTCTTGTTCATGGTTGTAGATGAATGGAACCAAGCACCATTTAGATAGAGAAGCTCCCCATCTATTCTTGCTTCGATTCTTTTGTCCATTTCCACAGGTCCAATTGATATTGGCTTGTCTGAAGCCTGAATTGAAAGCATAGAAATAAATTCAAATACAGAACATACAGGCCAATTCATTTTAGCCTCATGTTATATATGTGGTTATTTTAATACCAAATTTATCTGTAAGTAATGTCAATGACTAAAACAAGTGTTTATTTTTTTAAAAAAAAATACCTATAAGTAAAAAAAATTAAAAAAATATTTCTTTTCACATACCATGACCCATCCCCACGTATCAGCAAATGATGGTACATGAGTTGTATATGCAATCACATCTGCACAATGAAAAAAAAGAAAAAAAGAAATAGCACATAAGAAGAAAATATATATGTCGAGTCAAAACACAAAATCCTTGTGCTTTGTTAACTCTATTAATGATATCTGAAGTTGAACCCCAGAATAAAAAGATTATAATTATGTATAGCCTTACATTTGAAGACCTGTTTGATTGTGTTATATATAGAAGTAAAGACCTCTTTGTGTGTGAATATACCTGCTGGTCCAGCCTGCACATTATGCAATCTTTTTTTGTCAACCGTTATTTATTGAGGAGGTAAACAAAGAACATATAATTCAAATCACAACTTTTTTTATTTGGTCAAATTCTAATCCAACTTAAAAGGGAATTAATTATAATCTACCTGGGTCACAAAAATGCCATTATCATTGAGCTTGGGCTTAAGGGTTTTCTCATAGAAGGATTTGGTGTAAAGTTGATAACAAGGCCCATCTTCAAGTGGGTCAGCCAAATCTCCAATAATAACGTCAAACTTTTCCTTTCTCTTCTCCAATTCAGCCCTTCAATGTAAAATTTGTGTTATAGTGAGACATCATGAAATCCACCAAAACATAAAAGGCAAAAAATAAACACTGATATGAGACTCAAGTTCGATTGTCAACTAATGGTTTGACTAGATAAAGTCAACCATAAGATCGATTATACATATAAATCCATAAATATTGACGGTTTGACTAGTTGAATGAATGATCTAATCGGTTGAACCAGTTAAATTTATTAATTATACTAATTAAATTATATTTTTTTAACTTTGTAATACATAATGAGTTAATTGGTTCAACTAATAATTCATTAACGCAACCATTAACTCATTGACACAATACTCTAACTAAATAAATTACTGTTCCAATTTTAATAACACTTGGAAAAAAAAAAAAAAAACAGCTCTCTCAAAGAAAGAACCACTTTTTTGTTTTTATATATAAAAAAATGTGATTTGTCAATATTGAAAGCATTTCACTATTAACTGAGATAGTAATTGGACTATGTGGAGGAGGATAGCTATTTAGTCCTCAAAACATAAAATGAAACTTTAACAATTAAGTAGGGATTATGAAGGAATAAAATTGGTTTTATCCAATAGTGAGGTTTTGTTGTTTGAAATAAATTAAAAATGAAAAGTGAAAAGTGAAATTTATAAAGAAAGCAAACGAGTTACTTACTTGGCATCATTGATGACAAGTTCGAGTTTCTTATGAGAAAATGCCTCCCTATTTGCGATCAAGTATTTTCGGCAGAAATCTACCACCTCCTGCCACAATTACCATTTGGAAATTTCATTAATCTTATCTTCATTTCATATTTACCAAAGTATCTCATTTTAATTTCAAGAAGAATCAATGCTACCAACAGCATATTAAATCCTTCAATCAAAAACAACCAAATACCAATCTCACGCACATGGACCATTTCATTCCTAGAATACCTTAGGATTCCTAATTTCCTATATACCATGTTCTAGTGTTCACATGTTATTTCCAACATTTCTTCACAGAACCAATAGTGTTTTATACTTGAGTGTATTTAAAAAAGAAATAAAACACACCATTAATCATTATACCTGTTATAAAATCAAATTTTGAAAAGATTTTATTTAAAATTATGTTGAATTTGTCTTGAGATTTATTGAAAATTATAAAAATGTTAATTTTAAATGCAACTGTTTTGTCCTTTAGATTAATATAGTTGGTGTAGGATATAGATATAAAATGCCATGGATTCTCTCCTTTCTTAACATTTATCTCTATTCTCTTTATCATTATTTCAGAATATAAAGATATAAATTTTTTTAGCTTTTAACATATGTTTGAAGGATTATCTTATAAAAACTGTATTAGTAATTTACCAGATTTTTTAATATGTGACTTATATAGTATATTTTTAAAAAATATAAAATTTTATTAAAACTTGTGTTGAACTTAATTTAAATTAGTGAAAATTGCATCATACACAAATTTCAATAAAACTTATCTATTTTTATATTAATTAAAATGCATCCTCAAGACACACATTAAAAAAAAAAAACTAAATTTATTACCAACCTTGTCTATGTCGCACATGACCACTCTGTCCATTGGCTTGTGCTTGAGGGCTTCCCTAGCCGCAGAACCTTCACCTCCCCCCATTATAAACACTCTCTTGGGGCTGCCATAATAATTACTAACATATAATGCCTCTTCATATTACTCAAAGGGTTCATTAAGCAAAAATCCACTCCATGAGGCATATATGTAGATTCAATCTTATTAATTAACCAATGTTTAAAGAATCACAGGTACAATTTTTTTTTTAATTGAAAATAATGTTGAGGCTTGTTGAAGATCAAGGAAGAACTATCTATATTCATGATGATTCTTGACACTTTCCATCTTCTCTCAACAAAATTTTGTCTAGTATATACAATAAAGTTGAGATTTTGTTATGATATTTCCCTTAAGTAGTCCTTTATTTCAGAAAATTATTTCTAATATCTTTATTCTTCCGTGATTTTAGGAGGTTATTATTAGTTGATAATTATTAAGTATGAGTTTCTGAGCCTCTTATATTTTTTCAATGATATTTTGAGTTATTAATCATATTTTTCTATAGTAATTCTCTAGAATTTAACATTTATATGTTTGGAGTGAATAATATTATTCAAGTCAAGAGTAACCAAATAATAGTTAATGAATGATTTTATTATAAATATTTATATAATAAAATTAACAAGCTTAGGTATCGGTATACGATTAAGAAAAATTTATGGATATTTATTATACGTACTTAAATGATATTTTAACAAAGACGGTTCATCATTCACTTATAATTCGTTTGAGCAACAAGACCCAAAATTATTGTTCCCACTATATATTCATACCTTTCATTTCAAAATAAACCCTAAAACAACGGCACTATTGCTAATCAAGAGAATCAAAAGTACATGCCTAGCAAAAAAAATAATTTTGACTACAATTTTATTTTATCCTGTCTTATATTTCCTTGAGGGTCAATATTCTCGCCAGAAATTAATAATATAGTTCTACTAAATAAAAACCTTTTCTTTTATACATTTAGAAACAAATATAAATAAATAAATTTAAAATACGGAGGAGTATTTTCATTTTAACGAAAATAAAAAAGTCTTGCAACGGATAAGCTTAATTTCAACAAAAGGGATAATACATGATGTAATAATAATAATTTTTAGTGTGAAAAACAAATAGGTGGACCATGTGTCATATTAATAATCACATTGAAACTTACTTGGGATGACATAAAAGAGAGGGATGAATCAAGCATTCGTGATAAATGAATTCATCCGTTTCAGCACTCTGCATCTTCCCATCAAGCACCAGGGCCTGTACTCAACCACAAAATATTATATGTTTACATGCTTTTATTTAATTAGGATTTGACAAATATATATATATAAGTTGATAAAAACAAATTCTCGTACTCAACATTAATATATAATCATCACATACATGCAGGATTATATAATTTAAAACTTCATCCTACAATTTGAATAGAAGAAAAAGAAAATGGAAAATCTTCCATATATATATGTTTCATTTGTTATTCCCTTTACGGAAGCAAGAAGCTTGCAAACCTTTCCAAAACGTTTTGTATCTAAGAGAGCAATATCCTGGTACTCGCTGATCGCTTTATGGAGCACACTGTTGAAAAGGATAATAGACATTAAAATAAAAAAAAATGTTTAAATGTCTATGGATTAAAAGAGAACAAGAGCAGAAAATGATAGTGTTTTTGCTTGAAGCAAATTCAGTTACATTGATTTTTTGAGTACTTAATTAGTGAATGGGTTACCTGTTAAGTTTAAAGGACCATTTGAGATCATCATCGATGATTTCCTCGTACCAAGAAGAGTCATAGTTTGGTTGGGTTTCATGGGCAAACTTTGAGAAGCCATTAATGTAGAAAACCTCTGGAGCTTCACCCATGGTTGGAACAAAAATAGACGAGAGCAAGACAGTGGATTCAAAGAATTGGATGCTAATATTGTTAGTTTTGTGCAATGCGGATATGGGATTGTGGGGTGTGGCAATAGTGGGCAGCACTCGTTTTTATAGCTACCCATCATGAATTAATATTCCATTTTAATTGATTCTTGGGTCCGGGAATATAATAAGAGGGATTAATTGATTTGTTATTAAAATCGCATCGGATTGGTTGATTTTATTGGTTGAATTGTGAATTGGTTAAATATTTAAACTGAATTAATTTTTTTTATCAGTTCAGTTACAGTTTGATGCTTAATATATTAATTATTATATTTAACGGTTAAACAACCAAATCAATTTTAAAAATATTAGTTTTATTTAAGGATAAAAAACACCTACGGATGACAATAATTGGAAAAGTAACTTTCTATGCTTGAGGCCAAAAAAATCAAGAGTTTTGATTAAGAAATTTAAAATGAAAAAATTATTAAAATTTTTTTGAACGTAATGAATATATGGATTAATTTTCACATTTTGTCGGATAAAAAGTTACTGTGATACGAATTTTGAATAATTTACGTGAGTTCGTAGATTCAAATATCACTGTTTCTATTATATTATAAATATAATGTTATTGATGTAAAAAATTTTATATTTTTAACATATAAAAATAAATATATTATTTAATTATTACAAATTTAAGAGAATATATCTATAATTGATTTATTTATTAATTCATAAGTTAAACATTAGCTAATTAATTTTATGTTCTTTTATAACAAATGTTTTTAAAATAATTTTTATTTCCAAAATAGTTTAACATTATGTTACTAAATACACGCCTACTAGTGCAAATAGTTTATTAGTATTTTACCGACAGCCTCACCATATTATGTCACACTAATGTATCCTCCAAATACAGCATCTGGACCTCACCATTCTACTCCACCATTTGATATGTTTTGTGGTGACACTAAAAGAAGAAGGAAAGAAAAAGGAAAAAGTACACAAGCACAATTATATTCAGAACTATAAAAAGTAAATTGTTCATTGACCGTGTAAATATTAAAATTCTAGAGAATTATTATAGGAAAATAAGATTTTTTTATTTAAAATGTAACTCGAATTATAGAGGGGGCTCTGAAGCCATATTTATACATTAAAGAAGGGTCTTGATCTTGACCCAATATCTAATAGATAGAGATAATTTTCTAAGATAGAAGATAAAGATAAATTCTTAGAATTGAGGAGATAGAGATAATCTCTTAAAATAAGGGGATAAAGGAGACCTTAACTAATCTAGAGGGAACAAGAGCTCCCTAGTCACGAGCTCTCGGCCATTGAGCGAGTTAGATGACTATATACTGAGTGGTTGTATGTCGAGCATCCGTACACCGATCAGCTCATATGCCATGTGATTTCTAGTCGTGAGCTTTGTTGTTCATTCGATTAGGATTCTAGGATTTAACGTAATTTACTGAGCTAAGTCGTATTTGTCTTATTGTTATTCTGGTGGGCCTCGTTAAAACCTCTCAGGAGAAAAACCCTGTAAGAAAAAACCCCTCGAATAGGAAAAAGAGTGCCCCATTATATTCAACCGCGATACATCTTTAAATATGTAGTTCACGTCCATGCGATGCTTTTCCTTTTAACTCTTCAAGTGGGCATGCTCATTTGACGATGACTTCTCTTACCCGGTGTAGGCCTTCCCAGTTGGTTGCTAGTTTCTCATCCTCTCTGATTCTTCTATTGTTGTCAGCTACTCATAGAATTAGATATTCTCTTCGAAAAGGTCATGACCTGAGCAGTGTGTTCCATTTTGAGCGGATTTCTATCTAGAGGCTTGCATCTAGATATAGGCTATGTCTCGTTCTTCTAAATTAAGGTTCAGGTCTTCTTGTCTCCTTATGTCATTTTCTTCTTCGTAGGATGCTCTTTTGAAAGATGGCTCTCTTAGTTTTCACGGGAATTATTGCATCCACTTCATAGCTGAGGTAGAATAGTGTTTCATGTTTGGCACTTTTTCGTTTTAGGACGTAATTGAAATTTTACCATTGGAACTTAGAAATGTTCCATTTTGGGACTTCACGTAAATAGGCTTTTGCCATTCGTAAATTCAATTTTTTCATTACTCCCTTAGTCAAGATTTTAGGACTTATCATAAGAAAAAAATTTTGTTATTCTCTCAGTCGGGATTTTAGGACTTATCATAAGAGGATGTTGCAGCTATTCCCTCGGTTAGGATTTTAGGATTTATTGTAAGAGGATTTTGTCGTTACTCTCTCAGTCAAGATTTTAGGACTTATCGTAAGGGGATTTTGCAATTACTCCCACGATCGGGATTTTAGGACTTATCATAAGAGGACTTTGCCATTACTCCCTCGGTCGGGATTTTAGGACTTATTGTAAAAAGGATTTTGTCGTTACTCTCTCGGTCTAGATTTTAGGACTTATTGTAAAGGGATTTTGTCGTTACTCCCTCGATCAAGATTCTAGGATTTATGATAAGAGGATTTTCTAGTTACTCAATCGGTCAGGATTTTAGGACTTATCGTAAGAGGATTTTGTCGATACTCTTTCGGTCGGGATTTTAGGACTTATCGTGAAGGGATTTTTTCATTACTTCCTAGGTCGAGATTTTAGGACTTATCATAAGAGAATAATCAAGATGAGTTGAACAATGCTTTTATTGTTGTTGTTTTGTTAGGCCTCGTTAAACCCTCTAGGGAGGAAACCCAATGGGACAAAAACCCCTTGAGTAGGAAAAGGAGTGCCCCGTGAATTATTACATGGTGTTACTTGGTGGTTCTACTCTTGCCCCGTTGTTTTTAGAGCTCCCAACCCGATCGGCTTCATGCTCCAATAAGATGTTGCCTTCTTCCTGAATCATTCATATTAGTCGGGGGCTTTTAGGTCAAAGATTCGAAAAACTTACCCAAGTGCAATCTCTTCTGTATTGCATGGAGGGCCACCTCCAAGCTTAGGTCTCAGATCCTTATGACTTGCTTGTTGAAGCGTGCCATGAACTGCTAATCTCCTTTCATCCTTACGTGAGGTTAATCGAAGCTATGTTTGTTGAACCGCTCGGCTATAGGTGAATTGGGTGAGGAACTTCTTCGTGAGCTCTACGAAACATGATACATTTTTAAGAGGAATGTGTGAGAACTAGAGTAAAGCGGATTTGGTGAAGGTGGTGGGGAAGGTTCTGCATAAGAGGGCACAGGCGCCCTTGAGATAAGAAGGTTGGTTGTGAACATGGTGAGGTGTTCTTTTGTGTCGCCTCTTTTGTCATGCTTTTCCATCGTAGGCAGCTTGTAATGTAGTGGTGTGAGTGCAGTCATTAAATTTTCTATGAATAGGTGTGTCAAATAGGGGACTAAAGGTTCTAGTATGTCTTCCTTTGGTTTTGTAGCTTACGTATTCTGATAACCGAAAGCCTCTCTCTCTTCTGATAGTTGATTCCTCAAGTCTTCATTTTTTTTTCTCAACTCCTCCACGGTACACTGCAGTGTTTTGATGAGGGCTAAAGCCTCCTCCAATTGATTGCCACCGCCCTAATGTCCTCCCTGATTCCCTCAAGTATCCCCTTCTCTTCGACTGGGGTTGATGCATGTGGTCACCATCTTCTTCCTTCTTAGAGCCAGTCTTACTATGTGTAATGTGGGAACCGTTTTACTAGGCCCACGGTAGGTGCCAAAATATTCACTTTGAGCGTGTAAATGTCAAACCCTAGAAAATTATTGTAGGAAAATAGAGTTCTTTACTCAAAATGTCACTTGAATTATAGATGGGACTTTGGGGCCATATTTATATATCACAGAAGGGTTTTAATCTCGGCTCAATATCTAATAGATAGAGATAATTTCCTAAGATAAGGGATATAAATAACTTTATAGAATTAAAGAGATAGAGATAATCTCCTAAAACAAGGGGATAAGGGGGACATTAGCTAATTCTCAGGGAACATAAACTATTTTCATATTTAGCTATAAATATATTATTTAGTGAATTTATAACATATTATACCATGTGAGATATTTATATAAAATTAAAGCTTAATGTTATGTGTTATGTTAATAATTTGTTTTTTTAAAAGAATATTTCTTTTAATAATACAGAAAAGGTTTTTTTTTTTGTTTAACTAAATGATGCTGCGAGGTCTAGAAAAGACCCCGTGACTAGAATGTAGGGAATGTTGAGAGGTTTGACTAGATAATAAAAACAATATTGCATGCTTGGAAAGAATGATTAAATTAATATCAGTCATAAGGTCAATTCATCCATCTTAATTCTAAAATACTTTGTAATTAATGTTACGTTGCTCAAGAATTTATTACTTCATTTACATATTATTGTTTTTATTTTCTTCAACTAAAAGTTTAGATAAGTGGGAGAATTATAAAGAAGTTTAGATAAGTTAAGTTTTAGGTAGGGACAATTAGGGGTGTTTAGGAATCAAATCAATCCACGGCCAAATGTAAAATTGAACCGATGCAAACCGTAAACATGAAACCGCTAACCGTATAAATCAAAAACATAAAATATCAAACCTCTAAATGCAATTGCTATGACAACCTAATTTAAAATTAATGATAAATCCTAGGTAACCAAATAATGAATTGAGATAAATTAATTGAAGAAGAAATATGGTAAATTAAATAGTAAATTAATCTAGTTAAGTTTAATGTAACCTAAAGTTACCGGATTAAATTCTGGAAGTTAATTAAATGAGTATATGACTAAAACACCATTGACCCTTAAAACTAACCTTCATTTCTTTCTTCTTCATAGAATCAAGAAAAGAAAAGAGAAATAAAGCTCTTTTTTCCCTTCTTTGAGCTGTGACACCCTAATTTCCAGACCCAATCCTGTTACAAGTATAAATTAACTAACAAAAATGTGAACAAATTTGTTATGTTTCAAATCATAAACCAACCACTTGCATCATGAACCAAGTCATAGAAAACCAAGTGCCACAATATAATGTAATACAACAATAACAATAACAATAACAACTAGTGCGACGATAACTAGAAAACACTGCATCGATTCAAGAAGAATCACTCACACATGGAAATGAACGATATATGGAAAAGTGTACCAAAAGAGCTGAGAAATATAGGGATAAAAATCCTAAGCAAGGAGGCACAAAAGGACAAGCAAAGAGTAAAAATGTAAAATTTTTGGGGTTTCTGGCAGCGTGAACCACGGCCTGGCTGTGGTTCCCACCACTGGCTATGGTTCTTTATGCCAGACCATGTTCCAACATGAATGCATCGTATTGATTTTAGCATAACTTGAGCTATGGGACTCCGATTAAGGTAAATTCAATTTGTACACCTACGTAGCTCAATTACCTACAACTTTGATAAAGAAAACGAAGACTAATTCCTTCTAGCTTGAACCCTATAAAGCAATATACAATTGCTATGCAGAGAGAAATTTCAGCATTGGCACACTGAAGTAGTTTGTACATGACTTAAGCTACAAAACTCATTTTAAAGTGAATCCAATTTGAAAAATACCAAATCTTGTCCATAAAAATGAAAAAAATGAACCCTAAATTTTAGGGATTTTCTTTTGGCCTAGTAATTGAATTAAGGTGTCAAAGTTTGGTTTGGCCTGCGGTTCCCATTCTTAAAACCAAATCAAATCACACGTAAGAAGATATTTTAAATTCCTATACTACTCATGCCTTAAATAACCTATAGTTAAATTAATGATCAAGTGTCCTTTGTATTATGGCTTTATTAAATATAAAATATATATAATGCGCTTATCTTAAGTACATCCTTACTAGCCATATTTGTAAAAAAGTAGTTAAAGGATAAGCTATATTTTTCTTCTATTTCTCGTAAATTTTTAGATTGATTATATAATTTGTAATTATGACATTGATTTCTAGTTATTGTGTTTTATTTTAACCGAACTAAATCAAATCGCATATTTTTTCAATCTAGGGTTTGACTCATTTTTTACTTCAAAACCAAACTAAATACCTATAGTTGGCAAAATGGTCAAATTGCCTTAAACAAGCCAAGCTTTTCGGGGCTTAGCCAAAAAAGTATTTGTGAATTAAAGGTTTAATTTAAGTTGCCAAAACCTATCTATTTTTGTGAGTGGGTCGAGCCAGCCCTAAAAATTTTAGCTTTTTTTCAGGCCGTCTTCATACTTTTACAAGAGAAAGATCAAGCTCATTTGACCTGCGGTGGGTGTGGGTTGGGCAAAAAAACCCTAACTAGTTCAGGCTTTGATTTAGATGTCGGAACCCGCTGATTTTGTGGGCTGGCTGGCCCATCAGGAAAAACCCATTTTACGAGCTCTATTGGGCGATGCTACGTTGATGAATGTAGGGCCTTGCCTCCTCAATTTTAAACTCATGTTATAGTTATTTTAAATCAATTAACCATAAAAACAATTGTATAATTAAGAATGTTTCAATGGTTTTTTATTTAAAATATAGTAATTTTAAATTGTAATTTTTTAAAGAAATTAGTTATAATAATATTTTAAAAAATTTAAAAGACTAAAATCATATAACAATTATCTAAGAACAAAAACTAATTTAAAAACTATATTTTGAATCGATTTTCCAATAATTAATTTTGAAAAAACAAGTTTCATATTTTGTAGCAAAAACAATTTAAAAGGTTTCTGTTTCAAAATATAAGGACCAAATTAAAATAATAAAATATAGACACCAAATTGAAACTAAACAAAATATAAATGACCAAAACATATCTTTTAGAAAAAAATCAAAATACTTTAAAAAGTTATAAAATCTTAGATTTGATTTAACATTCAAATAATACACAAGTTATTTGCACTGTTGATATATCTCATCATTTATAGTAGGGTTGAGACTAGTGTTATTATAAAAGCGGGATTGGATCAGGTGATTCAATTGGAAAATCTGACGAACTAGTCATTGGTTTAATCCATTAATTAAAGTAAAGAATTAATCTATGATCAAACTAGTATTTATAGTTGAACTAGTAAACATTGTCAAATTGGTGGTTCACCGATCTTAGGTGATTTAGTAAACAATGTTAGGGTTTTTTAGTGTATTTGGGGTGTGTTTTAGGCTTTATTGTGTAATTTTGAATGTCTAAAGTCAATATATGATGTATTGTTTTTAGGTATTGTGAAACAATTATATACTATTTTATTAATATTAGATATATTTTCAATGAAAATATTATTTATTAACATTATCTCATACATAATAAGTTTTATATAAAATGTTCTTTTATTTATACCAGTTATATCACAGTTCAACCATTGAACCATGAACCAATAGCTTGAGCAATTTGATTTTTAAAACATTAGTCAAGACCTAACGTAACATAGATGTTCTTAAGTTGAACATATTTTTCTCCAGTGGAAGATACATGTGGCTAAACCAAAGAGTAGCGATGAGAAGAAACTGTTGTGTTGCCTAATCTGTACAATATGAAAAATTTCACACATGGTGGACAAATCGGTTTCAAGCATTAAATGGAAACAATTCCTTTAATTTTATTTTATAAAGGATGTTTCAGTCAGATATGGAGCGACACTAGATCAGATAAAATAAGCTCACATTCAAAAGCCTAAATGTTTAACAAAACCAAATAGCTAACCCTAACTTTCTTAAGCGCACCACTTTATCTTCTCACCTCTATGTCGTTCATCTCCCTCCTTACTTTTGCATCATTACTTTCTCACTTTCTCCATTGAAGCCTCTAACCACCCTAACCTTTGCCTTGTTGTCATCCATGACCTATATGCACAACCATCATTTTATCATTGTTCCCCTGACCTTCTTCTCCTTTTATTGTATACCTTTGTCACTTGCGACCTATGCATTTTAGTTAAATAGTTTAATAATCTTCATTAGTCCTTGGAATAACAAGTCAATATGAGAACTATTCTTAAACTTTCCCTAGACAAATATTAATATTGGGATATATAAATACTTTGAGACTAGTGTGTGAGTGTATTGATGATCTGATCTCATATATCATAAATATAGACGATATATCAAGTCTTCACACAAGTACACATTAAGAGTGATGATGTACTGGATAGATCAATGATGAGAATATTGCATGGATCGTAACATAAGTGTCATTAACGATTCTCAATGTGATAATGATATATGTAGTCATATGACCTAAAGTCACTACAATCTCTACATAAGGAGCTTGTTATTTTAATACAATCAAATTTTGTCTGTAATAAAATGGTTATAAAAGTTGTGATATGACAATGAACAAATCATATAGAGGGATATGAGTGATGTAGATAAGATTTGTCTCTCTCATATAACGAGTGATATCTATGGGCCACTTAATGGAATGAGACTAAGAAAATATTTACATGCTAGGGAGAATAAATATTGGATATTTATTCAAGTAAAGTATGCTCTAGTATAATTTGATATTTATATTTGGACAATGATATATTGCTAGATGTAGCTTATTATATTATATTAATGTAAAATATTTATATTTAATATAAACTAAATATATTTTCTATAAGGTCACACGCATAAAGTAAATCCTCTGAATGATATTTTTTTAATTTTGGTTGGAGTAAAATTAAAACTATTGAGCATAACTTATATAATATGAGTAAAGAGTTCATTCACTAAAGATTATTCATTAGGTCAAATATGAATCTATAAATAAAGTATAAGATGTTCATAAGTTATATTCTTGTAATACACAAAATTCCATAAACTTTTACGAAGGCCACGCTTTGAGAATTTAGCATTCATACATATGAAACATGATGGAAGTTCTTGTATAGACTCCTTAACAACAAGATTGATTTGAAATCTTCTTATTTCTACGTCACAAGAAATACTATTTTAAAAGTTGTTAATTTTATCTACAATGTATTTTACTTTAAATTATGCATTTTTTCAAAAGACCTTTAGGAATCTTTAAATGTAAATGTTGGATGTGTAAGTATGGAAGATTCCCTAACACCCACCTCACGAAGGTGACCATCGACCACCGTAAACACCACTGACCCCTGATGTCATTGATGCCGCAAACAACGTGAGATGAAATTACCAAAAGTAGAGAAAATCAAAATGCAAGCTCTTCTTCATTTTCTTCTATCTCTGATTGTTTTTTTCATTTTGTATAGATTTGTCAAAAGTTTCTTTCTTTTTTTAAAATGTTTTTGGGTGACTTGGGCCAAACCATTTGAACCCCCGTACCGACAGAATAAATGGTTATAAAGTCAACTATGGTCCAACACCGACGATAAATTAAATTATGAAAATTTCATTTCATTTCATTTTGAAATTAGTAGTAGCATCTGGTAATTGTCATCAAATTAACAATCATAACAAAGCACGTTTATAAAGTTCTTAAAAGTGAAAACAAATGCATCCAGTCCTATTCAATAATCATTGAGTCCATCGTTGGTATAATAATGTTGGAGCGAAGAAATGAGATATATAATCTTTATTCTCAAAATGTTGTAATCTTTAATTGACATAATAATGCAAAGAAAGAAGGATGATCTGATTGCCCATTCGAGTGTGAGATAGAGAGGATTGTGAGTGATAACCGAATAATATAAATTAAGAATACATAAATAAAATGAGTTCTGAAGAGTAATTTGTAAAGGGAAAGCCAATTATACCCATATCATGATATTGGAATAAAATGATTTTTTTTAGTCTTTAAAAACAAAAGTTTTATTTACATCCAACTTAAATTAGATATTATGTTTTTTTTTTGTCTATGTTACTTGAAACCATTGAATGTAAACGTAGCTTATAGGTCTATGTTAGTATGTCTATGTGGTGTCGAAATTATTTCTACAAGGACTAAAATTAAAACTCTCATATTTTATAGAGATCAAAATCAAAATTTATATATTTTACGAGGATCAAAACACATTTAAAAAAAATAGTCAAATTGTATAATTTCTATCATAAGTGGATGTCTTCTTTTCTCCTATAGTTGCTAGAAATATTCATTATCAGATATTAGCTGTAATTGAAAATGTTTATCAATAAAATTTTTATTTATCTAAGATCTAGACATAGGTAGAAATTTATTCAATAATTTAGTATTATATTTATCATTTGAGAAATAAAAGTAGTACAATAAACAAAGAAATTTTATTATTCAATTTCCACATTTAAAATTTTATTGCTACCATTTGACGATGGAGTGAAACTTCGCTTCACTATTTAAGTTATGTGTTCGGTCCTATTACTATTAACCCAATCATTAGCATGTCAAACATGAACTCTATCATTACCATATGTTTGGGTATATAATTATATGGTAATGGAATGGTTCCTTGTACAATTTTTTGTCACTTATAATTTAGACTCATGAAAGCATATTTTTTTGTGACTCTGCTTTTAGATCGGTCAATACATACATCAATAGTTCAAAATTGTGTTTGTGTTCTTGACACACAAGTTCTTGCTAACACTTGATGTTGGAGCGAAGCTTAACTCCCCTACCACACAACGACTTAAAATTTTCCTCAAGAGTTTTGGTCATGTAATTCATTTATTTATCTTATGATCAATGCTATTGTTTTTATTTAGCTTATGATCAATGCGAAAAATTTATTCGCATTTTTATTAATTATGTCGATCACATCGGGATTCGAGTACAGAAAATCATGGGTGCTATAGGGGGATATGCCAGAATATGATGATGATCGATGATGATTGAGATGATGATATTGGTGTCGATGAGATGCGAAGTTAATATAATGAAAGACCACATAAAAGTAATAAATGATATGAACATATGAAATGATGTTGAATATGACGATATGTATGATATGGCTCAATGTAATGAGGGCGCATATGTTTATGATTATAAATGATGATGTTAGCCCATGGTGGCTTGATGAAAGACCAGAATGGTCTATGTTGATGATGTTGGCCCTTTGTGGCGATATGATAGATATGTGTTGGCCCATTGTGGCAGTGTTATAGATGTGTATATGCTTGCTTTACTATGATTTGATGAATAAGCATGAAATGAATATATATATATATATTGTTGAATTAATAATTTCTGATGATTGTTAATATGCTTAGCAAAGCATACATGATGTTGATATGCATATGCACATAATTTCGATTGTATTCATATCGTCATTTGAAATGTAAACTCACTCTCCCATGTGGTCTACTTTTTAGTATTGATGCAGGAAAACCATGGGATGAGGACGTTTAAGAAATAAAGCTTTTGGGAAGGTAAATAGTTGTGGAGGAATGCCTTGGCCGGCAACTTTGTAATGTAATGTGTTATGTATATAATGGATAGTATGATGTGGTAATCATTGATATTGATGGACGAATTGTGAGTATAATTATACATTTGGTTGATGTACTAATAGTGGAAATATATGAATTGAGGTTGATCTAGTTATGGCCTATTAGGAACACAGGTATTGGAAATGTATGATGTAGATATGTATATACATGTATCCTAGGCATTGTATGCTAATGTGATTATGTAAAATGATGATGGTTGTCTATTAGGCTTAAAATATGCCATTGCATGCTTGCCTAGCCTTTTCTCATATCTTCATATATGGGACTAGGCGTGTGCCCGGTATACATATTCTTCCGCTGTAAACTCTGTTATTTTTGTATACTGCATGGGCAAACCATTTATCGATCCAATTATAAGTTTTTAAATCTCACTCTTTGGTTTTCTGTGATTCGAGTCTTGACGTGGTCATGGTGGTGTTTTGGAAATATTTTCCAGTGTGAAAAATTTATTCGCATTTTTATTAATTATGTCGATCACATCGGGATTCGAGTACAGAAAATCAGGGGTGCTACAGGGGGATATGCCAGAATATGATGATGATCGATGATGATTGAGATGATGATATTGGTGTCGATGAGATGCGAAGTTAATATAATGAAAGACCACATAAAAGTAATAAATGATATGAACATATGAAATGATGTTGAATATGACGATATGTATGATATGGCTCAATGTAATGAGGGCGCATATGTTTATGATTATAAATGATGATGTTAGCCCATGGTGGCTTGATGAAAGACCAGAATGGTCTATGTTGATGATGTTGGCCCTTTGTGGCGATATGATAGATATGTGTTGGCCCATTGTGGCAGTGTTATAGATGTGTATATGCTTGCTTTACTATGATTTGATGAATAAGCATGAAATGAATATATATATATATATTGTTGAATTAATAATTTCTGATAATTGTTAATATGCTTAGCAAAGCATACATGATGTTGATATGCATATGCACATAATTTTGATTGTATTCATATCGTCATTTGAAATGTAAACTCACTCTCCCATGTGGTCTACTTTTTAGTATTGATGCAGGAAAACCATGGGATGAGGACGTTTAAGAAATAAAGCTTTTGGGAAGGTAAATAGTTATGGAGGAATGCCTTGGCCGGCAGCTTTGTAATGTAATGTGTTATGTATATAATGGATAGTATGATGTGGTAATCATTGATATTGATGGACGAATTGTGAGTATAATTATACATTTGGTTGATGTACTAATAGTGGAAATATATGAATTGAGGTTGATCTAGTTATGGCCTATTAGGAACGCAGGTATTGGAAATGTATGATGTAGATATGTATATACATGTATCCTAGGCATTGTATGCTCATGTGATTATGTAAAATGATGATGGTTGTCTATTAGGCTTAAAATATGCCATTGCATGCTTGCCTAGCCTTTTCTCATATCTTCATATATGGGACTAGGCGTGTGCCCGGTATACATATTCTTCCGCTGTAAACTCTGTTATTTTTGTATACCGCATGGGCAAACCATTTATCGATCCAATTATAAGTTTTTAAATCTCACTCTTTGGTTTTCTGTGATTCGAGTCTTGACGTGGTCATGGTGGTGTTTTGGAAATATTTTCAAGCGCGAAAAATTTATTCGCATTTTTATTAATTATGTCGATCACATCGGGATTCGAGTACAGAAAATCAGGGGTGCTATAACTGATGTGGATCTTGTTGAGGACCGGCAAGGGCTGATTTCTAGATGATTTGAACGGCTGCCACAAAAAGGGAGAAGACACACCAAACGTACACAATACAAGGTAAATGGTGAAATCTAGAGTGAAGATTGAATTGAGAAAGTTATGGTTGCTATAAGGACCAGAAATTCATTTGCAACTTGACCAAGATTGTTAGGATTTAGGTTCCATGAAAGATTGAAGGTTCAAGCTAACTCATTCACACGTGATTTTCAATTGCTCACTTTAATGGAAGATAACGTAATATCATGTCAACTAACGCAACTTGGATATTGAACTAAGGTTCCTTGATTTTTTTTTTTGTTTTAATTCTTTTAGAGTTCAAAATTCTTTTTAAAATTCAATGGAAAGACAAGGGTAGAATAAAAACAAAAACGCATGAAATAAAATGATAAAGATGGACAGCATCACACCTCCATAATGAACTAGCATTCATACACAAGTGTCACACTAGTGCATGGCTAATCAACCTTGCTTCACACAAGGGCCAAGAGCATCACACTCACCATTAAGTTTACAAAACTTAGAAAAATTCATTAATCAACTTTCTACCCTCCTTTCCTCACCTGCATTCAGTTTTGTATAACTTGGCTAAACAAGACAAAAGACACACTACTCCACTACCTAAAAACAAGGCTAACCGCCCACCACTAAGTCTTAATGGGACAATGCTGAAATATAGTTGCAAAAACCGAAAATTACAAAAGAAAAAGAAATAAAGAAAAATGGGTCTAGGTAGGATTTGAACACAGGTCATTCAAGTCCTACACTACCCTATTCTTGAGGCTAGGCCATTTGTGCTAGGCCCTCTGCTGTTCATCCTTCCACATGATCAAATGAGTAAGCTTGGATGTCCTTTGTGGCTCCTTGGTTATGTCTTCTAGGAGGGTGAGAATTAGCCTTTGTAAGGTGGCTTTGGTCTTCTTGGCCTTGGATCTTGTCATTGGCCCTTCTATTCCTTGAAGTGCCCCTGATTGATGAGGGGTGTCCTCATCATTCCCTCCCTCTTGAACAGGATTTGTCCTCAAATCTGGGTCTTCTTTACCTGTATCAAACAAGGACAAATCAGCCACATTAAAAGTAGAAGACACATTATACTCACCTGGCATTTGGATCTTGTAGGCATTGTCATTGATCCTCTCCAATACTTGGAATGGACCATCTCCTCTTAGAAGCAACTTGGATTTCCTTTGTTCAGGAAACCTCTTCTTTCTCATGTGTACCCACACCCAATCTCCAGGTTGGAAGATCACCTTCCTCCTACCTTTGTTGGCTTGCTTAGCATAGCTCTTATTCTTCTTGATGATCTGGGCTTTAACGTGCTCATGCAGCTTCCTCACAAAATCTGCTTTAGCCTGTCCTTCATAATGCTTAAACACAGAAATGTTAGGTACAGGTAATAAATCAAGTGGAGATAAAGGATTAAACCCATACACAACCTCAAATGGAGAGCAATTAGTTGTGGAATGGACAACACGGTTATAAGCAAACTCAATATGGGGTAAGCAAGCCTCCCAACGTTTCAGATTTTGCTTTAAAACTACTCTAAGCATAGTACCTAGTGTCCTATTGACCACTTCAGTTTGACCATCAGTTTGGGGGTGACAAGTGGTAGAAAACAACAACTTAGTTCCTAATCTTCCCCACAAACTCCTCCAAAAGTGACTCAAAAACTTAGAGTCCCTATCACTTACAATACTCCTAGGCATGCCATGTATCCTAATGATCTCCCTAAAGACTAGTTCAGCTACATGGCTTGCATCATTGACCTTTTTGCATGGAATAAAATGAGCCATCTTAGAAAACCTATCCACCACAACTAGTATAGCATCTCGGCCAGCACTTGACTTGGGCAAACCAAGCACAAAATCCATGGACAAATCTACCCAAGGGTGTTCAGGAACAGGTAGGGGAGTGTATAAACCTTGGGGGAGTACTTTAGACTTAGCTTGTTTACACTCAATGCATGACTCACAATGCTTGGCTACATCCTTTTTCATGTTAACCCAATAGAAATGTTCATGCAAGTCTAAATCAGCACTATACATAAGTATGTCATCAAAATACACTACCAAAAAGTGTCCTATAAATTCTTTAAGAACATGATTCATCAACCTCATGAATGTACTTGGTGCATTAGTTAATCCAAAAGGCATAACCAGCCACTCATACAAGCCAAATTTGGTTTTAAAAGCAGTTTTCCATTCATCACCTTCTCTAATCCTAATTTGGTTGTATCCACTTTTTAAATCAATTTTGGAAAAGAACTTTGCACCATGCAATTCATCAAGTAAATCATCAAGCCTAGGAATGGGATGCCTATACTTAATAGTAATGTTATTCACACTCCTACAGTCACTACACATGCGCCACGATCCATCTTTCTTAGGCACTAAAATTACAGGCACAGCACAAGGAGAGATAGAATCTCTTACCCAACCTTTATCTAAGAGAGCTTCCACTTGCCTTTGTATTTCCTTGGTCTCCTCAGGGTTGCTCCTATAGGCTGGCCGGTTTGGAATGGTGGCTCCAGGTATCAGATCCACCTGATGTTCTATCCCTCTCAAAGGTGGCAATCCACTGGGTAGGTCTGAAGGAAAAACATCCTTGAATTCCTGCAAAAGAGAAGAAATAGAAGAAGGCAAAGAAGAGAAACAAATGGGGTTAGTATTCAGACTAGGCTTGCAAACCAGCACGTAGAGTGGCTGCCTTGCAAGCAACACTTTCCTCACCTCTCTTTCTTTTGCTATCTTTCTCTCATTCTTTTTCCTTTCTTTTTCGCTCTTTTCTCTTCCTTTTATTTTTCCCTTCTTTTCTTCACTCTCTTGTCTCTCTTTTTCCTCTCTCAAGCTCTCGGTCACACTCAATCCCTCACCCTCATGATCTTTTTTTTCTCTCAAAATTTTCTCTCTCAATCTCAACTGATCATGACACACCTCCTGTGGGCTTAAAGGTTTAAGTACCACCTTCTTTCCTTGATGGGTGAATGATATTTTGTTGGAAAAATCATCATGGATAGTCTTGTGGTCATGCTGCCACGGCCTTCCCAACAACAAATGACATGCCTCCATAGGCAGCACATCATACAAGATCACATCTGAATAAGTTCCAATGACTATAGGCACCTCCACCTGCTGCCTCACCCTTATTTCTCCATCATCACTTAGCCATTGTAACCTATAAGGTCTAGGGTGGGGTTTGGTAGGGAGATTCAACTTGGATACCATCCTAGTACTAGTCACATTAGCACAACTCCCACTATCTACAATCACCATGCAAAGTTGTCCCTGTACAGCACACCTAGTGTGGAAAATGTTGTCCCTTTGGCTTTGGTCTAAGGGTTCTATATGGGATCCTAACAACCTCCTAACCATTAACAATCCCCCCTCATTCACTTCTGGTTCTACACCCTCTCCCTCCTCACTCTCATACTCCTCAGGTGTATCAGACTCACTAGACAATTCACCATCCTCCCTTATCACTACTGTCCTCTTTGTAGGGCATTCATAGGCATAATGCCCCTTACCTTGGCACTTGAAGCATGTAATGTCCCTAGTCCTCTTAGGGATTGGTTCCTTACCCTTAGAAGTATTATGATCAGCCTCCTTAGTGGCCTTAACATCCAAGGCCGAGCTACCTGCTGCCTGGGCCGAATAGGGTGTTGCCCCAAAGCCCTCCCTCTTGGCTTTGTCCTTCCACCCAGATGTGGGGGTAGGGGCAATTCTCCTTTAGCTCCCTTCCTTTTGAGTTGCCTTTCTACTTGAAGGGCCTTATGCACAAGGTCATCCATCTCAATGAATTCCTGCAACTCTACAACATCACGAATATCAGTAGATAAACCAGCTAAAAATCTAGTCATAGTTACCTCAGGATCCTCTTCTAAATTGGCTTGGAGCATTAGCATCTCCATCTCCTTGTGGTACTCCTCCACACTCCGACTCCCTTGAGTGAGTCTTTGAAGTTTAAACTTCAAATCTCTCTCATAGGAGGCAGGCACATACCTCTTCCTCATCAATCTCCTCAAGTCTGCCCAAGTACTCACTGGTGGCTCTCCATCTCTTTGCCTCTCCCTCTGAATTTTATGCCACCATACCAAGGCATAGTGTGAGAACTCAGCGGCTGCCAATCTCACCTTTTGCTCCTCCTCAAACTCTCCATAAGCATATACATTTTCTAACTTAAGCTCCCAACTCAAATATGCCTCCGGATCATTTTTGCCTGCAAAAGAAGGAATGTTTAGTTTTATCCCTTGAAGGGGATTGCTCCACTGCTCCCTAGTCCTCCTATCTTCGTCACGTCTTGGCATCCTTCCTCCATGCCTCCTTGGACTTCTCCTTTCATTCTCTAACTGGTCAGTTCTCTCATGTATTTCGTCAGTGGCTTGTCGGAATAGCCTCTCAAGATGTTGAGTTAGAGCTTGCATTTGAAATGGATTAAGGCCCCCTTGTTCACCCTGTTCTGCCATCACTAAAAACACTTATACAAGGTGAAAAACAATTATAACAACTGCTGTTTGGAACTCACAAATAATTTCTCTCAAGTGTTTCACTCAAATTTTGGCTTTTTTCTAGTAATGTAATTTTCACTCTAGCCTTTTACCACTCTTGATGCTATTCAATCCTTGAGAGTCACAAGTACAGTTCAGCCCACACACAAATGCTCTACCTAATGCAATATGCTAATAATGGCAAATAGAGGTATGCTTCTATCACTAGAGGCCAACAAAAAACAAGACACCAAAAAGGACACACAAACAGTACTAGAATTAGACTACAAACAAAGACAAAGACATACAAAAGACTCACAAACAATACTAGAGTTGGACAAGAATCAAAGGCCAAGACATGCAAGATTCAAACATTTAGGATACATTTTTTTTTCATTTTTTTTTTTGACAATTTTCCTTTTCTTTTCACAGCCCTAATTATCAACTTTAGGCATTTAGAATCAGAATGGATTAATTGAAGATGATGGAATTCGAAATACCTTTTTGGGTGCTGTCCAAGAAATTTTAAGCCCTTGACTCCAAGAGCTTTGATACCAAATGATGTGGATCTTGTTGAGGACCGACAAGGGCTGATTTCTAGATGATTTGAACGGCTGCCACAAAAAGGGAGAAGACACACCAAACGTACACAATACAAGGTAAATGGTGAAATCTAGAGTGAAGATTGAATTGAGAAAGTTATGGTTGCTATAAGGACCAGAAATTCATTTGCAACTTGACCAAGATTGTTAGGATTTAGGTTCCATGAAAGATTGAAGGTTCAAGCTAACTCATTCACACGTGATTTTCAATTGCTCACTTTAATGGAAGATAACGCAATATCATGTCAACTAACGCAACTTGGCAATTGAACTAAGGTTCCTTGATTTTTTTTTTTGTTTTAATTCTTTTAGAGTTCAGAATTCTTTTTAAAATTCAATGGAAAGACAAGGGTAAAATAAAAACAAAAACGCATGAAATAAAATGATAAAGATGGACAGCATCACACCTCCATAATGGACTAGCATTCATACACAAGTGTCACACTAGTGCATGGCTAATCAACCTTGCTTCACACAAGGGCCAAGAGCATCACACTCACCACTAAGTTTACAAAACTTAGAAAAATTCATTAATCAACTTTCTGCCCTCCTTTCCTCACCTGCATTCAGTTTTGTATAACTTGGCTAAACAAGACAAAAGACACACTACTCCACTACCTAAAAACAAGGCTAACCGCCCACCACTAAGTCTTAGTGGGACAATGCTGAAATATAGTTGCAAAAACCGAAAATTACAAAAGAAAAAGAAATAAAGAAAAATGGGTCTAGGTAGGATTTGAACACAGGTCATTCAAGTCCTATACTACCTTATTCTTGAGGCTAGGCCATTTGTGCTAGGCCCTCTGCTGTTCATCCTTCCACATGATCAAATGAGTAAGCTTGGATGTCCTTTGTGGCTCCTTGGTTATGTCTTCTAGGAGGGTGAGAATTAGCCTTTGTAAGGTGGCTTTGGTCTTCTTGGCCTTGGATCTTGTCATTGGTCCTCCTATTCCTTGAAGTGCCCCTGATTGATGAGGGGTGTCCTCATCAATAACATTGACCTTTATAAAAAAAATACTATGGTGTTGTTTTTTTTTTCATATATGATAACGCCAACACTATATAAACATACTTACATCAACCTCAATTAGCCATCACAGTAATTAATGGTTTAAAATTAATGATAGGAAAAAAACATAATATCTAATACAAATTGAATATAAATAGAAATTTTATTTTTCTAAAGACTAAAACTTAAATGTTGTTATTTTACATTTGCTAAAAACGTGTTTAGATGCTTCCACCTGCCACACCTTGCATTTAATATATATTACATGCTATTTTAGAAGTGTGCTTAGCGTTGATACTTCCACTATGCCAAAGCTTGCATTCAATGTATATTACAAAATATATATTATATTTTAGAAGTCATGTTTTCTTTGATAGTTTAGCACATTCTTCTAACTTTTAACTCTTTCTGGAAATCATCTTAAAAAAAATCTCCGGAAACAATTCATAAGTAATATTTCCATCATGTTAAAATTTTAAGATACGTAAGTATAATTAGTATTTAGTTTATAAGGTTTAAAATAACTCTTAATATAAGAGTTATTTTTTGAGTTGAATTAGGTTCATTATTTTTTAATTTAATATCAAAGTATAAACATTGGGTTACCTGCATATGTCCATTCTTACGAATTTCATGCTCTAAATGTCTGGCACTATACGAAGTTGAGTTAGACTTGTTATTTTTTAATATATCATAAAATCTAAATGTCAAAATATATACATAATATAAAATTAAATTTGAATTTACAAATAATTATTATCAAAAGAAGATATGCTTTCATGTTATTTTGCTAAAAACGTACATTTTTTTAATAGTATATTATTTAATATACCGTGTAAGTATTAGAATTATATGTAGTTATTAGTTAATCATAGTCGATATTTTTATTAATTTATTTCTCAGTTGAATTTTAAAAATATAAGTATATATTTTTATTCCCGTGCCGTGAGGCAATAACGGGACAATTTGAATACATAATCTGACATAGTAATATAATCAAATTGACCCAAAATTTACAACACTGTAAACTGAGCCAAGCATAATTATCATATTTAAGAAACGAAGGTCAAAATTAAATGTAAAAAATCTAACTCATTTTAACTCGTAATTGTATATTAATTTGGTGGTACCATTGGTGTACTGTAGGTGCTTTTGTGGTGGGGTCCATAAGTCCATTGTGTGAGGGGTTGGGAGTGGGAAGTAGAAAAATACAAATAGCACGCTTGGAAAGATAGGCTACGCTAACCATTCTTTTCATTACATAGATGAATCGTAAATTGATTAGGTAATTAGTTTGATATTTAAATTAGTATTTTTTAATAATTTAAAACCATTATTATTATATTGTGAATTGATTGAGTTGATCAAATAAATCATAAATTGTTTAAGTGAATGATTTGATAATTTCTTATAATTATCTATTCAATTAAATTTGATCTTTAATTTATAATTATAATTTGTTTGAATTAATATTTTTATCGGTTAAAAAAATACAATTTAAATTTTTTTAATGATAACACTAGCATATATACACGAGGGCATAAAAAAGGGACACGCCTAGTACAGTTGTTAGACGTTGATTGAGTCCAATCCAAAGGAAAAAAAAATTATGGTGGGGACTTCATCATACGATAGATATATTGGATATTTTTATTTATTAATTTGTTTCTTAGAGTACCCATTAACTTTATTTCTTATCCCTTTTGTGGTCAAGCCAATCTTTGATAATACCACCCACCATCTATTCCTGCGTGTGTAGTGGGGTGTACTATATACGTTACTGACTTCATAATCCATTTCTCAAATCCCACATACATACATACGACCCCATTAGATAATTTGCGCACTGTGACAAAATATAATAATAATAATAATAATAACATGTACATTGTATGTTTTTCATATTATAAAAAGCAACAATGATCCCTTTTCTATTTCTCTCTCTTTCTTTTTGCAGTTTTATCACATTGCATATGCATTTTCTTTTCTCTCGGTTTGTTTTCTTTCTCTATCTCAGAATGGTGTAAGAGAAAACTTTTTCCACAACAAGTGTGCAAAAAAGTACGATATGATAAACTAACAACCATCATAACTGTATTCAAACTTGTAAGAATTGATTTTTTTTTTATCTCGAGTTTGATAGAGAAAATTTATTTTTACTAAACATAAACAAAAATATGTCTCGATCTTGACCGGTTTTGATAAGGACGAGGATGGATGTAGAAAAATAATTACCCACTCGACCTTACACCCGACCCTAAATCTGTCAAATAGTTAAATGATAATAATAAATTTATATAACTTTTTACAAAGAATATATAATTATAAATTTTATTATTATTTATAAAGAATTTTAATCTCAATTTTATATATTATTTTAATTAAAATATTATATATAATTTATTTGAAATTATATATTTAAACATCAAAATAAAAGAAAAATAGAGTACAGTAAAATTCTCACGGGTTTCTCCGAACCCCACAAAGAACCCACCGGGACGAGAATGAGTTATAAAATTTCAAATTCGAGTTATTTTAACTTGATCTTGAATCCACCTCAACTTTTATGGAGATAGAAATGAGGAGAACCGAATCCGTTCCGACTCATCCCATTATATAATGCCCAAGAATAAATAGTAGAAAAGAGGACAAATATGAGATGCTATGTCATATAGCGTACACAATTTTAATAAAAATATTATAATAGAATCTGTAACATATAAATTTTATATTATTTGTTATCATTTAAAATTCATGTAATATTTTTTAAATTATAAGTTGAGCAGAGTGTAAATTATTGTACAATTCCTATGAAATAAAAAGTATAATGAGTATTCATGAGCCCATTAAATAATAGTGTCAATTTTTTAAAATAAAACAGTCATATATAACATTATTCTTTCTTCTTTTAATCCAAAAGTAAACCATTGCCATGGAAGAAGGACTAAAAGGAAGTACTTGGTGTCCATGCACCACCCAACAAGCACGTCGCTTATATCTGTACGGTGATAAAATTGAAACATGGGAAATAAATAATTATAACGCTATCAAAGTTATACATTTATATCACCGTATAACCTTTTGTAGAATATGAATTTTATCTATTCAACCATTGAAGCTGATGGATGGATTATTTTTTTAATTTATTGAATGAGATTCAGAGCCTAAAATATATTTTGAATCACTGTATTCTTTGAAATATATACATATATATTATAGTTTTTTATATGTTCAAGATTTATATTACATGTTGATAAAAGAAAGAGTATTGGATGAAATGATATTATTATATATAGTAAATTTATTTAACATGCGATTGAATGTGATAATTAAGTAGCATTCTTCTTTGATTAAATTAAAAAAAAAAATTGCCCAACAAGGAACATGTCATGTTGTGTTGGAGTGGGAGATTGAGGAAGAGGGCTAGCTTTATGGATGAGTTGAGCGTGGGTAAAGTCCACTATGGATTTTGTGGAGAATCCACTCTTAAATTTGCATGTCCTAGCTAGTGAGTACTTACTCACTTGTGTTGTGTCCTTATTCCTCATGATGTTCGTGTGCTAAAAAAATTTCTTTTCATCTACCTCTTTGTGTTTTAAAAGGAGATACACACACGGGAAGAAAATGATGATAAGTGACTCACTTCTTTTTTCTTAGTGCCCTTGAAATTTCAATTAACTATCTCACATTGCATGCTTGAAGAATCTCTCATGTACACGTTTCTGGAAATAGTGATGGAAACGAGTGGTATATTGTGGAATCAAGAGAGAAGATTATTGTAGCGATGATAGCAACATAAGATGGTGGTGAAGACTTTATCAACGTAACAATCAAAATAGTGAAAATATTAGTAGAGAGGGCCAATGGTAATACACAGAATGACAATAGTGAAAGGTAAAGTGCATGGTTTCATTAACATGGGGGTTTTAATTTTAATTTCAAACCTTTTTTAGGTTAGTTTGCCATTAAAGTGATGAATAGCCCAATAAGACCATCAACTCCATTAATGCTTGACATTCACAATAAGTATCAAGGGGAATTTGGATTTAGTGTTGTTCGGTAAAGAGGTAGATTATTGCATTCCTTTTATAAATGTACTTATATACTACATCAATTATTTGAAAATCTAATGTAAAAATTGTTTTTATATTGGTTCCTATTTAAGTGTTAGGATTTTATATTTGTTCATAATGGCAACCAATGTAAGCAAATTTTTTGCATTAATTTTTCAACCAATAGATGTAATAATTGCATTTATAAAACAACTGCACCAACTACACTTTTATGTAACATTACTAAATCATGATCCCTATCAAAACTGAGTTTGAACTCTAGTTTAACTTTTGTCTCCACCTCTTTTACCATTATGATAAAGGATATACAACAATAATGAACAAAAAGAGTATTCATTTTTGAATTGTTTATTTTGATCATAATGTATAATATAAATTACAATAGCTAGGAATAGTTGTTTAGATATTTTTTATAATAATTGGAGCCATAGTTTCCCATTAGCTCGGTGTTAATATAGTAAACATGAGTTACGAAAATACCTTAAAAATCGTCTAAAAGTTTAGTTTTAATATAAAATTAGGAATTGATGGATAGTTATTTGTGATTAAAATTTCTTAATATTTGATTTGATAAGGGTGTGTAAGTCAAGTTAAAAAGAGACAAGTGTACTTAATAATAATAATAATAATAAACATTGAGAAGGTTGAGTTTTTCTTGTTAATGTGGCGACAGAGTAGAAGGACCTTTCAAGACAAAAAGGTGTTGGGGTTTATTTGAACTTTGTAGAACGGTCCCAGGATCATTTTCAGGAACTTTATATGCAAAATTCAATTCAGATGCAGCATAACTTTACACAATGTCGACTCTGTAGAGTCAATGGGTTGAATCATACATAGAGAGCTGCTTGGGATCTCAATGCTCTTTAATTTAGTCAAACCCATTCTGATTTCACTTTATTTTCAAATATCTATCAACAACTTCGATATTAATCATATTTCATATTATGTGCCTCTCTCTCTCCCTCTCCCTCTCCCTCTCCCTCTCTCTCTATATATACATATATATGTGTGAACAATTAAATAAAATAATAATTAAAAGAATAGGCAACATATTTTCTGCTAAAAAATGCTCAGAATTACTAATTGTATATAATATAACATACTCAGATATATACTATACACACATGCATGCATCTTACTTGCTTGTCACTAAGACACTATTTAATTTCTCCAAATAATTATAATAGACTATGTTTTTATTAATTTAAAATCAGAAATTATACTTTTGATTTTTTGTCTAGTGTATAGTTACGTATGTTTTAAAAAATATTTTTAGTATTAAAACACATATTTAGGGATAACAAAAAAAACTTACAACTTCTTAGATTGACTCATCAAGCTCACCAATATTCATTTTTGGTCTGATTGTTGGGTGGGGGAAAGAAGTCTAAAATCTTGCTTTCCAAGGCTGTTTTCCGTTTCTTCTCAACAGGAAGCATGTTTAGCTGAGACAGGTAGGCGGGAAAGGGGTGTTTGGGTTTGGAATTTCAGTTGGCGGAGAGAATTATTTGTTTGGGAGCATGAATTGGTGTCAAATTTGTATTAGATGTTATGTGGGTTTGATGGTGTTCGTCTTACATCTCAAGACTCTTGGTCGTGGTTAGGAGATCCTTTCGGTTGTTATACTGTGTGCTCAGCTTACAATATTATGTGTCATGATCCACAGTTGTGGGGACTATCTTTTGTTCGTCTGTTTTGGAATCCTACGGTTCCTCTTAAGGTGGTGGGTTTTGCTTGGAGAATTTTGTTCAATAAGATACAATCCAAGTCAAATTTAGTTGTTCGTGGGATTCATATGGATGCATCATCCTTGCTTTGTGTTTTATGTAACAAGTCGGTGGAGTCTACCTGTCACTTGATGTTCTCTTGCAGGCTTTCATACCTTTTATGGCAAACATGTTTAGATTGGTTGAGAGTTTCTTCAGTGTTACCTTGTGAGGGTAAAGATATTTTTGAAGGATTTTTGGGACTCGGTGTTGGTTCTGAAGTACAACATGGACTTGCTGTTATTTGGTTCGCTACTATCTGGACGATTTGGGAAGGCCGTAATAATGTCGTTTATAGGAGTCAGAGGGTTTATGTGCCAAAAATGTTTGAATTGGTGCAATATCGTAGTTGGGTTTGACTCAAGTCCCGTATGAAAGGTTTTTCTAGAGGATTTATGGAATGGTATAGGGAACCGTTATTGTGTCTTCAAGGAATGTAATTGCTTACTTTTTGTATATGGGTTAAGGTACCCCTTGTACCTTTTTTAATGTTATTTTATTATTGCTGATAAAAAAAAGTTCGCCAATAATAATGAGATGAACAGAACAACTTTAGCTTACTATCCCCGATAGTTAAATTCATTAAACGCATTAACTCATGCAAGTTAGAGGCGGGTCAGGACGAAATGACATTTTATTATTAGTTTTTTGACAGGTTAAGCCATTCATATATAACCCTTCTTTCCCATTTTTGTAAAACACTTTTTTTAGATTTTAATGTTTCTTGTTGGCAAACCAATCTCCCAACCTACAATGACGCGAGGCAGGTCACATTTCAACTCATTTTGTCATCCTTAGATATATTACATGTATAACTGAACATAATTCATTCGAAGTTAAATCATACTTAATTCACACTACAAAAAAATGACGCCCAAAATTTGGAGGTTATTAGGAAAATCTTTGTTGGTATAACCTTTAACCAACAAAATATGAAGTATTAGTATATGTAATTTTGATTTATGCTAATAATTTAATGGATTGTACAAATAAATAATTTTATTAGTAAGTTGAGTTATATTACATTTGGTTTTAAATATAAACAAAAATAACTAATTTTATTCATATTAAGAATAATGGTTGTAGTTATTTGTATTAATATATCAATATTTGTTTTAGTTTCTTAAAATACCCTTATCATTTATCACACAAAGAATTAGTTGTCATAGAAACATATAGAAAATGATATATTTAGTAGACAAACATTTAATGCTATTGAAAAAAGATAATTTTGTTTATATTAAGGGACTAAAAAATTCCACTAAAAGTTAATTATATTTGAAACTAGAGGTAGTACTAAATATTACTACCTCCTATTCTAAATATAAGCAAATCTCATAACATAAACAAAATTATACATTTTTAATATCATTAAATATTTGTCTATTAAATATGTCCTCTTTGTATATATTTATAAGATTACTAATGCTTTGTGAAATGAATGATATTAAGAGTATGTTAAAAAACTACATCAAATGTTTGATAACATAAATGTAAAAAACTACTTTCAACTACTATTTTTAAAATTTGTAAAATTAGTTATTTTTGTTTATATTTAAAATCGGAGACAATGGTATAATATATTTTATTGTTATTAAAAATCTAAAATACTTTTATTTGTATTTTTTTATTAGTTAAAGTTATACCAAAAAAAATTTAACAACTTCTAAATTTTACGTTAATAAATAGTAATTTTGTTCTAATGATAATGCTATAAAGAGTTTTATAATCGATTAGTTTAAATAGACGATTTAAAAACTAAATAACTGGTTTTAAATCGGGTTTTAAACGAAGTGATTTTAGAAATCCTGAACAAGCCGACACGTCGGCTTTCAGCTTGTACTAAGATTCTTTAATTATAGCACTAACGTCTTCCCCATATCATCCATTTTCTCGCCTTGACAACGATAATTTATTTTCATTTGTTAAAATTGAATCTTAATTTTTGTAGGTATCTACTTACGTACGTATCCCAAGTTAATATGAATATAAACTCGAGAATATGCATTAGCATCTGCAAATTGATAGTTTGATTATAAATTTGATATATAGTACTTGAAATTGAATTCATCACTCATTTTTATTTGATGGATTATCTGTGATTTTCATATCCCCTAACATTATATACAACACATCACATCCATAATTGAAATCTTTCTCATTAACTCCCCTCTCCTTGTCAAGAAATATCAATCTTATAACAGTGTAATTCTAAAATCTTTAAATTAACATTTTCAACGAAGAAGCCCAAGAACAACAAGGACTAAGGACAAATTAAAATATTTTGTTTAAAACGAAAAGAAACAAGAGACCAATTCCGATGTGACAATTTGGGATTCATCACAATTCAAATATATGTTCCAAGATATGCTTATATGATGTTTGGCTGTATTTTAAATAAGATTATTTGCTAAGAAAAATACGCGAGAGATTAAAAAATTACGAATAATATCCGTCAAACTACACATGGATCATTAATCTGACAAACATTCATTCTCATAGAATAAATATTGAAATAATACTCAAATTAGTCGTTAAAATTGTATTGTATAATCCCTAAATTAAATTTTTATCACATGATTTTACAAAAAAAAAAATCAATTTAGTAATTTTTTTAGTATAAATCAACCAATGAAAAATAAAATACAAAAGAATTTTTCGTAATATCAAAAAAAAATAATTAAAATCTATAAAATATTGAAGACTAAAATATATAACTACTACAACCTCATAGACTATCCTGATTCAAACACAAAATTTTATCTAAGCTTTCTCCAAAGCCTATTATTGCATTGGTATATAATTATTTGAGTAAATTACAAAACTCATTTTTAAGGTTTATTAAAATTACACTTTACCCTCGAATTAAGTTGAAATTACACTTTATCTCATTTCAAAAATTTGTTCTTGTTTCTTTTTAGAATTGTTTTTAACCGCCACAAAATATAAAAAATGGGTAGAATGATACAGAATGTGATTCTGACAAACATTTTTAGAAAAATGCATGAACCATATTTATCTCTAGCTCCGCATCTATGTTCATAGGACTTTACAAAGAATATGCTTAATGATTCATGTAGTGGTAAATAAAAATAAAGAAAAGAACAATTTGATGATTTCCTTTTGGACACTTTGCAGCCAAAATGGAGCATTGAACTATCAGCGGCAAGCGTGCTTGGTGCCTACTGGTTACTGCCTGCTGCGCTGTCTCGCCACTATGTTCCTTACCTGTCTCCACTTCACATCTTTCTTTTCATTATTCTTAAAAATTATTTGGAAAACAAAATTACTTATTACTCTATCATCTAAACAATTTCAAACATAATTTTTAGCTAATTAAAATATATTATAATTAAATATTCCCACGTGTAATAATTTTTTAATATTTATTTTAATTTTCAACTCCTTAATTACTTAACAAGCCTAAATGAATAAAAAAGAGACACAAAATGCACATAACATCAACAACATATGGGGACAAACTCTTTGTCTAAAATCTCTTTTGTACTGTGATGGTTGCTACTGCATTCCTTAGTGCTTCTTGGTGCTCCAAAAGCAATTTCACATTTTTTTTATATATATTTATTTGTTTAATTCTTATCTTATATTAAGTTTGTGAGTGACACATGAATCGGTTATAACTCAGTTAATAACATAAGTTGAAATCGGACTTAATCTTTATTAAACATATTTATCAAAAAATCTTAAGTTCTGAATAAGATTGTCTTTGATGAAGGATACCTAATTTTAACACCAAAAAAAGTTTGTGAATGAGACATAGTAAATTTGTCTACCGCACGTGCTGTGCTATCTTGATGTTGGATATGGCTTTTCAATATGTCTGATACCAAGAAAAATCCACATATACACAAAATCTAACAATGAACGTGCTATTAAGTTTTTTCAACTCGTTGGAAAGCTTTGGTTAAATTGGCAAAGTGAATTTGAGTTTTAGCAAAGCATGTGTTTCATGTCTTTCGTCTATTGTAGTGATGATGTTCACTTTTTATGCAATGTCCAAGAGGAGGAGAAAAAACTCAAAAGTTCAAACTGCTATGTGAATAATTGATTCATTTATGACCTCTTTTCCTTACGATACATTAGATACTAATAAATACATTCATTTCTTTTATATAAATTAGTGGCGAGCGAAGGATAAGATTATTACAAATTTGGCAATGGACGCGCCACTAAGTGGACTCATATGACAATTGGTTAAATAGGAAAAGTGAATTTGAATTTTAGCGAAGCATGTGCTTTATGTCTTTCACACAATTTGTTGAAAAAATAAATTCGTAGCATATACTTGTGATGATCACTTTTCACTATGTATTCAATGTCAAATAGGAAGAGGAAAACCTAGGTGACTCAAAATTGTAATTATAATAATACTTAGTTTTTTAGTGTCACTAAAATTGTAAAATATGAAGTCTGAACTTAGAATCTTAAGGTAAACTACATAAGGTTGATTCGATAATTGGAAGGAGGGAAGGGTAGGGGTTGCGGACAATTCTAATGTCCTCTAAGTTTTTGGTCAAATGTTTGCTGACAAAAGCTGACCATGTCATGTGGGAGATTCTAGACCGTCGATTAAATGGACAGTTGTGATTAGAGGATGGCAACCAAAATTTTGTGTTAGGGTGATTAAAGAGCACATGCGTAAATTCAATTTGGGTGGATGTGGTGGTACATTCAAGAAACGGTGCTAGTTTGAATGGGGAGGTTGAGGGGCGCGTGTTCGCATTAACTGAGGCGTGTTGATTACGTGGTGAGTATTTGGGCCTAGGCCTGCCACCAAGAAATGTAACGTTAGGGTTTCATTAATTATATAAACAGTGTCGTGCTTACCAAATCATCTGTCCCTTTTCTTCTTTATCTAACCTCTTTGTTTCTCCTCCATGTTCCCGTCCCTTTCCTTCTTCTAAGTTTCTCCGAATTCTCAATGTTCTTGTCCCTTTTCTTATAATTTTTTTGAATTGTCCATGTTCCTGTCCCTTTTCTTGTGATTTTTTCATCTTACTTCTACTATGTGTGAGTTTTTCTGAGATCCGACAGCCTAAACCATATCTCCTTCTCCATCATCGTTTCGTTCATCTATTCCGTTCATCTTTTGATGGCTGGGTTTGAAGGTGCAAAGAAATAGAAAGGGAAAAAATAGTATGTTGTGTTTAGGGGTTGTAACCCAGGGATCTACGGTTCTTGGAGCGACTGCCATGAGGAGGTGTCTGGGTACCCACATGCATGCCATGCCTCATACCATAGCTATGAAGAGGCAAGTGAGGAATGAAAGCATCACTGTTCCAGAATGTCTGATCTGAAATTTGGAGAAGATGTAACCGAGGAAGAAGAAGATTCCAAAGAAGGAGGTGTAGACATGACCATGCAAACATGGTTTATTATGGGCGTACTGGTTGGGATTAAACTTGCAAGTAGGACGGTGTAAGAAGGGAGTGGAAACCACCGCCTTTGTGAAAAAGATAAGTTATATTTTAAATTATTTTTTACTTTTATTTTGTAAATATTCTTGATCTTGCGTTTCTGTACTGTGGGTTGGTTTTTTTTGATCAGTGAGTGTTTTTTAAAAGAAGTATAAATTTTATCTGTGAATGCCTTTCTGTGTTAAGAGTATGTTGTCATGCGTAAATTTATTCCTGACATTTGCTTGTTTTGTTTTTTGTTTTGGTTTTAGGTTTTTGTTGGATGGGAATGTCTTTTATCTTTCACATAATTACTACCATTCTCTCATTGCCATGTATTTTATTGTTGAATCCTTTGAGACCGCTGACAAACTTTTTGACCCATAATGTATTTTTTCTTTGATTGAAGCAAACCAATACTAATTATTAGCTTAACAATCTAAAGTCTCATTTTTCTAAATTAATTACTAGTAATTTGAGTGGTTATAGTTTACACACCAGGAGGTGTTAAATTTGATAATGTGTTGAGTATGGCTTCCTTGCATTAGTGTTATGTGTTTCTTTATTCTTTATTTATGAATTTTTGAATCATGCTTATGATGTTTTAAAGAAAATTTATGAGTTGAATGGATACTTGTAGGTTGTAGGTCTTGATTGTAGCAATGCAATTCTCTGCTCTGCAAAGGTTAGTTACTCTCCCTTTCTCTATCCTATTTTTGGTTTGGTTTATGACTTCTATTATATATCTAATCAGTGTTCTTTATGTTGAGTACAAAACCAAGAAAGAAAAGGAAAATGTTAGCTTCAAGAACCATGTTCTTAATGTTATTATATTGTGTTTGGCTTCTTAAAATTCTAGTTCCTAATCTTTTAAGAGAATAAACTTGAAGTAGTTTCAATTCAAATGCATCCTAGAGGGTTGACTTTTTTCTTGACAGGATGATGCAAATTATGTTGCTCCTGAGGTGTAGATAAATGTTTTGCTACTTCTTTGTGAATCGTATACCAAAATTCATTCATCTTGAGTGACCTTTCTAACTATTTACTCTTGTTATATATAGGTCCTTAACGGTAGAGGCTATGATGGGGAAACTATAGACTTGTGGTCATGTGGGGTGATTCTCTTTGTATTGGTTGCAGGTTACTTGCCTTTTGATGATCCTAATCTTATGAACTTGTATAAAAAAGTGAGCATTGTATAAACATCATTGTACAATTTTAGTCTTTCCTTCATTTTCTTTTTGTTACATGAATTTCTTGATCCACAGATCTCAGCTGCTGAGTTTACTTGCCCCTCATGGCTTTCTTTTGTTGGTGTATGCACTACGAGCTATTAATGTATCAATTTTAACTTATCAATAAAATTAGTATTTTCAGTTTTAGACTAATTTTAATGCTACTTATCCTGGAATAATAGGTCATATGAGAATTATTCCTAAAACGTCCCTAATCAAGTATTTACATGGGGACATGTAAATACATTAAGATTAGTGTGTGAATGTACTGATGATTTGATCTCACAAATCATAGATATATGATATCAAGTCTTTACACGGGTACACATTAAGAGTAATGTTGTACTGGACAGACCCACCATGAGAACGTTGCATGGATCGTTACATGAGTGTCATAAACGGTTCTCAATATGATAATGGTATATAGTCCTTCGACCTAAAGTCACTACGATTCCTACATAAGGAGTTTATTGTTTTAATACAATCAATGTTATCTATAATAAGATGACCATAAAGATTATGATTAGGCAATAGACAAATTATGCAAAGGGATGTGAGTGATATAGATGGAATTTGTCTCTCCTATGTGACAGGAGTGATATCTATAGGCCACTTGATGGAGTAAGACTAATGAAATGCATGACCATGCTAGGACGAATAAATATTAGATATTTATTCTGTAAAGTCTACTCTGGTATCAAGTAAAATAAATTGGGCCATGCAAGGATGACGACGACCATGCCTTGGGCCCAATTAGATATCGTGACAAAAGGAATAAATATATAAAATAATTATCACTTATAGGTCATATCGATGATAAATAATATTCAGACATAATGATGTATTGCTAGATACCGCTCTTATTTTATATTAATAATAAAATAGTTTATTATTAATATAATCGAATATTTTACCTATAGGGTCACACACATAGAGTAAGCCCACCAGAGGATAGTTTTATTTTAGTTGGACTAAAAATAAAACTATTTAGTCCTAACTCGTTTAGAATAAGTCAGGAGCCCAATGTTTAATGAGAGCTCAGGTCAAGACCTAAGCCTATATATAGAGCATGAGATGCTCATAGGTTGCTGCTCAGAAATTATATTACACTAAAATTCCGTACTAGCATTCGGATCTTTGGTTTTCTGGTGGAGTGCTCGTGTGGACTCCTAAGGGCGAAGCTATAATTGCTTCGATCGAGGAACTCATTGTGCGTCTACAAGAGGTAATCCCTAAATCAAAACTTTAATTACATAATGCTTTGAGACATTTGCATTTGCAATCCTTATTTTTGGGAATCCTTAGTGTTTCCACTGCCTGACCCTGATGGGATTCCCTAACATCTTTCAGTGCAAGGAAATTGATAACACGAATCTTGGATCCTGATCCAACGATTGTAAGAAACAACATTTGTTAGTTGCCTGCTTCTTGTCATACAAAATTCATGTTTACGCTGAAAGTGAAAGGGTCATTTTACTTGTTAAAAAAGTTACAACCTTGTAAACTGTATCAGGTTGATTTCAGAAACACATTTAGTCATATTTTGGTTTTGATTTCTGATTTACTCTTGTTGTGTGGTAGCGTATTACTATACCTGAGATATTGGATGATGAATGGTTTAAGAAAAATTATAAACCTCTAGTTTTTAAGGAGAATGGGGAAACCAACCTCGATGATGTAGAGGCTATCTTCAAGGATTCTGAAGTATGTTGATGTTGTTAGATATGATTCTAATATGTTGAGATTGTGTTATTGAATATTGTCTTATTAAGGATTTTGCCCGTGTATTCAGGAGCACCATGTGACGGAGAAGAAAGAAGAGTAGCCAACAGCCATGAATGCATTTGAGTTAATTTCCATGTCTAAAGGGTTGAACCTGGAAAACTTGTTTAATATAGAGCAGGTTCACAACTTCACATGATAAGATTCTTTCTAAATTATTTTATTATTATAATAAATATGTAGGAACTCAAACACGGGAAAAATACGAGTAACTTTTGAAATAAACATTTTTCCTTAAAACATAAAAAATGACTTATTATGTCAAAACTTGATTTGGGTGAGAACTTTTCTCTCAAGCACAATTGAAGCTAATTATGAGATACCTTACTGAAGTCACTATGTTTTCTTTTATTGTTATGTCATTGACTTCAGGGTTTTAAAGGGAAACAAAATTCACATCAAAATCCCCTGCTAATGAGATAATCAATAAGATTGAGGAAGCTGCAAAACCTCTTGGTTTCGATGTGCAAAAGAAAAATTACAAGGTAAGTCCTATGTGACGCATGCAATTTATTTTGACTTTTTAACTCGAAGAGCTAGCTTTATACCTAATGGTATTTTGTAAAATCAATAAACCATCACCTACAGGTGAGGCTTGCAAATGTGAAAGCTGGAAGGAAGGGAAACCTTAATGTTACTACAGAGGTATATGATCATCTTTTTCATTATTTGGTGATGTTTTGAAGTTACTAGTTGTTACGTTATTGTTTTGAAAATTTCAAGTACTCATTCTAAATAGATATTTCAAGTGGAACCTTCTATTCACATGGTTGAAGTACGAAAGCAAAAGGAGATACATTAGAGTTCCATAAGGTGTTCTCCTGTCCCCTTCTTTGCTTAATTGCTTTACTGCTTCTCATACTTTATTTTAAAAATTTTACAATGTTAATGCCCTCCATTAAAATACATTGTTGATGATAAATATATAGGAAACTACAAAGTTTAGTCTTTTGAATAAATCAAAAGGAAATGCTAGCTTCAAGAACCATGTTATTCAGGTTGGTATATTGTGTTTGGCTTCTTAAAGCAAGTGCTCAGGCATTTTTAACTAAAGGAGAGCCGCACCTTGTTAAACGTGCAATTGATAGCATCAGGTGATATTGTGTTCTTCGTTTAATTAATTTATACTGTTAATTTTTTGAAGGAAAAACCAACATGTCAATGTTAATTTTGCTATTCAGTGTGTTGAATGCCTTGGCTACTTGTTGTCCAGGTTATTGGTTATTGGGTACTAGGAAGACTTTTTATGTGTATGAAAAAAAGATAAGTATTGTCTAAATATTATTAAGTTCCTTGTTGGTTTTTGTTTTTTTTATGCTTCAACATATTTGTGTTATTAATTCAATTTGTTTACTGATGCAGGGGATGGTGCTTGAGACGCCCCCAAAAATAGGGGTAAATTTTTTGCGTTTTTATAAATCAGACTTTGATGAAAAAGGAAAATAAGTGGTGTAGCTTTTATCACAACACCTGGATCTATGATAAACCACTCCCATATATGAAGATATGAGAGGGTAATTAAAGATATGATTTAGTAATAGTTGTTTAATTAAAAACAGTGGAAGAATTAATTTAAATTGATTGATGTATGGATGAATTCAAGAGAAGAGAATTATAAGGTTCCATGATTGAATTATAAGATTCAATAATTCTTAATATGTCAATAATGCCCCTAATATAATGTTTATTGGAGAATTACTGCATAGGAATCAAAAATCTATTTGAAATAAGCCAATACGAGCATCAGTGGCCCACTCGCTCAAGCGAGTGGGATTCTCGCTTGAGCGAGCTAGCGTAATTACGCTTGGGCGAGGCAGGGGAAGACTGAGCGAAAGAAATAATTTACATAAGGGGCTCCTTTCGCTTGAGCGGCCCCATCTCGCTTGAGAGAGATGCAAAGGAAGCCTTGAGCGGATAAGCGAAACACTTGGGTGAAGGAGGAAGAGTGCATCAGGTACCCAATCTCGCTCGAGCGAAGAATGGCTTGCTTAAGCAAGATTGTTCCAGAAACGATAATAGCTCTCTGGTCGATTTTTGCTTGGGCGAGTTACTCTCGCCTGAGCAAAAATTGTCCAGTAACAAATTTACATCCTCCTTGCTTAAGCGACCCCACTTCCGCCTGAGCGAAAATTGTCCAGAGACTAGCCTCTGATTCTGGGACAACTTCGCTTGGGCGAATTTGACACCCGCTCAGGCGAAATAAGGCCAGGGACCAAAACTCAGATTCCCATCAATCTCGCTCGAGTAAGATTCTCACTCGCTTGAGCGAGTTCTGCAGAACTTATGCAGAAAATGTGAAATTGCATACTTAACCCACAACACACCATACTAACATTCAATCTATTGCTATTCATTTAATCTCTACATGATTTACACATTATATGACACCCTTGAAACTTGCCTCACTCATCATTAACCATTAAAACCCATTCTAATTCATGAAAACATAAGGGATTCAACACACCAACTCATATAGTCACCAAAACATAAATCTTTGTATAAGCTTTCATTCATTCGTAAGATTAAACATCAACAAGCATCATCATTCATCTATTTACATCTCTTGGGTCATAGATAAAAATTGATCATACACTAAGATCCAATTTTCCTCTATGGCCACCCAAAATCATCTATCACCTAGAATTATGAAAATAAGCATTCCTTACATCATATGCTATACAAAATCTACATTTCACCGGCCAAGGCACATCCTATACTACTATTTACCTCCACAGCCAAAATACACTTTAAAATGCTAACTCTTCCCATGAATGCCCTGCATCACAAATCTAAAAATAGACAACATGGGAGAGTGAGTCCACATTCCAAAGGTATGAATATGAATACCATGTGATTATGTATATATGCATCTACACATGTATACTTTGCATATCCATAACATTCACCATACCATTTACCATCACAATTCCATCATACATTTTATCATAATTAACAACACAATTCCAAACAAAGTACACAAGCACATACATAATCACGTCTCTCAACAATTGAACTATCACATAACCATTATTAGGTATTCATATCTTTTATGTTGTCTAAAAATATATTTTTACCACTTCATCAAAGTCATCATCATATCTCATCACGTTGGCATACCTCCTTCTATATGCAAATGCTCTTAAGCTAATGCATATGCACAAAGGAATATTTCAACAATTATAGATCTGACCGTGGGATTACAACACCGAATGTGGGATTCAAGCATGGTCATCTAACCACACCCCTACTACAGTAGTAAAATATATACACTTATTCTTTAAATTGCATGCATTCACCAATAGTTTTACTGGTACCAAACCGCATCGCCCATCTTGCAACACCTGGTCATTTTCACCATGACCGCGGTATACAACATATCAACATATGGTGTTACGGGCCGGCTAGATATTTAATCATGGCGGCTGTGATCTCAAGGACCACCGGGGTCACCTGCTCATCAAGAGCCACCCCCCACAAGGGTCGGCCACATGTAGCTCCCCGAAGCAATACATGGGCGGCTTCGTGACTTTACACTAAGTCACAGGGGAAAATACAACTTGCTCGTGCACCGAGCCACCCTCCCACTGGGTCGGCCGAGGGAACTCCCCTAATGTTCCACGACGGCGGCTATGCAGTATGCCATGGATGCAAATGCAGATCATATGCATTTCTCACTCTCTGCATCCTATATATGCCACTCTACATACATCATCATCATCACCAACATCACCACAAGGTTTTTAATGGATTCAATCTTGTTGGTTATTCTCATTAATTTTGAATCTTTATGTGGCGTTCACAACAGTTTTCAAACATATGATTCAATTTTAATACCAACCAAGAATACAATTCATTCTCTATCAAAGTCATTAGCATTCATTATGCTTTATCGGTGGACCTATATTCATTTAACCACATATTCATCAAGCAATCATGCCACCACACCACACATCAAAATTTCTTATAAAAGCATTCAAAGCATGTTGCCAATCATATTATCTACATCATACCACACATCATCATTTCTCACAACATTCAAACAAGGCTAACATGCATAACACTACATGCCACAATCAAATAACATTCAAATTCATGCATTTAGAACTTAAGACTCCTCTCCTACCTCAAGAGAAGAATTCTGATTGATAAGACGCTCCCGCCTCGTCGTTCGGAATAGGTCCTACATTCACATTCATGTAAAACCTTAATTAATCAACTACTCAAATCATCCATTCTATTCTATTTAGTCATATTCACATTTATAATTTCACAACATGTGCTAGACATGTTGTAGATACCATTTTTATTCTTTATTAGGCTTCGGGAATTCCTTCCCATCAAGCCATCATCATTAAATTTAAAGGTTACAAGACACCTTATCCTCAAGCTTTACAAAACTCCTTCTATCAACATTCATATCTTTCAATATCATATATTTCTTCCTAAATTACATTCTTGAACCAACATTAACCATTTTTCCCAAATTCCTAAGTTAGGGTTTTTCTTACACCCAACCACATTCATTAATACATCTATCTTTCATCTCTTTTACATCATAAATGCACCAACCACCATTAACTCCTCATAATTACCCACATTTATTGCCACCCACCTTAGGACATAAGCATTCAATGCTCTAAATAGTTACTCATATACATGCATTACTCTTCTAAATCATAGCATCCCATAATATCATCATTAACCCATCAAAAATGATGAAGATAGCTTACCACACACCCAAACAAAATGGGTTTTCAAGGAAGAGAATGTGCCACACGAAAATAGGAGGAAGAGGAAGATGAGGAACTCCAAGCTCCAAGCCTTCTTCAACGAAAATGGAGAGGGGGAAAGAGGTCACCACTTAACTTGGGGTTTTTGGAGAAGAAGAGAAGAAGTGATGAGGAAAAGATGAAGAAGAGAAGAAGTGATATGTTTTTCTCTATTTCATTCAGCATGCAACGAAAGTAATAAGGGAGAAAGGGGTTTTTGATTTACTTTTATTTCCATTCATTAGAATTTCATCGTTTTGCCACTAACAGGCTCTCCATTCGGGTTCAATACTTTATCTGAAAATTATTCTGAATATATATTCGAATTCCCAATATTATCCTTAATAGCCCTGACCAAAATCATCTCAATTAGAGATACTTGGTCCGACACCCATATCTCAACCGGGCTCATTTTCAGCTTAACCGGTCTCCAAAAATCACCAACAATTCCTAAAATTCTTAATTTAATTAATTTCAATATATTGGGACATTAAATAATTTACCTTCAATTATTCAATATTTAATTTCCTTGATTAATCCTCTATTTTAGAAACTTGGGATGTTACAGTGGTAAGCATGGGAGCCTTTCCCTGTGTGTGTGAGTGAAAAAATAAAAGGTTTGTTCAATTAAAAATAGTTAACTAAAATAAATCAAGTAAAATAAGTTAAGTAAAATAAATCAATTAAAATAACTTAACTAAAATAAATTAATTAAAAAGGTTTAATAAATCAATTAGTAGAAACTACGATAGTAGTTTGTTCAGATTTCTCGTTTATGATAAAGGCGTTCATTTAACTTTGATGTTAATTTCAAAATTTAATTTTTATGGTCATTTAAGTATTTTAGTTTGATGATAATTGAAAAATCTTTTTGGGGGAACTATGTTTTGGCGAGCCGTCTAGTATTTTATTGATTTCAAAATGTTATAAGTACAATAGGTATTCAAGATGTTACTATTTATGATTAGACGTTCATTGGCTACAGATACTGACACTGATGTGGGCAAATTTTGTTCTAAATCCATTCTGAAGTGCGATTCTAAAAGATTTCATACGCGGTATTAGTAATCATTATTTAGGGGTTGTAATTAATAAAGGCATTAATACATACATTAATTACACCCAACCAATATTTGTAATCTGAGTATGATAAAAAGGGAACCATTTGTGGAATGAAACTCACACTTAGCTAGAAATAGAAAAACTTATACAGTTGATGGTTTAGGTAATTTTAATCCTAGAATGGGTTCAAACACTAACCTAGGTTTGCCACCAACATTAGTAGATCAATGTTAGCATATATGAAACAGTTAGCTGATCGCCAAGCACAATCAGAAATGTAAATACACTGGTTGAAAACCGAGGTAGACAATATGCGTATGTCGGTGGCTATGCTACCCTTCTTGTGTGGGAACCAGCATGTCCCAAACACTTGTCAACAGTCTAATCAACAACCCCCAAAGGTGGATGTTGAAGATACCAGTTGAAAGAAAAGGGTAAGTCTAAAGTTGTTGATGTTGATGACTTCAACATAGATAGTTACTTGGCTGATGCATCACCACATGGGGTGGTGCTGTTAGATAGGGATCAGGTTGAGCAGCCTGGGTCAACAAAAGGGAAATCTCCTTTAACTGCAAGAAGGTGTTCCACACCAACCACCTTGTAGGTAAAATAAGTTAAAAATTATGTTTTGATGTTTGCTAGGAGTTTACGAACAAGCGTTTTTGTGTTTTAATACCTTGCATGGTTTTTATTTTGTCTTATTTTGTTTGATAAGGGAGTAACTCACAAGTTTAGGAAAAATGACTAGCATATCTGAACCATACTCGAATAACCCTCGATCTTCAAATAAAATATGTTCTCGTTTAGTCCCTCCACTGTCCCGGCCTAGGTTGAGCCCAACTGGGCCTCAACAAAAATTAACTCAAACCTCCCCACAAGTGTTCCCTAGTCTGCCCCCGTCCGATTCGAGGCCTACATTATCACTTTCTAGAAGGGGTGTCAGTTTTGTCCTTCCAAAGGTTATTTTTTTTTATATTTAAGGCATCAATTTTTAAATTTGCATATGGTTTTTATTTCTATGTTTTTTTTTACACGTGGTTATTTTTTTACTAATAGCTTCTCGGCAACCCAATACAGCATCTAAAATATAAATTCAAAATCATTGTTGATTTTGGTATAAGAAAACATGAACTAATGACTACGTATTATATTTTTTGTGTAAGTTTATACAGTGGGTAAGTAGGTTTTATTTTTATTTGGCAAAAGTATAGGTTAAGCAGTAACTAATGTATGCATGGTGAAAATTTTTAGTGACATTGTTTTCTCAGCAAGCAACTTTATGTTGCATTGTGGAGACTTTCATTGTTTAGTCCCTGGTAATACGGTCTTTGAAAAGGTAAGAGGAAGATTACAAAGTTAAACGTGTAGTCAATCGTTTGTTCCTTATGTATGTTATTTTGTAGATATTTCGAATGGTGTGCTTGAACCATGCAAATGACAACTGAACCAATTGCAAGGTTACGATGTGGTGTTTGCCACCTTTGTTTACTGTGAGAACAATCATCTAGTTTTCTCTGTTTTTTTATTTGCATCAAGTTGTATGAATTTTTTTAACTGATCCAACTACTAAACATAACAGGAGAATGTTTTGGAAGGTCACCCTATCACTGACTACGTTCTAGATTAGATGCCTGGGAGTGTCTATCTTACATGGGTATAAAATTATCTCCAACTTAAAAGTACATACTTTGTCTCTAACGCATACATTGAGACAGTTTTTTCCATGATGCAGATCTATGTTCCCATTAAAGAGGATAATCATTAGTATCTCATGGTTGTTAATATAAAAGACCCTAAAATCCACAAACTAGACATATTTCTTAGTAATGATTAGGACCCCTTGAGAGTGAAGAACATTGAAACAATAATAAGACATAATTAAATTTGGTAAATCATTGGAGTGATTTAACTTGGTTAATGGTATGGTTAAATGTTTGTGTAGGCTCGTATGTTGAGTCAAATGCTTGTCTCTGATTACTTTATTCCCAGTATGATAGAAAGTGGTGGTGACTTTGAAAACTAGAAGATTGTTGAGCCAAGAGGAATACCCAACTTGGGGTCAAGCTCTAACTTTGCTATTTGGGTGCTTGATTGGCTCAACATGTGAGACCATTTTCAAAAGAATATGATTGGGCTGGTAAGTATTATATCCTAAACTAAGAAATAAGATAATTAACTTAAAAAAGTATTTTTGTAAATTGATTCAATTTCTTGTGTATGACAGTTGAACGAACCATTGGTGTGATTAAAAATTGTAATCCAAGGTGTATTAAGCTCTGGTAATGATGTCAAGGAGTATGTTGAGAATGCAATTCAAATGGTGTGGAGTAGCTCTACCTGATTGCAAATTCTATGGCTTTGTTAATTGCTATTTTTATCTTAGTTAAGCATTTGTAATGTTAACTATGTAAGATCACTTTCATTTTAGATTTGTTGAATCCAACAAATCTGTGACAACATTTAAGTGATATTTTTATCTTATTTAAGTAGTTTAAAGTTTCAGTTTGTAAGACCTCTTTGACGTTGTAAGAGTTTTCATGTTTCATTTGAATGTGTAATTTTCAATTTGTAAAACCTCCAATGAATTTTTAATTTTCAATTTGAGAGACCGTGTGATTTTTATGACTATAATATTGTTTTAATAAATAAATTTTAATTCTTCATTGCAAATAATAATAAGAGAAACTTAAATTTAGTTAGACATAAATTTGTTTTAAATTTTTAATTCATCATTGCATTATAATAAGAGAAATCGAGTCTTAGCTAGACATCACATTATAGTAACACAAAATGTTAACATTATAGTAAGACATAACATTAATATTTGTAGAAAACAAGCACAAACGATTTAACACACTCTATCAGTACATGACATTGTGTGTACAAGACGGTTCTTCGCCCGAATTGAGCATGTTCGCATAATGACATTTCTTCCTTGTATGTCCTGGCTGCTTGTAGATAGAACACCTTGTAACATGGTGTTTGCTGATATGAACTTCGTTTGCGCTTGCATAGTTGCTGTTAATGGACTCATTAAAGTTCCCAATATGGGTCCCAGCTCCAACATATTAGCCATATTTAGCCAGTAACCTTTTTTCTCATCAGTAAGCCTGTTTCTCATATCTCTGAAGTCTTCGTTGGAAACACAGGCAAAACAACACACATCACGTGTCGTAAAATTCAACACACCAAACCAAAGTTTAAATTTTTTCATTGGGTCATCGGATGCCAATGCATAACCGTCAGGGATGTTGACTGCCGTTTTCACATTCTTTGTCCATCTTCGATAAACCAAACATGGGGGTAGGTACTGAACATTTAAATACTTTAACAAAGTCAGAATATACACACATGGGAAACCCGACAATTCCATCCCTATGCACAAGCACCGGATCTCGTCACAACTTTCCTAGTGTGAGACGATTCTATCAACATGGTCATTGGATGTGAACGTAACCTTGTAGCTTGTCTGGGATATGCCTCGTAAAACATCAACAACTTGATACCCTCCTGACTTTTCCAACAACAAATGAAAGTCACCGAACATTTTTCTTGTATATAGACTCGCACAAAAACTTTCCAACATCACAACATGGGTCACCATGACCGGTTCCGTATACATCGACTTGAAATCCTCCTCTACCTTATTATTACGGATGTGTGAAACACACCTATGGAAATTGAACATAAATTCCTTCAGGTTAATCCTTCCATCAACATACCAACCCATTTAGGCATGCAACCCTTTACACCGAGAAGTTGTTCGAATGCCTCCAAAAAAATTCCCTTTTATATACGCAGTCGCCTAATATTTTTTCTTCACGTACAACTCCTGTGCATACACATCATGAACCAAGTCACATTCCACCAAAGCAGCGTTCCACTTCTCCTCAAACTAGGCAATGGTACAATCACTAAGCATGCATTGAGTAAATAACTTAGTGAACCTGGGGTTATGAAACTTATCTGTAAAATTCCTTAACAAATGCCAACCACATAGCCTATGATAAACATCTAGAAACAATCGACTGATCACTTGCTTCATTGCTTGATCCACATCTCTAATGACACACTTTGGTATTTTACCATCACTTGCAATCAAAAGTTGTTCCAGCAACCAAACATAAGTCGGGATCCGTTCGTCTGATATCAAAGCATAATCGGAAACTTATATTTGTTTCTTTTGTATGTCGCATCGAACGCTAACACATCACCAAAAATCTGGTAGTCTTTCCGACTAGTTCTGTCACACCAAAACAAATGTAATAACCTTCCATCGTCACTGATATTATGACTCTAAAACAGATACAGATCAACCTCATGCAACGCAACCAAAAATTTCTCCATCTTAACCACTTCTGAATCCTCCAACAATCGTGATTTTTGTAGCTCATTATACATGTCTTTCCATTTAAACCCAACTAGATCATACCTTCTAGACTGTGTTGCAAATGTGTTATACAATTTCATTGTACTAATCCCACTGCTTCTCATAATTTCCATTTAAGCCATGTCGGTATCTAACATTTTTCGATGGGATCTTAACAACCCGCTGTAATTGTCCCCTACCAAACAATGGGTATAGTCATCGTAGAAAAAAGTCATAAACCAATCTCCACGCTCTAAATCAAATTGTATCTACATTTCTACCAAACAACCAAATCTAGTCTTACGTCAATGATCTCTTTGTCTGTTACCCAAATTGGTAAGTCTTAAACGCCTAACCCCTTCACTTGAACACGTAAATTGTTGCCATATTAATTCTCCATTCTTGTTTTTTCATCTTTTGTTTTTCCTTACTCTAAACCCATTCGATTTCTTATACTTATTATAGAACATGTATGTTTCCTCTAAAGCCACAAAACGCATACATTGAACTTGTGCCAGTGAAATGTCTTCCATGCTTGCTAGCAACTCAACAAATCTTTCACTACCCATGCTGTGACGACCCTCGTCAATTTTCTCATTTTTCACAATAGATTTTTCACTTTTAATAAAAATCCACTCGGTCTTAATAAAAAATAATATTTATTTTTCTTAAATATATTCAAAATAGTAAAATCATACTTGAAATAGTAATGTCCAACTGAAACCGATCGGAAATACATCCATAGAGTTATTTAGAAAGCAACGGAAGAAGGAAACAATTAGGGTTCACTCGGAAATAATTCTCTCACTCGGGACAGCTTAACTTCCACTCAGAAAAAGTTCACTCATATCCTTACTCAAAAACACTTTGACCTTCACTCGGAAGCACTCTTATATTTCTTCACTCGGAGTCTCAGCCATAGCTCACTCGGAGACACTAACCCTTTTCACTCAGAATTGAGTCTCTCGGTTATTCTCCTCTCGGAAAGAAATGAAGGATGCTCAAATGGGTATCAAATCAGTAGGTCCTCGCTCGGATAAGGAATCCACTCGGCTAAATTCACCAGGTGATTAACTCTGCTACAACAATGCAAAATTCATTCATAAAATAAACACCGATCACCTAACATCATAAAGTCATAACCGATTCAAATTTTAATTCTACACACAGACAACGCATTGTAACATCAAACACTCGGAAAAACTCAAAATATATATATTACATAATTCATTCAATTTCAATCGGTGCCTTGGCATCAGTCCTCTGCTTGGCGCACCTCCATGGCTCCGACCTCTTCCCTGTCACTGGTTACTAAAAATGTAAACCACAGCAAGGGTGAGTGTTTAGCATTATAATTAATCTAGAACGGAATAAAATATGAGTATAAACTCTATCCGATTCTTTATCTTCAAATTGTACATTACACTCGACCATTTAACTCACACTCGACACTTTACTCATCTTCAGCAATATATCCATTAACACTTGACTTTATAGTAATGCATACTCAGCAATCATAACAATTCATGCTTGGCAATTATCATACTTTACATTCAGCAATTATAGCCAACCACACTCGTCAAATACAATAAATTACGTTCGGCAAATATGGCAGATCTTACTCAGCAAGCACAACAAATCTCACTCGGCAAATATGACATCTTACTCAGCAAGTACAATAATTCATACTCAGCAAAAATAATACTTCACACTCGGCATTTATATTTAACCTCATTCGGCAATATAGCAAATTGCACTCAGCAATACATCACTCGGTAATAACTCAAATTGTACTCAGCAATACATCAAATCATTCTCAGCAAACATATCAAAATCTTATTCGGCAATTATAACAAACTTCACTCGGCAAGTATAGCAAACTGCACTCGGCAAATCTAGCAAAATGGACTCGGTAAATATACACATCTCAATTAATAAATTCATCAAATGTCACAACTGACTCTCACATAAAATCGATGCCTAGTATCCGGATACTAAAGGATCGGCCTTCAGCTGGGAGTCCGACTTGACATCCCGTGAACCCGACTTGGTTCACCGAGCCCGACTTGGCTCCCCCTCAACCACTGGGTCATAGACCTCTGGGTAGCTCAACTGGGTCCTGCTTGACCACTGAAGCCAAAAATGAGGGTAACATATACCGTCGGCCATCCCATACCACATATTCGCATCTCAATCATTTCATATTATCAACAATCAACAAATACAACTACCAGAAACTGGCATGTGCTCACAACACAGGGCGACCGACTTGTCAAGCCCATTCATTATATTGCCACTGGGCGACCTGCTTGTCAATCCCGACATCATATTTCCATTAAACACCGATTGTAACAGCATCAATTATTTCAAATTTCAATCGGCTCAAGCCACATACACACGATCAGAAACCGATCGGTGTCCACATACATGCATCCATACACATTCGTATACACTCATTTGGCATCATCTCAAATATCACAGCATTATTTATTTCTCAAGTCACATTCACACGATCAGAAACTGATCGGTGTTCACATACATAGATGCATTCTCATACATTCACAACTTTATTACAGCATCAATATCAAATATTTCTCAAGTCACTCATACACACACACACGATCCTAAACCGATCGGTGTGCACATCCATACGTACATTCATACACATCCACATAATTTTCACTCAGCATCATCTCTTACCCGGTTTAGTCATTCTAACAACTCGGACAATGTCCAATTCTAATTAATTATAACCCGAACACCCCCTTACCTCTGTTCCACGCTTCAACAGTTTCTGGGTTCACAGCTCCTCCTTTCCAGCACCAGCTTCCTTACTCGTTCCACTACCTACGGTTTGGAATGTGAAATACGTTACCATCACACCACCATCCACATGATCAAGGGCTATTTTCAAGCTCACAGCTAAGAGGAGTGGGGATCGGAACAGTACCCCCTCCATACACATGACCATTCGGTCCAGAAAAGAAGTGAAAGAGGTGAGGTAACAATTTTTAAACGGTTCAAAGGACTTACCTTGAAACCACTGTCACAGCTATGTAATTATTTCAAGGTGTTGATGTAAAATGAACCTTCCTTCGAAGCTTATAGCTCTCAATAATGGAAGAAGAAGAAAAGTAGCAGAAGTTCTTCACGTGAAAGAGAGTGAATGATTACACAAATGATTGAAGAAAGAGAAGAAAACCATTATTTAAACTCATGGCAACCGGTTACCTTCTCAACCGGTCACTTCCAACCGGTAACCTCTTCAACCGGTCATCTCTCCATTTCCTTTACAATTTCTTTAAAGATTTAATTAAACTTCTCTTCTTCTAATCACACCCTTTATAATTAACCAATAATTCATAAAAATATCAAATAAATTCCTAAAAATAATTTTTAATATTTCCACTTCACAAAAATTTTCTACACTTATCCAGGATGTTGCACATGCTTTCTTCAACATTAGCCTACAATCAGTATAACAACAACATACTTTCAAAATTAAAATAAGTATATTAAACATACTTTCTTCAACATTTTCTATTTAATGAAACATTTATAAACTTAAAATAATTATCTTTATCAATGTTATTTTACAATATTCTTTCAAAAATTATTTAAATTAAATAATTCATAAATTTGTTATAATAATAATAATAATAATAATAATAATAACAATACCCAGAAAATGGAATATTAACAATATTACATTGAAAATTAAAATAAGCCTTACTAAACGTGAAAAAGCAGTTTCTTTTTTTGCTATTTAATGAAACATTTTTAAACTTAAAATAATTATTTCTTTATCAATGTTATTTTACAATATTCTTTCAAAAATTAATAGAATTAAATAATTCATAAATTTATTCTAATAATCTGTGAAAACCTTTGAATATTAAAACTACACTCACCTCTTTTGTCATTTCTTTCACAGAGTGCAGATAGAACCTTGCTACAAAATTTTCCAGGCACAGCAGCTCAACATATGAAACTCGGTGCTAACCTTTTGGTTTTACACGCTCCCTTCTTGGGGTTTAAAGAAGGTCAGTATGATGTCCCCTAATTGATGAAAATGCCCTTAAGATTTTAATGTCAAAAAAAATAAAAAACCTGCCCAGAACCGGTTCCAGCCATTGCATTTTGTCTTTTTGGTGTACACATGGACATCCTTTGCACCTTTTGAATACATCAACAGTTGAAAATTTTTTTCCAGTAAATATTGTAGTGTGTCAGTCTTTGTTGACTAAAAATCTTAGAGGACATTAGAATTATCTAGGGGTTGCGGGTTGGAATCTTTCCATTAATGTTTCTATCAAATAATTAATCATTAATATTTTCTGGTAGAAAAAAAAAGCAATCTTTTTTTTTCAATAAAAGAAAGGGCTAAAAGCGGAAGCTAAACAACCATTCTAGGAAAAACAGCTTTATAATTATCCTCTCTTAAAATGAAACTAAATCAATAGGAGGAGCTTAAAAAATAGTTATATCAAAAGAAGAACATGACTCTTATTAGCTAGAAAATCATCATCATGACTAGCTTCCCAATAGATATGGTGAATGGAGAAACCCAAAACGTCTCTCAAAATAGAGCGAACTTGATTTAAAAGGGCCCCAACAATGATAACCCCGATCTAAAAAGAATGCAAACAACTTAGGAATCTATCTCAACGACCATTCTAAAAAAACCTCAATTCAAAGCAACAACAAGAACCGAAAATAAACCCCCAAAGCTCGACACCAACGATAGAGCATACCCCTATATTTCAATACAAACCACCCATAAATGAATTAGACGCATCATGACAAAGACCCACGCTAGATGCTTTAGAACCCTTCCCGAATAGAACCATCCATATTCAGCTTCAAAATCCCCTCTAATAGGGCCTTCCACACTATGAATTCATCATGTCGCCTTGTCACAATAAGCACATGACACTCCTCGTTGACTTCACCACCCAAGAATAACTTATCACTCTCATCTTGAACCCTTCCATGGACATCCATTGATGCTTAAAGGCCCAACTGTTACGATCACTCCAAATCATCCAAACGGTCACACCAAAGAAAAGATTCCAATTGTGTTGAAACTCTATGTCGTGACCGGGATCGCGGTGGGAGGCTGACCGAAAAAGATAAACGATTTCGAAATCCTTTCAGAAAAATAGAGTCGCTACCAATATTTTTTAAAGGTAAAATACTGGGAAAAGCCTTTTTAAAGCACTGGTCATAAAAGTAAAATTCTAAGTTTAGAAGTCTAATTATAGATAAGGAAGGTATTAGCACCTCACACTGTCTGTTATAAAATGGTTACCTCAAATTGATTGCGCACATTTTAAATAACCTAGAAATTAATTTAACTTCTCGAGAAAAGAAACGAACAACATAGACAAAGAAATTTTCAAAATAAGATCAACAAGATGTAACATCCCGTATTTTTATATTTAAAAAAAATGAATAAATGTGGAAATGAATTTAAAATATGAAATTTGAGAATATATGGCAATGGTGTAAATTCAGAATGAAATAAATAGGACAAAATGAGATTTTATCTGACGCGTAGCGTCCGCCTCACGATTAAAATTTAAAGTCCAGAAAGGGCTACGAGAGATAGAGAAAAGAAAAGAGAGCTTAAGTCGGTTCTCTCTTCTTTTTCTTTCCCGGAGCTTAAAACCATGAATTAAGCTTAAATTATCGATGAAACTTGGAATTAAAAGTGGGTTGAAGAAAGAAATCATAAGGTAAGCCCTTGAATCCTTCAATTTTTAGTTTTTGGTGGAGGTTTTCTTTTATTTCTAGCTTTCTTTGAGATTTGAATAAGCTCTAAGATTTGTGATTCTAAACTGATTAAAAAGGGCTTTTAAGGCTTTTAGATGAAGGATTAAGTGATGGAATTGAATTTTATTGCATATAACTATGAATTAAATAAAGAAAGTTTTATGGAACTAGAGATTTCTTAAAAGAACTAATAGTTTTGGTGATGGTAAGCTTATAAAACTTTAATGGTTAATTTTCAAGTGTTTTCCTCAGTTAAGTTAAGATTTTAATGTTAGTTCCTAAAACCTCTTTTCATGATTTTGTGTACTTAGTGTTTTGGCGCATTGGTGCTCGCAGGATAATTAAAGAGCATTGGAATCGAGGTAAGGGGAGTGTGTGATGTGTTTTTAATTAAAGTTTGATGAGATTTTATATTATGAAATGAAAGGGATATATTTATGTGAATAGTTATTTTAGACTATGTGGTTGAGGTAATTCTATATATATATATATATATATATATAGAATAGTTATGAGTAATGGATGATAATTGTTGTAATTGATTGCAAATTGAAATTAGAATAGTGAAGGTGAGATTTATTGTATGATAGTGATTATGGGAAAGTATTGATGGTTAATGAGAAATGAGGTCTATGAAATTTATATATTGCATGTATAAGAAAACGATGAATTGTAATTATGTGATATGAGATTATGGAAAATGAAATTGTTGCTATACGTATATGACGAAAATAAGGAATGTGAAGAGAATGGATGAGTGTGTTATGTTTATAATGGTTTATATGTTGTGATGATATAAAATTATGCTTGGTTATGGCTTTGAGTAGGATATTTAAAGACGATGGCTTTTATGCCGAGAGATGGCTTTTGTGCCAGGAATTATGCAAATACTAATGAGATTAATTGATGAACCCAGGGGTCCAAGTAAAGACCCAGTGGTTGAGATGGATATATATATATATATATATATTGATAAGATTAATAGTTACATGTTGTATATGCGTGTTATGTAGTGGACAGTCATTCGGTATGTGTTACCCCTCACTTTTGGCTCCAGTAGTCTATGTAGAGATCCTAGTTGAGCTACCCAGTGGTCCAGGTAAAGACCCAGTGGTTGAGGTGGGGAGCCGGTGTGTGGCTCGGTGAACCAAGTAGAGTTCACGGGATGTCGGTGAGTGACTCCCAGCTGATGGCTGCTCCGTTAGTATCCGGATACTAGGTGTCATTATATAATTTGACCATGAGAGTCAGTTATGAATGATTTTGATTATTGGCATTGATTTGTGATATGTATAAAGTATTTGAAATTGATTGAGAATTATAATGATCATGAGTATTGAGATTTAATTATGATTGATTAGTGATATTGTGACTAGTTCACGAGGATGAGGAATGATTTATGATTATGATGATAAGTGACTTATGAAAGTATGATCAATTTATGATAATGATATTAAATGGTATGATGAATTTATTATGAAAGTATGAATGATGATGAATTTGATGAGATATGAGCATATATGGAAGTGACTAGAAAAGGATCTTTGGATTGATAAGCTTGTGGGGTGTGTGAGCTCCTCCAGGTGATATTGTTCATGTTATCAAAATTTGCATTACATGATAATGCTAGATACTCACCCTTACTTTTATTCTTTCAGAAATGAAAAGAAGGGATATTGTGAAGGCCGAGGAGGCGGGTGCAAGTGAGCAGCAGAGCAATGCTAGGACATTTATGATGATGAAATGTACATATATAGGGTATGAGTGTGAAGGTGTTATGAGTTTTGATATGGTGTTTATTTATGTCGTTATTAATATGGCTATCTGATTTGATTGTAGTTTGCTCGCTAATGGTACTGAGTCATTAGCATTTATATGTGTGGTTTGATTGAGGTGTGGCATTGAGCCATTAGTTAGCCATCCATGCATAATGACCAGGAATTGACTATATAGATACAGATATAGCAGAAAATATTTGTTTGATTGATAAGTGATTGTGTTGGTAAAATGTTATAAAAGAATTAGAAAATTTGAATGTGAACATTAATGAATTTGAAGTGATATTGAGGAACTGGATAGGTGATTGTGAAATGTAATAGGTTTCAAGACCTCCGGAAAGTACCAATAGGTCCTTTGGGACATTTAGGATTTTTGTGAATTGGCCTTGGGCCAATTGGAACCCATTTAGGGTGTTTAGTACAAGGGCTTTGTATAAAATTAAGTTAAACTGCATTTTGTGCATAACTTGCGTATATGTTGGAATTTTGGCAAACGGACTGCGCCAGCAGCTCCGAAATAGGGGTAATATGGTGTCCTTAAAGTTTGGTGAGGTTTGGAACTAAATTGAGTAAGATAGACCCTTAGGAAGTTGGCCAAAAGGCCTAAAATGTGCAGTAACAACAGGTGCTGCTACTGATATCCTCACGCGTAGCGCTAGGTATGCGATTGGAAACTCACGCGTAGCGCCAGATCCCCTGTTTCAGAACTTAGTTTTCTTTCAAATTAAATGGCTTTAAGGACTTTAAAGAATTATATACTTACTCTTTTGGGACTTTTAATGAAAATGATTATTTTCATGATTATGATACAATTTAATTGTTTAAATGCGAAACATTTATTGAGAATTTTTGTTAAATTACTGAAAATAAATGAGAAAATAGGTGCAAGATGTTACACAAGACGTCTCGTCCAAATTAATCTTAAATCGGACAACTTAATTAAATGGTAACAATAATGATTAAAAATAAGACAGAATAAAAATTAAAGATCAAGAGGACGTCTTGTCCAAATTAACCTTAATTTGTAAAAAAGATTTAGAGATTAAGACAAAATAAAGTTAAATGAGATTAGATTAAATAAAATAGAGTGAGATGAGATAAAACAAGGTGAGAAAACATCAAGTGAATTAATACCAAACAAAAGATCAACAGAACGTCTTGTCCAAATTAACCATTTGTTTATGAGAAACATCATTATAAATAAAATATATTTAAAAATGAGGAAATTAACAAGACGTCTCGTCTAAATTCATTTCCTCTTGTAAGAAATATTATTTAAATAAAAAATATTAAAAATATGAGATTAACAAGACGTCTCGTCTAAATTAACCTCCTTGTATAAGAAATATTATTAAAATAAAAGATATTAAAAATAAGGTTAACAAGATGTCTCGTCTAAATTAACCTCCTCGTAGTGAAATAATATTTTTAAAATTTAAACATTAGCGATATAAAATTAATTGAGGTAAAAACGGAGACATACGAGAATTAATAATGGGAAAATAAGCCCGACAGGAATGACTCTCACTTCTACGTATTCTCGAGCTTTTGAGAAATCAGGGTTACGTAGTTCTTTTACGAAAGTTAATTTTGAAAATATTGAAAGGATATTATTGATTTAATTTTAATAGCAAAAGGAATATTTGTTAAGAAGGAAATATACAAGACGAGTAATTTCGTACAAGTATAAACCTTTGAAATCTTATAACATTGATGTAGGCAAAGTACTTTGCACGACATCACTACAAGATTTTTGCAACACTTTCTTTAGAAGCAAATATATATATATATATATATATATATAAGTTTTCATTTTTTTAAATTAGCATAAATAAAACTATGAATTTCATTCTAGAAAAGGATATTTAGATTTTGATATTCTATTAAAAATTTATTCATTTTGTATTATTATTTTTTTAAAAGAGGGATATTTGTATTTTAATGTTTTCATAAAAGCTCCTTATTTTTAGAGTTAAAAACAAAACAAAAACAAACCTAATAACAACTCTAAAATAAATAAATGATTAAGATAATCATAATAAAAATAAAATAATTCTTATTATTATTTATTTTCCACTTAAGAGTTTTTTCTAAAAGAACAGAAAGTCCTAATAATATTTCTAATAGTAATAACATTAAATATAACAAATGCTTTTTATGTTTATTTTTTGTAAAAAAAAGGACCTTTGGTATTATTGGGCTTCATATTTCTGAAGCCATTACCATTCAAAAAAAAAGAAACCCCTTAGGGTTTTCTTTCATTTTGAAAGCAAAGAATGGAAAAGAGAGGAAGTGGCCAGCAGCTAGCGGGAGAAGAGGGAAGAGAGAGAGGAAGACAGGGAGAGAAGAAGGAGACCGGAGAGAAAGAGGACTAGATAGCAGTGGCTCACGCAGGTAGAGGTCGGCTAGGCATCGGGGTGGCGTTTCAGGTCTTGGGCAGCGGCAAGCGACGAGCTCGAGGAAGCTGGGGTCGCGGTCGTTAGGAGACCAACCGGTCGTGCGGGGCTGTCTCGCGAGGTTTAGGTTTGTTGGGGTTTTGGGCGGCGGCAAGTGGCGAGCTCTGATGGAGGGTGGTTCCGGTAGCTTCCCTTTTCTTCTTGATACTGTTTTCTTGTTTTATGTTTTGATATCGTTTCTGGTATTGGGTCTTTGTTGGTATAGAAGGTGAGAGGAGATGTGTTTTTTTTAAAAGATTGGTTTGCTCATGCTCTTGTTGTTGGTGTGATGAGAGTTTATTATTTTTACAAATGGTATTGTGTGTTCTGTGATTATGTCAGGAAGATGAGGAGAGAGGGTTGAAACTTTTCAGATTGGCCTTCTTTTCTTAGTTACTATTAGTGTTGTTATTTTGAAATTTTTGTTACCATTTTCATGCTTTGATTTGAGTTTCAAGAAAACTCTTCCTTTTATTTTGCTGAGTTTGCTATTTTAATCTTGTTCAGTCTTGAGCCATTAACTCTCCTGAATGTTTACCTCCAATTTCTCTATTTGGGGTTTTGAAAAAGATAACCATTCTTCCTAATTCTGAATCATGCACCAAAGAAAAATGGTGGATAAAATAAAAACAAAATAAAAAGCAAAGGAAGAGACATTGTCTCTATTTCTTCTCAGGTAATGAAATAATAAAGAATAGAAAAAAAGTGGTCTTCATAGCTGCCCCTCTTTACTTGTTTTTCATAGAAATATGAATGCCTTTTTCATGTTGTCATCGCGGAAAGGAAATAAAGATGTGAACAACATTGCTTGGATCGGGCTCATGAAATTAGTGCTCATAGAGACTCAAAAAGGATGTCAGGTTTTGTGACAAAGGAGCTAAAATGATGCTAACTCTACAATCAAGAAATTTAAAAGGAAACTATCCTTGACAATGAAGAAAGTACAAACTTTGGCATTTATTTTGACAATAAGAAGTTTAAAGAGGCGTCAACTTTGGTAAATGGAGAATTTAAAAGTTCCAACTTTGGCGATAAAAACTTAAAGAGGTATCAACTTAAATGATGTCGGCTTCAACAATAAGAAAAATTGAAAACGAAAATCCTTGGCAATAAAAGCTTAAAAGGTGTGATAAAAACTTAAAGAGGTGCCAACTTCGATGATGAGAAAGCTTAAAAGGTGCGGTAAAAACTTAAAGAGGTGCCAAATTTGATGATGAGAAAGCTTAAAAGGTGCCATAAAAACTTAAATGGGTGTCCACTTTGGCAATGAGAAAGCTTAGAAGGTGTGATAAAAACTTAAAGAGGAGCCAACTTAGACAATGAGAAATCTTAAAAGGTATGATAAAAACTTAAAAACATGCCAACTTCGACAATGAGAAAGCTTAAAAAGTGTGATAAAAACTTAAAGAGGTGCCAACTTCGGCAATGAGAAAGCTTAAAAGGTATGTTAAAAACTTAAAGATGTGCCAACTTCGGTAATGAGAAAGCTTAAAAGGTGTGATATAACTTAAAGAGGAGTTAACTTTGACGATGAGAAAGCTTAAAAGGTGTGATAAGACTTAAAGAGGTGCCAACTTCAACAATGAGAAAGCTTAAAAGGTGCAATAAAACTTAAAGAGGTGCCAACTTCGTCGATGAGAAAGCTTTAAAGGTGTGATAAGACTTAAAGAGGTGTCAACTTCGGTAATGAGAAAGCTTAAAAATGTCACTCCCCAGCGATAAAAACTTGAAAAGGAACCAACGTTGGCAATGATAAAGCGTTAAAAACTTAGAAAGGTGCCAACTTCAGCAATACAGAAACTTAAAGGCGTCAGCTTTGACAATAAAGGACAGAAGTGACTCAACATGAGTACCCTCTAACCAGTAGAAAAGGGTCAGCAGTGTAAAGATAAATGAAAATTGAAATTTGAGGAGATTCCCTTAAAACCACGGTCCCTACAACTTGAGATGACTCAATGACAAAAATAGAACGATCGAGGTAACCTTGACTTCAGAGCGCGTGTCTGGCCCAGTCCTCTTGATGATTGCTTAAGATGAGATAAGGTAACAAGAGCATCTTGTCCCTATGACTTTAAATAATTATCATTATATTTATTTTTATTTGTTAATGAAAAGCACATGTTTTACCATATCAATGAAACTCATAATATAAACATGTATCGAAAAGGGTACAAATTTTATGCATGTATAGCAAACAGGTAAAGAGAGAAGAAGGCAGGGAAAGCAAATGAAACAAACAAAGCCAAATAGAAAAGGTTGATAATAGGTGAATCAGGGAAGGTTTACAGATCCTCTAGTGAATCTCTGAGAATAACATACATCTTTATCCCGAATTAGACCTCGAGTTTACCCTTCGACTTCATCTCTGAGAAAGTAGTTCAACCATGATCCACGTGCCCAAGTTTGGACTCGTATTGTTTGCATGGGAAACTTTAGTCTTATCACCGGATGCTTGACCCTAATTTTTTGCCTGAGTAGCCTTTTCTGGTTTTCGACTCACCGGGTCGCTCTAAATTTTGCCTAGGCCGCCCTTTCGGGTTTTCAGCCCAGCGAGCATCAATTTTACTTTTCTTTCTTTTTCTTTTTCTTTTTTCTCTTTTGTTTTTTCTACGCAAAGTGTTTCTTTACCGCGTCTGCATTTATGGGCATTTGTAAGTCTTTTCCATCCATGGTCGTGAGTATCAAGGCTCCCCCAGAAAAGACTCTCTTCACAATATACGACCCTTCATAGTTAGGCGTCTATTTGACCCGATTATCCTTTTGGGTTGGCAAGATTTTCTTAAGGGCCAAGTCCCCTTCTTGAAATTACTGAGGTCGTACTTTCTTTTCAAATGCTCGTGTCATACGCCTTTGATACAACTGAACGTGATAGAGGGCAGTTAGTCTTTTCCCATCTATCAGGTTCAGTTGGTCATATCGAGCTTAGACCCACTCAACCTTTTCCAATTTTGCCTCCATTATCACCCTGAGGGATGAAATTTCTACCTCAAAAGGGAGGACTGCGTCCATGCCGTATACCAGAGAGAATGGGGTTGGCCCATTTGAAGTCCTGACCGAGGTACAATAATTGTGTAAAGTGAAGGGGAGCATTTCACTTTAGTCTTTATAAGTCATGACCATCTTTTGCACGATCTTTTTGATGTTCTTGTTGGCCTCCTTGACCGCTCTATTCATCTCCGACCAAAAAGGAGAGGAGTTGCTATGGCGAATCTTGAAGCTCTCATAGAGTTCTTTCATCATCTTATTGTTCAAATTTGTATCATTGTTAGTAATGATCTGACTTGGTAAGCTGTATCGGCATATCAGTTCTCACTTGACGAATTTGACCACAACGTTCCTTGTTACATTGAAGTATGAAGCTGCCTCTACCCACTTGGTGAAATAATCAATGGCAACCAAAATAAAGCGATGACCGTTTGAGGCTTCTGGCTTGATGGGCCCAATGACATCCATGCCCCACATCGAGAAGGGCCATCATGCTGACAGATCATTCAAGGATGACGGGGGCGTGTGAATATGGTCAGCGTGTATCTGACATTTGTGACACTTCCGGACATAAGTAAAGTAATCTGCTTCCATGGTTATCCAATAGTACCTGACCCTTAAGATCTTCCTCGGCATAGCATGCCCATTGGTATGAGTCCCAAAGGATCCTTCGTGAACATCCTCCACGATCGTGTTCGCTTCAATGGCATCGACAGAGTGAAGGAATACAGAGTCGTGATTCCTCTTATAAAGCACTTCATCATTCAAGAAGAAACCCTTGGCAAGCCGTCTTAGGGTTCTTTTGTAATTCTCCGTAGCACCCTCGGGGTATTCTTGACTTTGGATATATCTCTTGATATCATAATACCATGGTCCCATCTAACTCCTCTTCTATTACTTGGCAATACGTGGGCTCACTGCGTCTTCCTATCTCGATGAGGGGCATATCTCAGTCACTGCTAATTTTAAACATTGATGCAAGGGTGGCTAGAGCGTCGGCCATTTGATTGTCGGAGTACATGGTGAAAGAAGATATCATCGAACTCCTTGATCAACTCTTTGATGTGAGCATGATAAGAAATTAACTTGCTATCTCTAGTCTCCCACTCACCTTTCAATTGGTGAATAACCAAGGCTGAGTCCACGTAGACTTCTAACGACCTTATTTTTACGTCTATTACCGCCTGGATCCCCAAAGAACATGCCTCAACTCCGCGATGTGATTGGTATAGTCAAAACATAGTCTGGCACAGACAGGGATGAACCTTTTATCTGGAGAAATCAGGATGGCCTCGATTCCATACCCCAGTACATTAGAAGCTCTATCAAACCTTAAGATCCATCTGTCTTTCTGGTCATTTTCTTCATTAAATAGTGCCATGATATCCTCATCCAGGAAGTAAAATTGCACGGGTTGGTAGTCACTGACGGGCTGGTGTGCCAAGTAATCTTCCAGAGCACTTCCTTTTATGGCCTTTTGAGTGACTTAGGTTATGTCATACTCAGTTAATAGAACTTGCCATCGAATTATCCTTCCGGTCAGGGCAGGCTTTTCAAAGATGTACTTGACAGGGTCTATTTTGGAAACCATCCAAGTAGTTAGACATAGCATGCACTGTCTCAAATGTCGGGCAGCCCATGTCAATGAACTTGCTCAAGTAGTAGATAGCGTGTTCTTTCTTTTCAGTATCATCATGTTGTCCCAATACACAACCCATGGACTCATCCAGCATAGTTAGATACAGGATTAGCGGCCTTCCAGGGGTTGGAGGCACCAAGATCGGGGGCTCTCGCAGGTACTGCTTTAGCCTCTTAAAAGCTACTTAACAATCTCTATCCTATTGCCTCGGCTGGTTCTTGTGGAGTAACTTAAAGATCAGCTCACAAGTCGTAGTCAGTTGTGAGATGAACCTGGCAATATAGTTCAGCTTTCCCAGGAATCCTCAGACTTTCTTTTCTGTATGGGAAGAAGGCATTTCAAGAATTGCCTTAACTTTGTCAAGATCAACCTTTATCCCTATTTCGCTTACCACAAACCCTAGCAGCTTACCTAATTTTACGCCAAATATGCACTTGGCCTGGTTTAATCTGAACCTAAACTTCCTTAGTTATTTGAAAAGCTTTCTCATATCAAGAATATGTCCCTCCTCAGTTCTGGATTTAGCAATGATATCATCCACGTAGACTTCTATCTCTTTATACATCATGTCATGGAAGAGGGTCATGGTCGTCCTAACATTTTTCAAACCAAAAGATATTACCTTGTAACAAAAGATGCCTCATAAGGTGATGAATGTGGTATTCTCCATGTCCTCAGGTGTCATCTTAATCTGGTTGTATTCGGAGAAACCATCCATGAATAAGAAGATGAAATCTTGAGTGGTATTATCAACCAAAACGTCAATCTATGGCAAAGGGAAATCATCCTTGGGACTAGCCCTATTCAGATCCAGATAGTCCACGCATATACGCACCTTCGCGTCTTTCTTTGGGACAGGGACAATATTTGCCACCCACTGAGGATACTTTGCCACGGCTAGGAACTCGATGTCAAACTATTTCTTAACCTTATCCTTGATCTTCAGGAGCATCTCTGGCTTCATTTGTTGTGGGTTTTTCTTTATCGGGGGGCACTCAGGCTTCAGGGGTAATTTATGCTCAACGATGCTAGTATCGAGGCCAGGCATATCTTGGTAAGACCAAGCGAAGATGTCGCGGAAATCAATTAACAGCTTAACTAGCTCTTTTCTTCGCTCCTTACTTAGGGAAGTATTGATTTTGACCTCCTTCTTATCCTCCTCATCCCCTAAATTAATGATCTCAACTATCTCCTGATTGGGTCGAATTTCTCTGGCCTCTTTTCCAACAACCTTGCTAACTTGGGTGAAGGATCACAGGCTTTCTCACCCTCTTCATCGGTGTAATCAACTGAGTGGTCAAAGTCGTAAAATGGGATTGTGATCTCACTACTCTCAGGAGAATCATTTTTGGATCTACATTTTAATGTATTAGGACGAATGGAAAAAAAGGAAACAAACAAGCAGAAGGAAAAGGATTCAAAGCATAAATAAGGAAAGCAAGAAAAGATATTATGAAATTCAATAATGATTGATTGATGAGAAAATGATAAAACAAGTTCTTGCCCTTATTACATAAAAAAGTCCCAAAGCCTTAGGCATAGTAGAGGGATCAACAAGTCATTAAGGCATTATAAATTACTTTGAAGAAATATTTAGAGTTGTAGGGAACTCGACGACCTCCCAGTTAAAAAGCTTCTGGTCCGGTGAACAAGCAATCACAAAGCCTGTGTCATCATAAAGACTGTCTTCAATGGCGGCTACTTGATACGGAGGTACTAACCCTGCACTCCAGAAGCTTTGGTAGAGGTCACAAATAGGGACTCTTGTAGTGTGAGGCTCTCTGCCGGTAAGGCGGGTTGCCTTTCTTTCTCTTTTCTCCTCTTCCACTCTTCTTCTATCAGCAGCTTTGGGCCGGTATCCTAAGCTAAAACCATCCCTATCTTTGATCAAGAGCACAGGTTTCACTTTTCCACTCAAAGTATACCCTAGCCCTTTCCCAAGCTGATACCCCTCGTGTGATATTATCTTTGCTGACACTAAAGATGCATTTGGCATGTAAGCTTTAGCCATTGTTTCTCCCTCCCCCATGTAGGTGGCATTTTCTATCTCCAACGCTTGGAAAGAGGTCTCAAGAGCCTCTTCCACCGCCTCGATATAAAGGGTTGTCAAGGTTTGCTGACCAGAAGGTCCTCCTCACCAGAAATGATTATTAACCGATTTTCAATGATGGACTTTAACTTTTGGTACAGGGTAGAGGGGACCACCCCAGCCAAGTGGATCCATGGCCGACCCACTAAACAACTGTAGGCAGGTGCGATGTCCATAACTTGCAAAAGGACCTGGAACGTATAGGGTCCCACCTGGATAGAGAGCTCAATCTCACCCATGACCTCCATCCGCGTTCCATCGAATACTCGCACTACCATGGTGCTCAGCTTCATATGAGTCCCATCAAATGGCAGCTTGGCCAATGTAGATTTGGGCATAATATTGAGGGACGACTTATTGTCAATAAGCACCTTTGCCAAGATGTGATCCTGGCACTTAACGGAGATGTGGAGGGGCTTATTATGTCTCATGTCTTCTATCAGTATCTCATCATCCGTAAAGGTCAGATAATTATCGGCAACAATATGCCTCACTATACCTTGGAACTTATCGACAGAGATGTCATGAGTGGCATGAGCCTCATTCAACATTGTTATCAATGTCTTCCAGTGCGGCTCAGAGTTTATCAATAGGGATAACAGAGAAATCCTCGTATGGGTATGGTTTAACTGGTCAACCATCTGATATTCACTTTGGCGAATAAACTTCAAGAAATTGTAGGCCTCCTCATCAGTCATGGCCCTTTCAATTTCACTACTAGTCTCTTATTTGCCCATCTTGGCCTTTTTGGGAATCAGATCATTCTTTTGCTCTGGAGAAGCATACACTCTCCCACTCCGGGTTACACCCCCCACCCTGAAAATATTTATGATGGATGATGAAGATGGGTTGCTCGTCGCCGAGCCTGCAGTGACCACATCTACGTCATATTTCCAAGGGACGGCTCGAGAATCTTTAATGCAAACGGGGTAGGTGTCTAGATGGTGACAACCTGTTGCATAGAGGTAGGAGCCAGTAAAGGGCTCTTGATGTAAAAAATTACTACGGGCTTAGGGGCCTGCGTCCCCGACTGTTCCTGGATCATATTTAATTCGCCTTTGTGGCACTTACAGACTTTCAGAATGTGGCTATCCATGAGCCTTTGAAGGGCCTCACAGAAGCCTTGGCGTTTGGCAGCCTACTCACCGTCATGCTCACGGCTCCAGGGTCCCTCAACTAATCCCTTCTCAAGGACCTGGGAAGAACTAGCTTCAATGGTGTCCTTATATCAGTGACATCCCTTACATACTCCTCATCCTCCTCAACAGCGTTAACCCCCGAACTCCTATGGTTGGGTAAGGGATTTGTGGCAACATTTGGATTACCTTCTTGAAAGTTAAGCCATTTGGCCTGAATCAGATCCCTCACTTTATACTTCAAGGCCATGTAGTTCTCAGTGGAATTCCCCGATGCTCCGGCATAGTAATCGCATCAGGCGTTGAGATCATACCGCTTAGGGTAAGGGGATTCTACTGGCTTCAAGGGGCAGGGCGCCACTAGGCCGTTATGAATGAGGAGAGGCAAAAGTTCGGTGTACGTCATGGGGATTGGATCAAATTGGACAAGGGTACAGTCGCTATTGGGTCTTCTTGCATTTTGGTTAGGGTTAAACGGTTGAGCCCGTGGTTGTAGGAATAGTATAACATAGGCTAAGGTCTAGGAGCTCAGATGATGGGCAGATGGAAATGGGATAGTGGTGAGGCAGGATAAGGGGGTCTGGTTATGACCAACGATGGCCACATATGGGTATGGTGCATATGGGAAGGGATTGGCAGGTTGAAAAGCAGTGGGGCTGAATGGCCTCGGCTGGGCCTTCCTTTGGTCATAAGAGATGGAGTTGGTCTCCCTATCTCTCCTTCGTCCGTCTCTTGGCATCGATTTTCTTGTAACAGGTGCCCCAGACCGGCCCCGGGCGATCTTTCCCGTCCTTAGACCGCTCTCTATTCTTTCCCCAATAATCATAATGTCGGAGAAGTTAAACGAAACACTGTCAATCATCCTATTGTAGAAAGGGAACTAGAATGTGTCAATGAACATCGCAACCACTTCCTTCTCCAAAATTGGGGGTCAACTTACGCAGCAGTCTAACGCCATCGCTGAGCGTATTCCTTGAACATCTCACTATCCTTCTTTGTCATATTTCAAAGTTGGATCCTGTCAGGTGCCATGTCCAGATTGTACTTATACTGTTTCAAGAAGGTGTCCGCAAGGTCTTTCCAATAGTGAATGCAAGTTCGCTCCAAGTGAGTATGCCATGTCAATGCAGCCCCAGCTATGTTGTCTTGAAAATAGTGTATTATTAGCTTATCATTAGAGGCGTAGGAGGCCATCTTTCAATAGTACACGTCAGATGATTTCGTAGGCAAGTCATTCCTTGTTATTTATCAAAATCCAGCATTTTAAACTTTAGTGGGATGATAACATCTGGAACTAGGCAAAGTTCACATGCACCGGTTAGGTCGAGGCCTTCCACACCTTCCATGATTCACAATCGCTCCTCCAAGATCTCCATCTTCCCTTTTTGTTGAGAAGTTGTGGCCGTGCTAAGATCAACAACTAGGTTTACTGTCTGAGTCATACCTTGCGGGTTAGAAGTATGATAGTTCATATACCCATACAGGTAACCATAATATAGGTAGAAAGACGTAGTTGAATGAGCTTGGTTTACCGGGCCAGTGCTCTGCATAAGACCATAGGGTTGGGTCGTAGCTTGGGCAATATAGATTAGCTGAGCTATTTGGGTGGTTTCAGGGGGTTAATGGATTGTTGGCTGGGTAGGGTTGGAAACAGGGGGTTCATCGCCTGGTGGTCATTGGTGTCTTATGGGTTGGTGAGAAATAAAGGATAGTATCCCGGGGGTAAGCCGTAAAGCGGGAAAGGTGTGGGGTTATCGTCTAGGTCAGTAAAAGTGTGTTGTGGTGCATAAGACATGCCATAGGGTGGTTGAGGATCAACGACTTGGTTAGGTCTCCCAATATTGACAGTGAAAGGAGCGGTCGTGGGATTTACAACTTGGGCCTGCGTCAGACCAAACCCTGGAGGATGTACTGGAGTAGTCGTTATTGTTGGGCCTCTCTGTTACCTGCAGAAGAGCCCTCTCAGTGATCCTCTTGTCTAAGAGCTTTGTCATTTCTGCTACCTGTTCTCTCAACTGGTTGACCTCGTCCCTAAGATCTTTGTCAATATGTTCTATTTCGGCTATGAGTCTTTTTTGTAGTCGAGTTCTGTAGGAGTGTTTCCCCGTGATGTCTTTTGGAGATAAAAAGAAAAAACAAGAATTTAAAAGGAAAGCATTGAATAAATAAAAGAAAGCGATAAAGAAGGGGTAAGTAAGATTGTGCGTGAAGCGATTATGGAACTCGACGAGTATCCTTTGACTGTTCCTCAGAACTTCACGTTGAAAAGTACTAAATAAAGCAATGAATGGAAATTAACACAAGATAGTTATAGAGACAAAAGAGTCCTTTATTCTGAATTCCATAAAATACATCATTGCCATAAGCATTTGTTACAACAAGGGAAAGTAAACTAGTCATTCCTAGCTCAGGAAATCATGACCTTCATTCTACAAATAAGTTCTTTACAGTAATTCAGAAAGGTTACAATCTCTGTGGGGGTGGTGAAAGGGTTTGCCATATCTTTGGCTTCTTTGACCAAGCACGGGATATCTTCCAGAGCCCCATTAGCCAGATGTGTCGGGTTAAAGAAGCGGCTCATCCAAGAATGAATGACTTCATCTTGTTGTGTCATTTCGACTTCCATAATGCGTATAGCTTCACGATAATCTTGTTCCACTTCCATTACATGTTGACGCTCGCTGTTTATTTCTCGTTGGCAAGCCTCTACCACCTCATTAAGTTGCCGCTCCACCCTGTTGATTTGCGACTACAATAATTCCTTTGGCACTGGAGTGTTTCACTCATTTTCTTTGGCTTTTGCCAACATATCCCTCAGAAGCTGCTTATCTGCCAAAAGGGTGTCTCTCTGCCTGCTTTTCATCCTTGGTTGAGAGTTGGCCGCTTGGAGGCATTGATCTTGTTTCCTTATATGGTCCTTTTCTGACTTCCGCTTCTTTTCGACCTCCTTAATAATTTGTTTGATCTCTTGATTTTCTCTCTTCTGGAGGGCGCATTCCTGTCGAGACTTTAGCAGTTCCTTCTCCAGCTTCTTGTTTTTTACGGTTAACTCCTCTATTTTAGCCTTCATTGCCTTGGTGGCTTCATCTTTAAAGGCAGGCAGGGGAGTGGGTGTGCTTGTTGGGAGAGAGGAAGAACTCCTAAACGGCAGTTTGACAATAGAGACCCTATTCAAGATCCATGGCGGTACTTTTCCTTCACAACATGGCTTCAGACCCTCAATTCCTTCACCTTCGTATGAACCTTTTTCCATGCTTCTCCTATGTCCCAAATTTCTGAAGTGTATTTTCCTTAGGAATAGTAAATGATAAAAGGAGTCAATGATGTCTCATCAGGCGGACTAAGCAGCGGGTAGGCTAATTAGCGTTTGGCTATAAATAGGGTTATAATTGATGCACCCCTGAGTGCCCATGAGAGGAAGTCGGGTAGTTTCCACAGTGGCGAATAATGGTGTTAACCCTCAGCCATTACAGATACGACCTTACTTTCTCAGTTGTGAGCCCTACCAGATAATTGGCCCACTCACACCCATTCTTTGCTGTCAGTTGACACAATTTCAAATCAGAGACTGAGCACTCCACCTTGTCCACTTAATTAAAGACATGACAAGCGAGTCATACAAACAACACAGGCATGCAGTAGAGGATCCTTTTCCCCCTTGGGTATGGCAAAAGTCCATGGTGCAGTAGAGATTTGTCAAAATAGTTGTAACAGGGTTCTTTCCTTGGAGTTTACGAGCGAGGAAGACATCATTGGCGTCGTGGTCAATGTAGTTGTCAATGTTGGGGAAGAAGATCACACCATGAATCGTGATTGCCAAGGTATCCATGAAAGTTCCCCCATCTTCCATTTCGGCTAAAGTATACATATGCTTCTTGAAATATTCTCAGGCAAACCCTGGGGTCAGATTTCTTTTCAACTACGCGACCCGTAACACTTCTGGATTAATTTTCAAAATCTTAGCTAATGATGTGATAGCGGCATGATGCTAGAGGCGGCGATATGGCTTCTGATATCCTAGAGGTGTAACATCCTTGTTTTTAGTAAGCAGCCTTAACCTTGTAAATTTTAAAGTATGGAAGTTTGGTAAGTGATAATAAGTAAATAAAGGACCCCACAGGTAGTCAAGAATTAATAATCTGATCTCATATCTAACACTGATATAATAGACTAATTAGACTTATACCATCGTTCATCGGGTCAATTCCTAGACA